>VZRI01010141.1:486784-498886 GCA_013397515.1 Upupa epops | reverse complement strand
CGCCGCGGTGTCGCCGCGTTCGTCCGGCTCTGCAAGGGCCGGGGTGCGGGAGCGGGCGGGTTTCTCCGTGCGCCCCGACGGGCGGCCGTCGCTTCCAAATGCGGGTTTGCCTTCGCTTAAGGAAAGGGGTTCGCGGGGGCCCCCGGCACCGACAGCCCCGCGGCCGCGCGGNCCCCTGGCGCCCGCAGCCCGCGGATGCTCCGCGATCGCCCCCGCGCTGCTCCCCGCGGTCCCCCCGCGGCTGCTCTTCGCCACCCTCCCCGCGGGCGAGCGGTCCCCAGGGACCCCCGGGAGGAGGGAGCAGGGGGGGATCGGCGCCTTCGCCGCGTTCCCTAGCGCTTCTCCCCTCGGAGGAATCGGTCGGTTCACGCCGACCCCCGCGGTGGGTTCTGTCTCCACCCAGGGATGCTGGGAGGGCACGAACACCCAGCGGGTGCTAGGGTGCAGCCGAGGCCGGGGGGAAGGACCCCAGCACCCCCGGCACCCTGGCAAACTCACCTGTGAAACTTGTTGGCATCGTCGTCGGGACTGGGCTCGGGCCAGAGCCCCAGCAAAGCCGCAACCTGCATCCCACATCCCTGCATCGCACTGCTCACTCTGTGCATCTTGTTAATGAAAAGCATGGATGTAATTTCAATTAAAGATAATTACATATTTAAACTTAACATTAAATTCTGCACTAAAACAAAATTACATGAAATCTCAGTGTGCAGCCGTGCGGCGTGCGAGGCGGGCAGAGCAAGGAAGTGCCGTTATGCAAAATGAGCTGATCCCCTCCACCCCATCTCCTGCCTGCCTCTGCTCCCAGCTAGCCCAGTGAATCCGGGTGGCTCCCACCCGACACCCTCAGACCGAAGCGGCTCCTCTCCCTGGGTCTGGCTGGGCAGGCCCTGCACACACAGGCCATGGCCCCACTGCGCTGTGCAGCACAAACAGCACCGAGTACCCCTTGAGCAAGACCCCACCGGTAGCGTGACACACAGGGCTCTGGTGACATCAGTCATCCCCGGCAGCTGGGTTCGAGCACCAGGCAGGCACAGGACAGAGCCCAGTGAGCACCGACCACAGCCGTGGGCTTTTCCCCCTGCAGTCCTGCAGAGGAGACACCACACACACGTGTTGGTGGCTCAGCTCGAGGCCGTGGAGGGTTATTTTTTCCCTGGCTTAGTGTATTTCCTAAAAATAGGTGGCCAGAGGATGAGGGGCTTAAAACCACCCTAATTCACTGGCTTAGAGCTGTGCTAATGAGGCCTGGATTTCACAGCAGGGCTGTGCAAGCCATGAGCATCGCGTGGGCACAGGAAAGCAGAGGGAAGCCGAGGGCATCCCTGCCCCTGTCCCGCTAGAGCAGCCTGTGCTTGGGTCTATCCCAAGACACTGTGGCACCATCAAACCTATTCACAGAGAGGCTTTTGTTTAATAAAACATGAAAATTATTCATTGTGTGATTTAATTTGATAGGAAATTCATGCTGCTCCTGTAATAATTGTTATCATTATTGATTATTGCAGGGTGTCTGAGCAGCTGCACACGAGGGCCAGAGCCCCCGCTGCACGTTGTGTTGGGAGACAGCTCTCACCCTCACAGACATGCTCCCCACACTCCTATCCCAGCTGGGAACCAGCACAGCACTGAAACTGGGAGTGTGTGCGGTGTGGTGGCGGGGGCTGCTTGCAGACGCCATAACTGCACCACGCAGTGCAGCCCAGGATCAGGGAATCAAGACATCAGCTGGGCAGGCACAGTGTGTGTGAGTAGTGACGCCGGTGCTGCTGTCATTAAGCTACTGTGTGAGCGTCATCTGCAGAGCCCTTTGCTCCTCTCCTTGGGCTGCAGTTGTTTTCCAGCCCTAGGAGATGCCTGTGCTCAGCACCCACCAGGAAGGGCCGATCTGGAGCTGGGAGGGAGGCAGTGGGCAGGATTTGTTTGTTCACTGTGTGGAGGCATCGAGCAGCTGCTCAGAGGAGCAGCACTGCGGGCACTGTGCACAGCGCAGCACCATGCTCCAGCACTGGGGTTTCTGCTCCTCTGTTAAATGATGGCAGTTATCAAGCACTGACAAGTGGCATTAAAATTTATTAGCCAGCATAAAGTTTTATTTAAGGGATGGCTAGAGATTTAGTGGGCACTGCGAGTCCTTGCTGAGACTGGCTGTCACCTTCCATAGCCATCTGCAGGGTGGGCAGGGCAGAGGGTGGCCCTGAGAGCCCCAGCACCTGCGCCCCATCGCGGGGGTCTCCTCTGCTGCCCCCGTGAGCCTGCATCCCAGCAGCCCCGTAACCCGCCTCTGCTGGTCCAGCCATGCAGACCCTGCTGCTGGCATGTGCCCGGCTCTGGCGAGGGAGCTCCTCTGGCGACGCTTCCATTAATCAGTTTGGCAATCGTGAAATACACTACATGCGTGCTGGAGTTTAAATCCCACGCTCACTAATGGTTTCCTACCCACTAAATCCCCCTTCATGTTATTTAACTTTTAAACCCAAGGCATATTCCAAATCAAAGAGGCTCTGTGTCACGCTTAGTCCATCTCAAAGAGCCTGGAATTAACATCCCTTCATGGCTCGACAGTGCCAGCCACACGGAGCCACTGCTTGCTCCTTATTAATATTTATGAGGGGGAGAGAAAGTTGCATAAATCTTGGTTGAGACTTAATTAAACCCCACTTCTCCTGATTTCTTCTCTTCAGCTCCGCTTGGTGCGGACTGCGCAACCGTTAGATGCCCATCCCACAGAGGGTGGCACCCTCGTGGGTGGGACTCTCCCCACTCATCACCCTGAGATTCCCATGCCACCCTCAGCCATTACCACCGTGGCCTGGCCTGTGCCAGGTGTGTGGTTGTAGAGGCCCCCTGGGCCATCACGAGCCCTGTCTGGCAGAGCACAGCTCGGCTGCAGCCCCTTTGCGCGGGCTTATCTGCGCCTCGTGTCTGATCTGCAGCCGCGATTGGTGCGGCAGCAGTTACCGCCAGCCTGACATATCTGTGATACGACCGTCACAGCCAGGAAGCAGCTTGACCCCCGCAGCTCCCGCCAGCGCTGGGATTGACACTTCGCAGGGGCTCCGCTTCGGGCTTATCAGCAAATCGCAGCCGGCTGTATTAAAGAGCCGCACGCGGGGTGCGGGACGCGCCGGGCGCGGACAACTTCATCTGGCGACGGCTCGGGAGCCAGGCAGGGCCTTGGCTCCTTTTCTTCACTGGTGCTTTCACTTGGCTGTGAATTTGACTTTGCAGAAGCTGCCCGCGGGCTCCAGCAAAAGCTGGGAAGCAGCAACAGCTGACGATGTCCCCTGGCCCCTCTCACGGGGACACGGAGGGGAGCAGGAGGGCTGTGGGGAGCAAGCGGTGGCTGGTGGGACCCAGCCGGTCCTGCTGGGCCAGGCCACACAAGCAGCACCGACTTTTCCGAGCTGGTTTATCTGGGTTAGGCGCCGCTGGAGCTCGGTTTCGTGTGGATGTCGTATTTTTAGCAGCAAAAGAGGGCTGGGGCCGGGTCTCCCCGGATGGGAATCAGGGCAGGCAGCAGGCAGCAGCGTGCGCTGCTCTGAGGCATCGTTTGGTAATTGCGTCTCTCTTGACTCATGCAGATTTTATCAATATTATTTATACATTCAAAGCCGTTTATAAATAATATATACATTTATGCTAAGGTAATTGCCTCAACTAGATTATTTGTCCCACTTTTTATTGTCTATCCAGATGCTGAATATTAAGAGTGTGCTCTGTGCGCGCTAGCGCTCAGAGCTGCCGCGTGGCAGGGGCGGCACTCCTGCGGCTCGAGCTGTGCTGGGAGGGGAGAGGGTGGAGGACGGGGTGGACGAGGGCACGGCAGGGCACGGCAGGGCAAGGGGTAGGCTGCGGGGAGCAATGGGCACCTTAGGGTGGGTCCTGGTGCTGCGGCCACTCAACACCCCTTCCGACAGCCCGTGGGTGGGCTCCTGCCGGGGGAGCCAGGGCCGCAGCAGGGACCCGAGGTAGCGGTCCCGCTGTCACTCACATCCCGTCCCACCTCCCACCTCTTCACTTACCAAAACTTGACACCGCAATGAAAAAAGATTAGGAGCATTGACAGGCCTGCAAAGGTGACAGCTACAGAGAAATATGGAGCAATCACGTTGTCAGAGTGCCTATTAGGAGCCTAAAACCGCCCGGCTCTCCTGCGCGAGCCGCTCTGATTTATTGCCCGGCACAGTTCATGAACTCATCAGTGCTTTTGCATGGAGAAGAGATGGATTTTCTTTCAGATGTTTATGGTGTGAGGAGACTCTCCTCAAAGTTATCGTTTCATTGTAGAAACCGGTGGTTCTTGCTGGGCTGAGCGGGGCACAGAGCCGGCTCGGCAGCCCCAACAGAGCCAGACCTCGTCCCGAGGCCCCAGGCAGCACCTCACAGCTTGAGGGTTGTGTCTGCTGTGGGTTCCCAGCAGGGCTCCGCTGCACAGGAGGTGACCCTCATGTGGCTGAGCTGCGATGCCAGCAGTGCCAGCACCCCCCGAGATGAGGGGCCTCTTCACCTCATCCAAGAAATCAAACAGTGCAGCCTCTTCTGACCAGCTCCCAGGTCATGGTGAGGGCTAGTACTCATTCATGCAGGATGGGGCTCTGCCAGCACGGGGCTCTCCTGACTGGCACCGGCACGGCCAAGCAGGGCTGCAGAGACTGCAGCACATGGCAGCCTGGTGCTGGTTCTGGCGCTGGTACCACCAGGGCCTCGAAGTGCAGGTGGGGGCTCAGCTCTCGCGATGCCGTTGCTGGTTAAAGGTGTGGGTGTTCCTGTGCCCGCGATGGTGCCGGTGCCCTGGAAGCCACTGTGTTGGTGCAGATTGTAGAGGTGAGTGGTGGTGCTCGGGGAAAGTTTAGAAGCAGCTGCTTTGCACAGGAGTCTGCTTCTCCGTGAGCGTCGATGTAGCTGTTTCTCTGCCTTAATGGTTTGTGACGGAAGAGCCGGGCTGGAAACAGGCGGATTCTGCACAGAGCAGCAGTGCCTGAGCGGCGGCCGAGACACCCTGCGGGCACAGTGGGCAGAGGACATGGGCACAGTTGGCACGGTGGGCATCGGGGCTGGCTGATGGGTGTGAGGTGTGGCCACGCTGGGAGAGGGTTGGCACTGGGGTGTGCTGGCGGCCCAGCAGCCTGCACTGCCACCAGCACGTCTCGCCAGCCAGGAGCATCTCTTCCTCATCCTTGGTGCTCTGCAAGGGGCAGTGGGAGCTGAGAGGTCTCTGTCTCCTGCTGGAGGAGAGTACAGGGCAGTGATCGCCCCTGGAATAAGGGGTCCAGGGCTGATGGTGCCTGCTCTCACAGCAGTGTTCATAGAAACCCCTCTGGAGATGGGCTGCTCCACTCCTCTCTGTGCTCTCTGCAGAGTGTTCCTCCTGCAGGGCACTGGGTGCTTCAGGGGGTGACCCCAGGCTCACGGCCCTCACCAGGCACCTTGGAAAACTGTTCTGCCAGAGCCCAGGCTGGCTCTGGAGACCCGTCTTGGGCAGGGATGGCCACTGGCACGTGGGACTCCCACAGAGCCCCACACAGTGCCAGTCAGTGGTGCCGGTGGGCATTGGCCGCCCCTGGCACATGCCAGCATCCACCCTGCCCGTGCTCACCTGCCCCCTGGCCCGGGTGATCCCATTCAGCCTGAGCACAGCACCCGGGTCCCGAGCCCTCTGCAGCCCTGACCCTGGCTCCTTTTCCCTTGGAAACACAAACTTTAAAGGGCTCTGAATAAAACAGGAGAGAGTCGCTGAACTGTGAGGGGTGATGATTGTATTTCCTTCACTTGTGAGAGAGACCTTTATAACTCTCTGGGGAGGCAGGGAACAATAATGGGCCTTGCTGGCTGCAGCGCGCGGGCGCCGGGTCCATTTCCTAAACCGCCAGCCGTACAGTTATTGAAACAAATGCCCGTGCAGCGCTCGCAGCGGCGCTGGGCTGCGGGTGGCAGCGCCGCGGTGCCCCCCTCGTCCTCTGCGTTAGTCGGCTCCGTGCAGGTGTTTTCAGGCAGAAGGCTGCCTTTAGCAGAGGGGCCCCAGCTCCCGCTGCCCTCGCGGGGGTTGCAGCCCTGCGGCTCTTGGTCAAAACTTGTGGTTGAAGGAGGGAGAGTTTTGTTCCTTCCTTCCCTCCACGGGCGATGAAGGGTGGGAGGGCAGCGAGCAGAGCTCGTGGTGCCGTGAGCAGCGTCTCGCGTGCTGTGTCGGCTCCAGGCACACCCAGGGGTGAGCTGGCCCCAGGGGGCTTGGAGTGATGCTGAGCATCCCCCCGAGAGTGGGACTCAGCCCCCCTGGGACAACCAGGCCACAGCCTCCTGGGAGCTCAGCACTGCCACAGCAGGATGGGGGGTCCTGGCCAGCTCCCACCCAGCATGGCCAAGGACTACCAGGGCTGCCATGGGCACTGCAGGTGGCATCGCTGGGGCAGGTGACACTGCAGACCAGACCCCCTGCAGATGGGGGATCTGGGCATGGCCATGCCCTGCGGGCAGGTGGGAAGGGGACCACAGGGGGCTTCCTGTCCCAGAGCAGCCTGGCATCATCCCACAGCCCATCCCATGGTGGCTGCCCACTACCCCGGCATCCCCGGGGGATGAGCGGGTCCTGATGGTGGGTGAGGGTCAGGATGGTGGTCACAGATGGGACACCGGTGCAGGATGGGCTGGTGGGCACAGCATGAGGTGCGGGGCAAAGGATGGTGGGGTAGGAAGAGATGGGTGTGCGGGCAGGGCGTGGTGTGTGGGTGAGGGGCAGAGGATGGAGGGGTGGGCAGGAGCTGGTGGGGTGGGCAGAGGCTGGGTGGGCACATCCCTGCCTGGGAACACCCAGCAGCCGCTGCCAGCAGTCGGGGGTTTCTAGAGCCACCGTTGCCATAGCAACCCCGCTCCGATCATATCATCGCCAGGAAAAAAGCAGCTTTATTATCAACCCAGATCTTCCCAAATTAACCCCCTCATGCCCGCTGGCTCCAGCCTGCACCCCACCCAGCCCGGGGCACCGGCTGGCTTGTGCCCAGCTCGGCTGGGCAAGGCTGGTCCAGGCTTCTGGGGTCAGGGAGACAGCCCCCCTGCTCAGACCAGCCGGGCGCTCTCCCACTGCCCAGGAGCATCTCGAGGGGCCGTTTCCCCTTGTCACTGCCCATGACCATGGCAACTGCCCTGCCCCATGAACGGCAGGGTGAGGAGCCTGTCCCTGCTCTGGGGGACCTGCTGGGGGGATGGATGGACCAGAGGAGGGAGGAGCAGGGATCGGGCTTGGCTCCCAGGCACTTTCCCCTCCTCACTCCACTTGAACTGGGAGACAGCGGTTTCGCCCTGCAGCGTTGCCGCTGGTTCTCTGTAGGCTGCTCCCTGGCCCTTGGCACTGCCCCGGGCATGGCACTGGTGGACGAACGACAACAACGAGCAGGAGGGGGGTCGGGCGGTGACGGCCTCAGGGACCAAGGGAGGAACCTAGGCAGGGCGCGGGGCTGGTGCCCCCCAGCACCCTTTCGCGTCACCCCGCTCCCGGCGGCCCCAGCCAGGTAACGGATGGGGGGCCTCGGACAAATCAATTGTGGTAGCTACGGCTTATCGATCGGTGCCCACGGCCATACAAGTGTAATTGATTGCCCAAGCAGAGCGGAGGTAGCGCACAGGGTGCTGTGCAAACCTGCCTGACGGGGGATCGATGCTGCTGCTCAGGGAACCCACCCAGCAGCGGAACTGGACCACAACAGTGGGATTCGGTCCAGACCGAGCTCTGGGCCGGTGAGTCTGCTGCTGACGAGCCGCTGGGCCACTGGCAGGGCTGGCCCTGCCCCGGGCTGGGTCACAGCCACCCTGCCTGCAGCAGGGTTCGTTCTCTTTCCTTGGGAGAAGGATGAAAACTTGGTTTTCCGACCAGACTCAGCTCCCTGGCTGGACCAAGCCCCCTCCCCGGCCCCGGGACTCTGCACAGGGACAGGCCCAGCCCCAGGGATGGTTCCCAGCTGCTCCTGACCTTTGGTAGGATTTTCTTCGGTCTCCCAGGGGTGCTCTGACCCAGTGGCTTGTTCCTTGCTCCCGTCCTCCTGGGAAGAGCACTGGGACCTAGCCCTGCCCTGTGGCCAGGTGAGCTCCATGCCCACTCCTCAGGAGAAGGTGACAGTCATCCTTGGGGTGTCTGCTCTCCGTGTGGGGTGTCTGGTGCCCATCCCTGGGGCGTCTGGTGCCCCCACGGGGTGTCTGCTGCCCACACCGGTGCCAGGTGCCCTCCCACCACAGAGGGCAGGGCCATTAGCGAGGCGCAGCGCGGGCACAGAATGCAATGAAATACTTAACATCTGCCCTGCAGACTAAAGTAAATCAGACACGACTTTGACAAGGTGAAACCAAAGTGATGAAACCAATCCATTGTGCTTGGGGAATCGATCTCCCCGGCAGGGAGTAGAGAGGCCATCGATTCACAGCCTCAGCAGTCAGGAACGTCAGCCCGCCTGATCTAAATTTCTATATGCATCACCCCCGATTAAATGATGGAGGAGCAGTCGTGTGCTGGCATCCACCTGCCTGGCCTCAGCCGGTGGCACCAGCACGACCCCGACGGGTGTGGGAAACCCCAGAGAGGACACACAGGCAGTCCTGGTGCCTCCCCAACGACAGGGGCACCCATCCAGCCCTTCACGCGGCTCTGCAGCACAGACCCCAGACCCTGGGCACGCTGCAGCGAGGCGGGCTGCGGGCAGGGGCACGCCGCGCTGGAGCCCGGGGACCCCGACCGCCTGCGCCCCCCTGAGCTCCGTGAGGGCTCCTGCGCTGCAGGCTGCCTGCGACACCCGTGCAGTAATGAAGATTTCACCCTTACAAATGAAAGGCTTCTCTGTGAGCGCGGTCTCTGGCCGCCCGCAGCCTGGGCCTGCGTCAGCGCAGGGGGAGTTTGGGCGGAGAGCCGGAGCAGGGTGGGGGTCCGGCCCCGTCACGCGTGACTCCGCTGGTGGGGCTGACGCCATCAGGCGCTCTGTCACTGTCGGACCCGGCGAGGCCATTAGCTTTGTCAGTGTGAGAATAAAGAGCCGTCTCTGGGGAGAGATGGAAAAACTCGATCCGGCTCCCAGCAGCCCTGAGGGGGTTGTGTTTTACCATTTCTTTATGACTTACCAGCTGGAACACGAGCAGCTTAGCCGCCGCGAGTGGCAGGAGCATTTTCTGCTTCCCGCTCCCACGGGGCGCTGGTGACAGAACATCAGGGACGGGCGCAGGGAGCCGAGAAGCCGGGGAACAGATTGAGGGAGGGGGGTGGGAGGGAAGGCGGTGGCGTTCCATCGTTCCAAGGTGCCAATCCCAAACTCTGCTGGCAGGTGCCCGTCCCGCCTCCCACCCCGCAGGGGCTGCACCCAGAGTGTGCTGGGACAGGCACCGCAGGGCAGGGAGAGACCCACCGGCTTGGCACGTGGCCGTGCTCAGGGACCGGCCACCAGAGCGGGCCTTGGACCCTTGAACTGGTCTTGGAGCATCCCAAACCGCTCCCCGTGCCCGGCCGCCTGCACGTAATGGATGCACATCCACATGCAAATAAATCCTGGTGTGTGGACTCATCAAACCCCCAGGACCCTCAGAATAGACCTGGTTTGCCTCAACTTCATCTCCCAAAGGAGAGACTCGCTCCTTTTCCGCAGTGCCGTCTCCTGGCGGGTTTGCCCGTCGGTGCCAGCACCAGAGGTGATGAGCTAAGACACAGCAGTCATTAAAAGCGGCCGTGACCTCTGTCCCCGCTGACGAGGGAGCTGCGGCCATCGCCAGACCCCCTCCAAGTCACCCCACAAGCTCCCCTGATTTCTGCCGTGGACGTGGCCCATCTCCACCTCCTCCAGCCCCAACCAGCCGCCGTGTCCCAGGATGCGCTGTTGTGGTTCGGGGATGGGCCAGCAGCTTTGCCCAGGGCTAAGCGGGCTTAGGGGTGGTCAGGGGTCCCAGCCCTGCCGTGGGGTAGGGGCGATGGAGCAGCAGGGCTGGAGAGTTGTGTCCTGAGGGATTGTGCTGTTCCGGCCTCTGCCAGGAAAGGCCGTGGTGGGATGGGCAGTCAGGGGCCGGCAGGCAGCTACCTCAGAGGGGTCTGCGGAGCCAGTCCTGGAGTCTGCAGTCCTTGGAGGGGAAACTGCGCATGATGGACAGGGAAAGCAGGCTGCTATCAGTCACATAATCCCCCTCATTAGTCTTCTGTAAAGCAGGAGATAAGGCAGTGAAAGGGACAGCTGCTCCCTGGGCTCGGTGGGTGGGGGTTTCCCACAGCAGTTCTGTCAGTGCCAGATATCTGTCCCCGGGGAGGACTCTGGCACAGGTACAGCCCCATTGCTCTGCCCACGCCATGGGGAGATGCTGGGGAGCCCAGCAAGTGGCGAGAGCCCAGGGCCGTGCTGGTGTCCCAGCACTTACCCCTCTGCCCCAGGATACGCTCAGGAACGGGCACCGCTGCCCCCTGTCCCAGTCTTGCCGGGACGGAGTGCTGGGCCGGCCGTGGTGTGCAGCCCTCAGCTGTGTCCCATCAGCCAGGGCAGCTGCCCCGAGCTGGCACAGGTGGGTCCCATCCCAGAAACCTCACCCTGGGTACAAAGGGGAAGGCTTGCTGAGGTTGGGCCTTTCTTCTCTGCCTCCTGCTTCTCCCCATCCTTAGAGGGACTTGCTCACCATCCTACTCCTGAGGAGCTGTCTTCCTGTTTGTGGTGACCGCTGTGTTTTCGCTCGGGCAAGTGGAACTTGGTGTCGTTTAGGCAGGAGCAGGCTCATCTTTTGACGAGGGTGTTTTACGGGCTGTTTCTGTTCTGGCAGTGTGAACACCTTCCCTACGGTGCTCTGGAAGAGGTGCTGACGAGCGAAGCTGGCTCCTACAGCCTGACCCATGTGCCAGCCTAGGATGCTGAGTGCAGCTGGGCACAGGCCTGCCAGACGTGTGGCCCCTGCCCAGGAACCATCTGTGACATCGCCCCGGTTTGGGTTCAGCACCCGTCGGGCGCAGCAGCGTGTGCCCACGGAGCACAGAGCGGGGTCGCAGGGGTGAAGCCCAGGCACGGGGCACGAACGCAGGTCTAGAAGGGAGTGTGCGGCTGGTTTTGTCGGGTCCCGCCTTGGTGAGAGCCGCTGCGTTATTCACTGCTCTGTAACCTCAGGAAACCCGTTTGCGGTTATTTATAGCGGTTCGGGGAGCGGTGCTGACACACCTGAGCGAAGGGAGCGCTCTCAGTGTGCAGTGCTTGTTTATGCAGAGCAGGCTGTCAGCGCCCATGTCAGGCGCTGGCGTGCGTCTCTGTCGGCAGTGTTTTAGGGATGTTCCGCCCCCCCTCTGAATTATTACGTTTGCAGTTAGGAGATGGCACCCTGCACCCTCTGCAGCTTCCCGCCAGCTCGCATCACCAGGTTCTGTGCTTCGGGAAGGCTGGCCTCAGGATTTCGTGTTTGCAGTCACAGATTAAATGATATTAAACACTATTACACTTGAAAGATTTGTTTCCGAGTCGCAAATGGATTCCCCGTATTATTCTTTGCTGTAAGTAGTTGTTGTTATATCTTATTCATCTGGAAAATAATTTCAAACAGCCATGAAAATAGTGGATTTCTCTCTGTTAAAATGATCGTCAGAGCCTGGGCCGCTGACATATAGTAACATGATTCACTTGGACAGTTACTGACTGCACATCCAATTCATTTCTTCTCTGGAGCACCAAGTTATTATCTGAAATGCACAAGGTGTCTGGGGGTAACATATGATCAGCCAGGGACGCTTCTGACGGCTTGAAGAGCAATCAATAAAAATTGTCTCCAGCAGTTTTGTGGAGTATGGAAGTTGGTGGTGAGATGAAGTGATGGAGATTAACTAGTGGAAGTCACTGCCCCGGTGCTGTGAACCCTGTTTTTTAATTAAAGATCCAAAGCCGCTTTTCACCGGCGTGGGGTTTTTCCTTCCCCGTGCCGCGCTGGGCGCTGGGGGAGAACCGCGCTGCGCTCCGCGGCGGTCGCGGTGCCCGCGCCGCTCTGCGGGGTCGTCCCGGGGGCTGCTGCCCCGCTGCCCCCCCGGGTCTGTTTCGCACCACGGGCGGCCGGAGCTGCTCCCCCCAGCAGTGCCTTTCAGGGGTGTTTTTGACAGTGGTGTCGAGCAAGGTAGTG
>VZRI01010141.1:470501-482109 GCA_013397515.1 Upupa epops | reverse complement strand
TGGTTAGCGGCTCGTTAGTCCCGGGAGCTGCGGGCTCTGCCCACGGGCTGCTGCCGGGCTGCCCCTGTGCCCGGCCCGCAGTGCCCGTCTGTGCCAGCCTGGGGTCGACCTCAAACCTCCGGCGATGTCGGCCTGAGGGGAATCGCAGGGTCTGACCAAGAGGGCGGCTTCGGGCGCCCCAAGCACTTAACGTAAATGCTGCGGTGAAAGGGACGGGAGCCTCGACAGCCCCGTCCTCCTGGCGCAGCGTGCGGCACCACCGCTGCCCGGGAACAGCCCTGCGGTCGGGGAGCAGCCGGAAAAACGGCTTCTTGTTAAAAATAGCTGTGTCTTGTCAAGTTCAGCGGCGTCTGCTGAATGTCTGCTCTCTAAACTGCCTGACTCTTAAGGATGGAGCGGGGAGCTGCACTGACGGCAGTTTCCCTCACCCTTTTCAGATGGAATTAATGTGGTACGGCCTGTGCTCGGCACGCGGGAGCCCTGGAGCCACCGGAACCGGCCTTCCTGGAGCTGTGAGGCCTCTCCTGGCTCAAAGCACCACCCCGAAAACGCCCTGGACCTGCTCAGCAGCCCTGGACAGGCCCGTGGTCACCTGTGGCCTCACAGGGGGTAGAGCTTCGCCCTAGAACCCCAAAGCACCTCTTGGCTTAGGGTCCTCCCCTGCCCGTCCTTCCTCGACAGGAGTGCAGACACGGACCTGTGAATCCTGCAGACCCGGTCAGGGCGGGCACTGGCGAGAGCCCTGCCACCGGCCTTCTGCCGAGCAGCAAACGCTGTTCCCTGCCCAGGACTTCAGGGGCGCTGCCTGAGCAGCTGCTGGCAAGAGCCTAAATATCAAGGAGGGCTCCAGACAAGAAAACAATCCCTGGCTCTCTCCCCTTCTGCTTCTGCTCACCGGGGAGAGCTGCTGTGCTTGTGAAGCCGGGCGCCGGGAACACAAAGGATGCGGCGGTGGCAGGGCTGGATCAGAGTACCTGCTGCTGCGTCAGCCCCGACGGGCCCGTGTGCCCGTGCCAGGGAAGCAGAAGCTGGGAAGGCCTGAACAGAGGAATGTGGCACAAGCAGATTAAAAACACAAAGACACCCGAGCCACGCGTGGCCGCCGAGACTGCGCTGAGAAGAGCCAGCGCTGCTGCCCGAGCCGGCCGCCGCCGAGTGCCAGCCACACAGCCCAGCCTGCCTCTGCCACAGCACAATGGGCCCTGGCACGGCCAACAGCCTCCTGGCACTTCTGCTCGCCTGCTCTATCTGCACTCGCACATCTGTGCTGCCGTTGCTGCGTGCCAGCCGGGGGGAGAGCCAGCCTGCGCTGAGCAGCATCCTCAGCGCTGCCCTCCTGGGCTCCCGCGATGCCCAGCGCACTGCTCAGCAGCTGAGGCAGGGAGCCGCTGCTGGCCCGAGAGGACGGGATGGCTCTGGGGGCACCATGTGCCCAGTCCTGGCTCGTGGGCAAGGGCTTTGCTGCATCGCCAGCAGTGGGCTGATGTCAGGGACGGGTGGGCAGGGGGAGAGGGGCTTTGGCTCCAGCGCAATGCTCATTATCAAAACCTGTGAGACATTTGTTAGCTCGTTAGCGCTCCAGCTCCGGACGGCTGCTCACAGGCTGGCGGGGCTGTGGCACTCCAGTGGCAAGGGCTGCTCTGAGAGTGGCTGTGCCAGGCGCCCTAAGCAGGGGTGCTTGTCCAGTCCTGGTGCAGAAGCCTGGAAACGAGCTTGGTCTCCCCTCCACCAGGGAGCAGAGCCTTGAGAAGTCTGGGGGATGTGGATCCATCCTTGGCAGATGCTCTCTGCGAGCAAGAGGCACTGCAGGCCCTGGGGGAGAGCCTGAAGGGCCCTGCTCCCACCAGTTTTCTCTGGTCCCTCTCCCAGTTGGCAGTCATGGGCTGTGTTGCTCTGGTGATGTGAGCCAAGGTGCCAGGAGCACAGAATGGTGCAGAAGCCAGAGTAGAGGCACCGTGCAGCTCTTTGGGGTGTGGGGAGCAAGCTGTGCAGTGCTCTGAAATCCCTTGTTGATGCTCTGCTGCTACAGGGTCAATGGGGAAACCTTTGCTGTGGGTGCCATGGGCCTCCCATCGTGCCAGGGATGGCCAGGCCTCAGCTGTTCCTGGCAGCAGGTCCCTCTTGGTGACGGCTGTGCTGTGCCTGCTACCAGCGGACGCTGCCTGCTGTGGGGCAGCTGGCCCCAACCCCGGCACAGCAGCTCTGCTCAGTGCCAGCACACTGCTCTTACTCAGCCCTAGCACAAGCTAGGCCCTTCAAACTGGAGAAGCCAGAACCTGGCACCCCTGCCCACTCTTGGAGAGAGAAAGAGACCACCAGTGCTTCCATCACCTGTGAGTGCTGGGGCAGCTTAGTGAGCGTTTGTGGGACAGCAGAGGGAAGGGGTGGGCACAGGTCAGGGCTGGCAGGCAGCCCCGGCACCACCAAATGCCCCTTCCGGGCAGAGCGGCCTAAGGACATCGGTGTCACCCACAGGGGCTGCCTAAGGTGAGAGGAGCGGGTACTGGTGCTCTGGCAGTGCCCAGCTGAGCCCCATGCGGAGCCGGTGGCAGCGATGAAGCCGCTGTGCCCCGAGCCCCGGCGAGACGGCGGTGAGTGACAGCAAAGCCCGGCACCGCACGGCGCGGCAGAGCGGCTGTGACAAACACTCACTGGAAAATAATAAAGTGGCAAAATAATTCTGCATCGGACACACTTACCGGAGCATAAAGAGCCTGAAAAGGAGACAACATCTTGTGTCATCTATCTTCCTTAAATACCCAAGCTGTGACAAAGTGGAAGGCAAAATTATGATGAATGATCGGACACATTTAGTCGGTACCTGTGCTCTTCAGCGGGGCCTGGTGAGCTGGGTGCTAATGGGCGGCAGAATCCCGCCCGCAGGGGCGATTTCGGGGCGAGCAGGTCTTCATTACAGACCGGCACTTCGTTTTCATAAAGTGCGTAATGACGGCGCGCGCGGTGACATGAATGAAAGCAGGCAAGCGGGGGTCGGCCCGCGCAGCCCCGCGCCAAGACAAATCACCGGCGAGCCCTCCGCGGCGGCTGGGTCTCGTTTACAATTTTGCCGGTGCGTCTTCGGATGGCGAGGGGACGCGGCGAGGTTTTGCTCGCGCACGGCACGCCATCATTTATTTCGCTGCCTCATTTGAATATGATGAATACCGCAGCCCTTTATTTGTTCACAACAACCAAATAATTGTGGATCCGTGGGTTTCTGGGCAATTAATCACGTTTTTCCCTCCGACAATCCGCTATGAACATGACATTGAACAATAAAGTACATTAACCTCTGCTTGGCGCAGAAACTTGGCGCGTTCGAACACCGCGAGGGGACCGCTCCGCTCGCCTTCAGGAGGGCGCCCGCCGTGCTCTCCCCATGCCGGGCAGCGGGGCCTGGCTCACCCGCAGCCCCCCAGGTGCCGTGGCGGGGCGAGAATCCGGGGGGCATGGTGTCCGTGTCACACCATCACCCCAACGTGCCGCCTCCCACTGTGTCCGAGCGATGCTCAAGCCGTAACGGTCACCGTGGCTTGGCCAGGGGCTGCCTGGGTGTGAGAGGCTGACGCTGAGCCGGGCGGTGCAGGGAGATGGTGGCTCCCTGGTGACCCGTGGGTCACTGCTGGTTCCTGAATGGAACCTGGTCACTACAGCTCCACGCTCAGCTGAGAACCCTGCTGTCTCCAGCCGGGAGCCCGCCCAGCCCGGCCGCGTTTTCCTTGCGGGCTGCTGTGTTTTCAAGGCGTTGAGGAACCCCGTTCGCGGGGGTTTCTGCTGGGGACGGGGCCCGCCTGTTCAAAACCAGTGGCGCGGGCGGCGCGAAGGCGTGGGAAGCAGCGGCCGGACCACTATCTAACACTGTTGTAAGGTTACTATTTATCTGGAGCAACTGAAGTTGGCACTCACATCTGGCGCCTGGTACTTAGTGCAATTATTTATGATTTCCACCAAGATTTAAAAGCTCATCGCCGGCCTTGTAATGCAGTAACTGATTGCACTGCTAATGTAATTAAGAAAAGATTATGATGTCCACGTGGCACACCAGATGGTGGCATTCACAGCAATCGGCACACACAACTGGCAGACAACTGCACAAGGGCAGCGAGGCACCGGCAGCTGGAGCGCTCCGCTCGGCACCCCCGCAAAGGCAGGGGTGGCACCTCCGCCCTGGGCCGCGGGCCTGGCTGTGCACGAGGGCTGCGGGGCTCTGTGGGGGTGAGCGGGGCGGCCCGTGTGCAGGGAGGCCCCTCTTGGTGGGGTGCGTGCCCCCCCAGAAAGGATTGGTGCCTATGGGAAGAGTGAGTTTGGTCCTGCGACCCCAGTGCTAACTGGGAATGGCCCAGCTCCGCTTGGACCCCGGGCTGACGGGAGGTTCCTCCCAGCCAAGTGCTCAGGCAGCAGGACGGGAAGATGGAGGCTGGGCTGGAGGGAAGGAATTTGGCATCAGCCCACCCGTTCGTCAGCAGGGGATGGGGCTGGGGACGATTCTGCCTCCTGCTCAGGGGAGGCTGCTGCTGGTCCCCGGGAAGACGCCTCTCAGCACATCTGCGGGTGGTGGGCAAGCCCTGGTGCTCCACGTACTGCTGGCCCAGCTCGCGGAGCTCCGGAGCAGGAGGTGACTGGAGGCGGCTCTCCCAGCACAGCAGCTCCTGAGACACAGAGCCTCCTGGGACAGGGGCTCTTCCCCCACCATGAGGCTGAACCCAGGCCAGGCCAGCAGCTCCTGCCTTCTCCGGGATTTCATATTCCCCAGGAGCAGCAGAGGCTGTCCCTGACGCTGGATCCATTACTCAGGATTAATGCCCGTCCGCTTGTTGCACCTTCTGTTGCGGCAATGACGCCGCCGCTTTGACTTCCTTCCAGCAGGGCGACGGACAGAGCCGAGTGAATGTTGACAGAGAAGGGAGGAGAGAGGAGCGTTCCTCCTGAGCGCAGTGAGGAACGCAAGGAGCCGGGGTCACCTCAAGCCCATCCGGCGCCGCGCGCAGCCTTCCCTGCTGTGGCGCGTGGCCGCGCTGAAGCGGCCGTGACTCGCTCGCGCTCAGCGCTGACACCAGTCGATACGCAGGCTGTAACCTTGCTGGAGATTTGACATCATCTGTCTTCACTACACGAGGGTTTCAGCAAATCTGACATCGTGGAGGCTTCTGTCTTCCAGGTTCGGTGACTGCGAGCGCCTGGGTCAGGAGCTGCAGGTTCACAAGCAGCATCCTGTCAAGAAGGGGATGCTCCGCGTGCTAAGCGGCGCTGCACGACGCGCCGGCTCCGCAGGGTCTGTTGGCTTATTGAACCGACACAGCTCCGAGCAGCACAAAGCTGGGCTGTGATCCCCTGCTGCTGGCCTCTGCTGAAAGCGCGAAGCAGGAGGTAGCCCTGTGGCCACCGTTCTGCTAACTCGCTGGAGTGCGGACGCTGGTTCACGGTCACTCCTAGGAGCAGAACAGCAACACCTGGGGCAGGGCAGGACGAGGCATTTCTCAGCCCTTGCTCCTCTTCTCCAGGAAGAGCCCAGGTGGGAGGGCGGCCCCACACAGGTGTAGGCTGGCAGCCCCACCTGGCACTGCCCTGTCCCATCCGCAGGGACACCCAGCCAGCTCAGGCGTTTTTCACAAACGCAGGGCCGGCGTTTCCAGTCATCCTGTCACTGGAAATGTCAGACAGAGCCCTGGGCACTGCTGAAACGAGGGCTGCATGGGTGGGCTGTGACAGCAGCACCCAACGGCTGGCTGGCTAAGAACGGGCACGGGTCATCACACCTGTGGGACCTGGCAGCTCCCCCAGAGCCTGAGCGCTAATTGCCCAAAGGTTCCTAGCAGCCCCACCTGCCCCCTGCCCATGGGCCATTTAAGCTCGGCTCTGAGCTCAGCTCCCCCTTGAACTGGGTTGTTGAAGCTTAGGTGTCACAGAGTTGGGGGGTTGGCTGGGTGCACCGGCTGTGGTCCACATTGCTCCAGCTCCGTGAGGGGCTCCTGGGGGCTGTGGAGGTGCTCACTTGTGGGTGACAAGCTTTCAAGAGGGACCCGCTCCCACCCCGAGAACGCTGGGTCCGTGCCCAGCAAAGGGCAGTGGAGCAGAGACACCAGAGGAGTGACTGGGAACCCCGCAGTTACCTGAGGGACCGGGAGCAGAGCCCCCACTGAGGCCTTGGGCAGAAAAGGCAGAAACTCTGGACGGAGCTCCCAGCCACACTCGGGTGAGACTGGTTTTTCCTCTCCTACCAAACCCTGTCCTTCGAATACTCACACTCAAAAAACACCCCAGGTTCCGTGTGAAAGCTGTGCTGGGCACGAGCATCCTCTGGACTAGGACGGAGCTGGAAGAGCCCTTCTCCTCTAAGCTCAGCTCCTTACTCGCTGCTGAGTGCTCGGTACCCCCTGTGAGCAAAGAGCCCCCCTCTGCTTAGCAAGGGGTGGCCAGAAGGAGCTGGGGAGACTCTGGCTGTTCCTGCCGGCCCTGTGTTGAGGACGTTTGGATGGCCACTTCCCTGATCCCCCAGTGACGCTGTAATTGTCCAGTTAGGACTGGCTTTGGCATTGCTACCCGCACCGAGTTCTGTCAGGCGGAGGAGGAACTCGCTGGGGTGCTAATATGCACGAGCTGCAGAGCCAAGGAGCCAAGCAGTAGCAGCTAATGCTGCCAGCTGGCCCAGGAACTGCCGTCGAGGGAGACAGTGTGCTCTTGCAGGAGGGGACTGGACCTGGACCCTCGGTGTTACCTGGTGCTGCTGCCCCTGCACATGCAGTACTGCTGGGACTGGGGCAGGGAGGGGTGGCTTGGGGCTGCAGCAGGGGCGTTAATGCCCTGGCTGTAGTGGTTCAGACGGGATGCAAACTATTTTCTCTGGGCTCAGAGCGAGAGGAGCTGTAGCCCTGCTCTGGGGACCCACTGAAGGCCCGAGCTGTGTTGTCAGGCCCTGCGTGTGTAAACGGAGGGGCTGCGCCTAGGAAAAGCGCTGCACAGGCAGCTGAGCTGTGACCCGCTCCCAGTGCCACCCACCGTGTGGCCACCTGTTAACGGGCTGGCTGGCTGGTCTTCCTGCAGGCAGACGCCCTGGACACTGCTGCCGCTGTTCCTGGGTCAGTGGTCCACAGCCCTGACAGCCCCCACCTGCTCGGAAGCTGTTGGCTGAGCGGTGAGCTCCATCCTGCCCAGCCCAGGGGAATCTGCTCGGTGCAGGGTGCGGGCATGGGGTGGTGCCCCCCGGGCAGGAGCACCAGGCAGGCAGCAGTGTTTAAGCAGAGGAGATCTGCAAAGAAAGCATCATTTCCCCGAACGTGTTCATCGTTCACAGTTACCCGAGCAGAGGCTTCCATCGCACTCTGCCTGTTATTCATCATCTGGGCTCTGGATGTGGCTCCCCTTGGTAACCAAGATGCATGGAGCCTTTCCTGCCCTCCGCTTGGGTGGAACAGCAGTTGTTCCCCGGTCTCGGGTTCCCAGCAGAGCCCTCAGAGCTGCTCCTGGCTGCAGGGCTTCGGGGCAGGGCTCACTAATCCAGGTTTCAGCCTCATGCTATTAAACGGTGCCAGTGCCTGGTGCCACTGCCCGTGGCACTGTGTGCCTCACAGGGCCACCTTCCCTACCCCCACGGCAGTGCGTGTCACACAGGGACACCCCCACACCCTCCCTTGGCACCCTGTTAGAGCAGGGACACGCCGAGGGCTTCGCCGCTCGGGCTGGGGTGTCTGTCTGCAGCCGCAGGCGCAGGCTGCTCCTTGGGGGCTGCCCTTGAGCTGCTGACCCCGCAGCCCGGCCTCTAATTCAGGGCTGGTTAAGTGCTTGAGACCGAGCACTCGGGTTCAGAGCTTTGCTGACCTGGGGCTGAGTGAGGAGACGATAACACTAAACACAGGGCTTCCCTGGCTGCACGGGCTCCTGCAGCAGCTCATCGGGCCGTGCTGCAGCGTGGACCCCAACACCAGCGGGACGGGTGCGTGAGTGCAGGCGTGGCCAGCGCCAGCATCGCCCGTGGCGAGAGGCACCTGCTGGGGGGGGGTCTGAACGCAGGGTTTGAGCGGTTCCTGAACAGCCCTGCCTGGCCGTGGTGAGGCCGGTCTGGCTGCAGAGCAGCGTGGCTTGGGCTGCAGCCCGCCCTGCTGGCACCGACCCACGCCGAGGTGCAGCGAAGGGCAGCAGTGGAATAGCGAGTGATTTTCCCTGCAGGAAACCTTACGGAGCCGTTCTGAACACGAACAAAAGACTCCACTCCAAGAACAACGTGATGCAGAAAGGCTGCGAAAGCTGCTGGGTGGTCTGGGGGTGTCTGTGAGCTCCTGAAATACCCCGTCCCTTCTCAGGATCCTGGTGCTACCTAAAACGCTCTGGGATCTCTGTTGAACAGCAACCCCCCCACGCATCCCGGTGGAAAGCAGGGGCCTGCTGCAAGCATTCAGACACCTCGGGAGATGCTGGTTTGCTTTAGTCGAGAGTTTGCCGCTGCTGTAAGGCAGAGGTTTATCTTTGCTACTGCCATCTGCTCTGGGCCTTGGTGCAGGCAGAGGATGGAGGTTCGGGAACTCTCGGAGTTTCTGGTATCGTTAGGGACGAAACCACCCAGATCCACTGCAGGGGGACTTGGTCTGCAGCAGCTGTGGGTGCAGCAGGCAAGATCTCACCATGGCTGTTGCAGGAGGGGATGAAGGACTTGGAAAACACCCTAGGAACCTCAATCAGTGCCATGAACGATTGCTGCCAATGCAGGTACCTGCAGGGCTGTCCCCACTGTGGAGCCCGAGGAGCAGCGTCAGCTATCCCCACCCCAGCAAAGCTGTGTCACAGCACTGGAACAGAGTGGGGTGACACCCCATGTCCCGTGCTGCCAGCAAACCTGGCCAGAGCACATGTTTATTGGAAAGGATGCTCTGGAGGATGCAAATTCCAGTGCCCTTCCACCCAAGGATGAGTGAGCTGTGTTTGCTCAGCCACAGCTCCAGGCGAGACTGTCTATCCCTCTTGTTCAGCATCCTGAACAAGATCGCTGGTACGAACCGGACAGCGTGTGCGCGACTGCAGAACGCCTGAGAAGAGAGGTGCCCTGAATAAACGAGCACATGAATGCATTTTGAAAAAGATTTATGTAAAATATTCACAGGAAGACATTCTACTTGCAAATACTTGTGCTTTGAGCACCTTTGTGCTGGTGGATCAACCGACTCGTTTTGTTATTCACTCTGCCTAATGCCAAGCGCCTATGTACTTGCTCATTCAGAGCCTGTGCTTACGCTCTGTGGCAGCACCACAGCCTCTCCCCAGCCGCCAAACAGGATCAAAGTTTAAAGGTCTCCGTGTGCAGAAGTCCAAGAGCTGGTCCGGAGCGGTGCCGGCTCTGAGCCGTGACAGCCCGTCCCTCGGGCAGCTCTGAGCTCCTGTCCACCAGCTCTTCCAAGGGTAGGACCCAGGCAGCAGCTGGAAAGCGCCTGCCTCTTTGGAGAAGGAACGTTCCTGCGGATCGTGCCGTGGACACGGTGGGATACATGTCTGCAGTGAATCTTAGAATATTTTGTGGATACTAAGCAGCAATTAGAGTCTTCCTTTGGAATCAATTCATTTCCTACCGCTGTGGTGGCAGGGAGGATCTTATTGAAACTGTAGGATTTTTAATATTATTACACTAAAGACTCTCTCAGTATCAGCATCTCCACGGGGGAGCATTAGCACTCTGCAATGTGTAACAACTCCTCCAGCTCAGGAAATCTTGTTGTATCTGTAATAGGGCATTTGGGGCATATATTATGTATAGGACATATATTTCTCATTTCCACCAGGCATCATCTCCCCTTCTCTCCAAATTACTCTCCAAATAAAAAACATGCATTGTATTCCTGATCAAGATACATACACATTTGCAATCTCCCAGCCCCGAAGCTGTATGCGGTAGAGGCCAGAAAGCCTTGGTCAGGCAGCGAAAGGGGAAAGGCCCCGGTGAAAGATACCCGGTTACTGCCGTGGCTCCGCAAGCGCCACTCTGAAATGCTTTGCTGGAGAGAAGCACCAGGCAGGGCAGGAGGCGGGTCTGGTCCCGGCTCAGGGTTGTGGCCAGCAGTTAGCGGTACACCAGGATCCTGCTGTTGCAGAATGCTTTGTGCGCTTTAGGGACAGAAATACAAACCACTAATGTCGGGCTTCCCTTCCAGGGGAGCCTCTCCAACACCAACTAATCTAAACTCAGTGTTTCTCTTGGTAGCAAGTCTGACCGCACCACGATGAAGAGCGTGGAGCTGGAGCAATCCCGTGCCCAGCTCTGCAGGCACTTCAGCAACCACAGACCAGCCACGGCCGGGCCTCTAAGAACCTCTCCAACAGCCAAGCTCCTGCTACCTCAGTAAGAGCCAGAGAAGTGCAGCAGCAGCCTGGAAACTCCAGGGAAGGAAACAGAAGGTCTATTTGCTCAAGTGCTCCTGCTCACTTCAGCCCTGCAGAAGGGAAAGAGTAAGAGTCCAAATAGGCTGGAAGACGCAAACTTACCAAGCAAGGGGGGAGTGTGGGTGGGGAAGAACCAGTGAGCAGAGCTAAAGGACAACCAAATCTGAATACAAAGAAAGTGAGAGAAGGGTGGGAAATGAGGGCATCAGTGGTGTAAAGGCAGCGTACCAGACAAGGAAGTGACTTGTGACAACAGAGTAGGCCCTTCTACCTCTTGTTGAAGTGTATCTGAGGTTGTCAGGGCAAGTGGGAGGAAATTTGGGCCGTAGCACCTGAGCGAGACCTTTCTGCTCATGACTCACAGCTGCCACCTCGGCAGCACAAAGGGCAGCCCGAGTGATAGGAACTAAAGGAAACCAGCCCCAGAGAAACCATCCAGCCTGGCCTTGCCCCGAGGGAACGACTGAGAAATGTCTGCTAAGTGCTTTCAGAAGGGTTTTCAAACAGACCAGTGATAAAAGCCCTTCGAGCTGTTTCAGTATCTTTGTTATCGCCAAGTTTTCGCTCTGCCTTTCAGAATCTGTTGCTGCTCTTCACACCCGCCACTTGTAAGTCTATCAGGAGGCTGGAGCAGCAAGTTTCTGCCTTCCTTTCTAATTCACCTACACATTAACGTGTTTTTCTTGCTCCTGTCTTCCACTCTTCACCCTAGGGTTTCTTCCGTTTATGTTAACGGCTCCAACTCTTTCAATCCTTCACCCAAGACCGTGTCAGCCCTAACAGGATCTCTGCTCTCTGGATGATCCTCGATGACTCTCCCTGAGGTAAGGTGCTCCTAACCAAACCCGGGACAGCAGCCGGGTTACCTCACGGGACGGTGGGCACAGGCCGTGCTACTGCTCAGCCTGTCTGGGCCAGGTCTCCTTTGTTTTTCAGGCCACGGTGAGCCCGAGCACTGAAGCCCCGGTAGCTCCGCAAGCACTCACCCCCGACCCTCGGGCTGTTTGCCGGGCCTGACGCCGTTTCCCCGCGGGCCAGCCCCTGGGGTTTGTTTCAGGGGGAAGAAGGGGTCTCGCTGACCAAACTGCACCCACCCGTTAGGCGGTGGGCCTTCCTCATCCTCCGGCATAGCCTCCTTGCAGGGGCTCACGGAGCAGCCCGGGCAGGGCCGGTTCGCTGGCGGCGGGAGGCGGCGCGGCCGCTCGGGGGATCCCGGGGGCTGGTCGGGGCGGGCGCTCGCCCCGAC
>VZRI01010141.1:419987-470060 GCA_013397515.1 Upupa epops | reverse complement strand
TGCTCGGGAGTTTACGGCAGGGTTCATAGGTGCCCGTTTAGAGACAATAACCACCCGGCTGTGGGGCCTGTAGCCGCAGGTGCCCACAGCGGGTCGGGGTTACTTGGCGGCCCCATTTCCTGCTGTGCAGGTGGGTTTGTGGGTGTCAGGGGGTGACAGCGTGGGTCCCTTTCTCGTGGCACCGAGCAGCCCGTGTTCCCGTGCCCACCCGTGTCAGCCCCGGCTGGGCTTTCTGGAGACGTTCCCATATGCCCACCGAGCCGAGGCGGTCTCGGCTCGGCCATGGCAACGGTGGCAGAGCCCTTTGGCTGGCACCAGGCCGGCTGGGCTTCAGCAGGTGTTCGGCTGGGCCTGCTAGAACTCGGGCTGCTCCATCTTGTGTTTTGTGTTAGCGGAGTGAGAACATGCCGGCCTCTGCCCCGGTGGGGCCTGTGTGCCCCTCGCCAGGTGGGCAGTGGCATCCCCGTACGTTTTAGCCGGCTGGGTGGGTTTCCCGGCATCGCGGACAAAGGCGTAGACTGAGCTTCAGGAGGCGAGAGGTAAAACCCAGCCCCGCAGCGTGTGCTGCGCTCACCCGGGACACTGGCAGAGTCAGGCCCGGGCGCGGGGGTTCCTCTGTCCCCCAGGGACTTGTTCGTGCGTGTGCCAGGTAGAAGTGGCTGCTCCCAGTGCCGTTTAGCTTTTGCAGCCCCGTGGTGCGCGGCCGTGTGTCTGGAAGCGCTGGTGTGATTCAGGACGCTTCTCAAACGCGTCTGCAGTGGGAAGCCTCGTGAAGCAGCACAGGTCTCCATTTTACTCCCTCCGCGCTGTTCCCGTTTCCATCCAGTTCAGTCTCAAACCGTGGAGGTGTTGCGGCTGCTGTGGGGTAGCTGTCTCCGAGCTGGGAGCCGAGGTGTCCCTTCACTGGGGCAGACTGAGGTTCTGCCTGCCTGTGATGAAGGCCCGTGGGTCCTGCCTTCCTGTCTCTTGCTTTTCTGGTTGAAGCCGTGTCCTTCCAGATGGGCAGAAACAGTCACCTGGCGGGGGCCGTGTCCTGTTCCCGGATGTGGTGGGAGGACTGGGCATGCGAAGGAGCGCATCAGTGTACCTGCAGAGCATCCCGTGGTGCCAGCCGTACCCCCTGCCTTTTCAAACCGGGGCAGTTGTAGCCGTGTTTGCTCTGCTTTGATGGGGTTGTTTCCCGCAGGGTGCAGGGACTTGGTGAGACTGTGGATAGTTGTGTTCCAGTTTTGCCTTAGCTTCTGCTTTGCATGTGGGAAGGGCAAGCCAATGTCCGAGTGAGGGGCTTGGAGCTGAAGAAAGAGACAATGGGACCATTCTCTCTGGGAGCCTCTTGCTGTTTAACTCCAGAACTTGACCTGCTTTGGCAGCGTGATGCTCCTGTAGCAAATACATTGTCAGCCCTAATCTGGCTTTGTGACCACCAGCTCTCAACCTTGAGCTCGTTGGAAAGCCGTGCCGGGAGGGACGAGCCCTGCACAGACCCGCAGTGATGGGTTCCGTTCTGGAAGTGTGTTCCGTCGCAGGCAGAGCCCCGCCGTGTGTGGCCGGTCACCCCAGTGTAATGTTGATGCAGGTGGTGCAGCCAGCACGGAAGTATGCCGGCGATACGGCGAGTAACAGCAGAGATGAGCTAGTAAAAAACTGGTGAGAGTGAGCGAAAACGATGTCAAGGGACAGTGTCAGTGCTGGAGGAAGGGGAGGTGTGAGTGACTGTGGCAGAGGCAGCCAGATGGCCTCTGGGGTGGGCAGCTGCCTTCAGCCATCTCTGCACATTGCAGAGCAAGTGGTCCTCCAAATCCTGGGCAGGAGGAGGCAAAGAAGAAAAGACAGGACCTTGGCTGAGGGCAGTGGCTGCCAGAGTCCCTGCAGGCCTCTCCTGCAGCCAGGCATCAAGGTCCCAGGACTGCTGTGCCTCCTGCCCCATGGCACAGCCAGTTCAAGGCATTGGGAAGCATTTGGGATGAAACCTGCAGTGTGGTGGCTGCGCGCCAGGAGCCTGTTCTCTGCCTCTGGTCTGCAGCCACCCTGCAGCCTTCCTGCCTCTGTGCTGCGCACTGCTGGGGTCCAGTGCCATTAGGGTGTGTGGTGACTTTCTTTGGTGGAGGCATCCTTTTCCCACTGCCTTTGTCTGAGCAGCCCCGCAGCGTTTTGAAGCTTCTTCCTGTCCCAAGTCTCCAGCTTCCCCTCAGTGCAGGGCGTGCTGGGGGCTGGATGTGGCCCTGCTGTTGAGAATGACCTCCAGGGAACTTGCTCCCAGCTAATGAGAAAAATGTCCTTCTCGTTGTTTGGGACTGTTCCCAGAATAACCCTGCGGGGAGCTCCCTGCAGGAGCAGCACCGGCCCTTTGTCAGAGCCAGGCCAGTGTGGCACGGGGAAAGGCCATCTCCTGACCAGCTGCTTTGAGTTCTTGGCCACCGTGATGTCGGGTGGGTGTGCAGGTCAGACTCACACTGTGTGAGGAGAACTCTGCTGAAATGACAGCCTGCCTGACGGGGCTGTGCAGGCTCCTGCTCCTGACTGTAACCGGTTCTTGCCCTGTTTGTTTTTCATTTTTGAGTTCAAAGCGAAGAAACCAAACTGTGCAGGTGCCCTGGGGAGAAGAGCCATGCAGCTGATCCTCTGCGTGCTCATCCCGAGTCTCCCCTCTGACCTCCGCAGTGGTCACAGAGACGCAGGCCAGGCACGCAGGCTGCTGCTCCCTGTCTGCTCCGGGTGCATTCTGCTTGCCACCCGTGCAGGAGGGAGCTGCCCTGCCAGGCTGGCCTGCTGTGGCATGGGGCTGCCCCCGGGATTCCACCAGAGGTTGATTTTCTGGGAGGATGTTTTCTGCACCAGCTGTAGGCACAGGCTGTGGTCTGGGCAGAGGAAGGAGCCAGGCTCGGAGGGCGCAGGGAGCTGTGCCTTGCCGTGATGGATGCTGTGTGAGCCCCGCGCTAGTGCCATGCAGTGCCTGGTCCCACAGCCTCCACCTCTCAAGCTGGAAAGCCTCGTTCTCCGCTCTGGGCGGCCGCCACAGAGGGGCTTTGTGTGGGCCGGCACAGAGGGGCATTGATGCCATTTCCCCTCCCGCCGCTCTGCCCGGCGGCACCACAAAGGCCCTGACAGAGGTGCTGTTCTTCCTCTCAGCGAGGACAGGGTGCTGCCAGGCTGGGGGCTCTGCCCGGCAGCACCGTGCTGTGGGTGGGGGCACCCTCCCTGCTCCTGCTGCTGTGGCACTGAGGACCCCTGGAGCTGTGCCCGTGCTCTTCCCAGGCCAACCCTGCTGCTGCCCCCCTGCAGCAGCCCCAGCGTGGTGAGTGAGGGCCTGGTAGTGTTTGGCAGCAGGTCCCTGCCCTTGCCGCTGTGAAGGAGTGCCGGGTGCTCCCTGCCTGCCTGGGCTCTCCCAGGGCTGGGGGGGTTACAGCCCCTCTGAGGAAGGTGAGGTGAGGCGTGGATGCCATCCTCGTTGCCCCTGCGGAGCCAGCTGACGGTTCTGTGCAGAGCGCATGGCTCTCCGTTCCCCAGTGCCGCTGCTGGGGCTTGCTGCGCTCTGGAGTGCTGGGCAGTACCACCCCCACCTGGGTTTCAGTCCGTCGTGGTTCGGGAGAAGCTGGTGTTGGCACTCGTTACCTCTGGCTCCTCCCAGTGCGAACAGCAGGTCATGGCTTTGTGGAGAGTGGCTTGGAAAAGTGTCAGGAAACGTGCAGCGGGGTGAGGAGCAGATTCTGGGGCCTTGGTTACACACAGAGCCCGGCAAACACGGGAGTTGTAGATGATGGGTCTGGGATTACTTGTGGAGTACCTGGATGAGCTGATGGAAGTGGTGCAGGTAGCAGGGTGGGGTTTGGCGTTTGCCTGGGCTCTGCCAGGTGCCACCAGCATTCTGCAGGAGAGTCCTCTGCTCCTTACCCACCCTGGGGACAGGGAGACCCCAAGAGAGTCAGCCCCTGCAGCTCAGGGTGCCTGTCTGGCTGTGCTGTGCAGGTTCAGACTGCATAAGGAACACAGCAGGTCTGCTCGGCTCTGCGTGTGCTTGGTGCTATCCTGGGTGCCAAAGCAGAGCCCTCCTGGGTTGGGTCCATCAGCTGTTGGCACGATCGCTGCTCGTGGGTGTCTGTGGTTTGGGACGCCGTAGGTGTCTGGCTGTTGGTGTGATTTTGTTATTGTTGTTATTTACTTAGGGCCCAGACTTGCTCTTTTGTATTGCCTGCAGCACGGTGTTTGTTCAGACTGGGCATTGTGAAGTGTAAACCAGGTCCCACTGGCACCAGCACTCAGCTCTGCCTTTTCTAGAAGCAGTAAGTAATGCGCCGTCTCCACGGCCTCGACCTGCTGGGGTTTGACTGCTCTGAGGAGGGAACTGAAAGAGGCAGCTCTGGTTCCTGGCTTATTTGACTGCGCAGTAGTGACGCTTGTTTACACCGAGCACTGCCCTCTTGTCTTGGGATCCGTGGGGGGCGGTTTCCTGGGGCACTCCTGCCTGAAAGCTGGAGAAGACTTGTTCTGACTGGCAGCCTCTGCAGGAGACCACGTGCTGAGGCAGTGGCACCCTTCCCCATCCTCCTCCTCCTCAGCGAGGTGTTTCGGCAGCTCTCTTGTCTTCTCCTCCTGCTTCCTGAAACAGCATCTCTCCAAAATTTGTTGGCCTTACCTGCTCCTGTCTTCCTTTGCCTCTTTCCCTCCCCTGACACACTCTGTGATGCCTCTCTTCTGGAAGATGCTCGGGCCTGTTGTCTGCTTCGCATCAGACCATCCTGTGCCGCTTCCTCTGTGCTCCGCTGGTGTCGAGGCTCTGCGCAGCGAGCACGGGTTTGCTTTCAGTGCCAGATACATCTGTGCTGCTACATGACAGCGGTTGGTTCAGGAGGGTGCCAAGGGACCGACGGCTCACGGGGGAACTCCAGCGTGTCTAACGCCTGTGGTGGATGGGGAACCTCCCAGTGAAGCCGTTAGGAGTAGATTTATTGCTGCTGAAAATGGCAGAGCTGCTTCAGCCAGCCTGATTCGGCTGTTTGGGGGGAAGGGAGTGTGCTTGCATTCTCACAAATAGCCTGAAAACAGCAAAATTAATCTCGGAAGAGGCCGCTGGTCCAAATCTCAGCCTGCTGGGTGTTGCACAAGCGCACCCTCTTATCAAAACCTAATGGAAGTGCAGAAGGTGTGTCTGGCCTAATCCCGTGTTTATCTTGGCCGTCTGTGGTGTTCGGGCACGAGCTCTGTGGCATGCACGCGGGCTCCTGGGGCAGCGTCCTCTGCTGCCGAGCATCCCTTTAATTCCGCTCCTTCCTTCTAGGATCAGTCCATAATGCCTGAGGTGCGCGACCTCTCCGATGCCTTGCCTGACCTTCCGATGGATCCCATCACGGGTGTTGGTGTGGTTGCCTCCCGGAACCGAGCGCCAACCGGTTATGATGTGGTAAGTAGGGCTGTTCCAGCTGCTGCTGCCAGTGCTTTGGAGCTGGGTTTTCTCTGCTGGGAGCAGCAGCTCTTCCAGAGAGGGCCTTGCCGTCAGACCTCCGCTTTGAGGTGGTCTGATGTCCGGCTGCCCGCCTCTCAGCCCACAGCGCTTACAGCCTTCCTTCAGAGGAGGTTTGTGGGTGTGATTGTGCTACTTCATCTGTGGCACTCAAGAGGAGTATAATTACCCAGAGGAGGGGTTTTCAGGAACAGCTGGCCACTGTGACATGCAAATTTAATAATCCTACTAACATTCATCCTGAAGGAGTCCTAAGTATTGCACAAATTATCTCTCTGAATAAATGGATCCCGCATCAGCTGTTTAATCCCACATATCAGCACTGTGCAGTGATGATGAGACGCTCCAGAACGGAGCAAAGAATTTCACATCCAGCTGAAATTGCAGGGATGATTTTGGTGGACCCAGTGCAAACCTCTGAGCGGAGGAGCTTTGTCAGGAAGCTGGGCAGCAGGAGAAGGCAGCTGGGTGCAGCAGAGATGAATGTGTGAGTGGGTAAGGGGAGGTCACTTTGGAACAGCTGCTCGTTCCTTGGATTAGTTGCTGTGTAACTAACAGCGTGATTCTTCTCCCCTTAGGATAGTGTCCTAAACGGTGAGATGCTGTAAGGCTCTGACCTTGTGCAGCCCTCAGTGGGGAGGTTTGGCCTGTAGTCCATCTGCTCGCCTTTCTACGCGTCCTGCTCCACCATCACACTTTGGGTCTCCTCAGCCACACAGCTTGTGGCCAGGAGTGGAAACCAGTTGTCTTGAAGTTCTGGTGGTGATTTTCCCACTCTGGATCGTTGTGCTGTGTTCGGTGTGAGAGGGGGTAAAATGGGCAACGCTGAAGGAAGGCCCTGAGGGAGGGGATTGTGGAAAGGCTCCCTAAGGCTTGGGAGGTTTCTGCATTTACTGCATTTTCCGCAGTGCTGATTACCTGTGTGAGCTGGGCTGTGTAATTAGCTACTTGCCCTGATAAAAGAGCACGGGACAGAGTGAGAGCTGTGATAACAGAATTGCATTCTGCCTAAATGACTGGGCAGAGAGCACGCTCACCCCAGATAGCCTGCCTGCGCTTTAATAGGGAGCGCCAGCGCCAGCACAGTTTAAGCTAAACAAGATAAAAGAGTCTTCCTGTGGCTTAATCCAATTACAGTGCTGTTGTAATAATGTCTGTGAATGTGGGTCGCTCTCTCCTGGGGGGCATGGCAAGGCAGCCACCTTTCCTCTGGTTCTTCTGCCCTCCTTCACGTGTGCAGGGATCTGCTCTGGCCCAGGGTCCCAGCCTGCTGCAGTTGTCTCACCCTGAGCAGCAGCTTCACTATTCACTCCCTCAGCCTGGCTTTTGGTGAGCCCGCGGTCGCCTCTGAGCTGGGGTGCTCTGGGCTGCTTCTGGGCTTTCTGCTGGACATGTTACAGGGTGTGCTGCTGTTAGAGTTAGGCTCTGGAGCAGCGTGTGCCTTGTGGGGTTTCTGCCTTCGTGGCACCAGTCTGGAACCTGGTCTGTGCTGTTGGCAGGCGTGAAGCCAAGCGTGCAGGGTGCACAGCGTAGTGTGGTGGAGAGAATCGTGTTCTGAGACATGGGCAGTGTACAGACAGGGGCTGTGCTGGGCTCTGTGCTCCTCCAGATGTGATTTCACTAATGAGACAGCGACAGCTGAGTGCTGCTTCAGGGCACAGAGCCGTGCTGAAGGCGGCACTGTGCTCCCTAGAGCCCTGACAGCCAGAGGTTCAAACTGCACCCTGAAAGGAGAGCCATGCTCAGTCCTTGAAAGCATTCACACCGTTTATCTTGGGGTTGTTGTGGTCCCTTAGGGGGCTGATCACTGCCTTCTGCTACAGCATCCTGCAGCACCCAGTTCCATGGGGGACTCCAGCATCCAGGACTGGAGCTGGGGAGGAAGTAATGATGAAATTAGTGCAGCTTCACCGGTGGCTTTGAGCCCTGCGATGCAGTGCCCAGTCTGTGTTTGAGGCAGCTGTGGAGCTCATACACTTCACCCAGTTTTCATTTCACCCCGTCCTTTCTCCAGTAATTAACCACAGTCTTTCTTCTCCTTCCTTTTACCTCTAAAGCAAACAAGCAGACGCGTAGCTGTGGCAGGTTTTCCAGGGCTCTCCACAGCCAAAGCACCAAAGACTTGGTGTTGCCAAAACGTACAGTGTCTGAACTTGGATTCCTGAAAATCTGCCCAGACTGGCAAGACTGAGCATGTGGGTGTGGAGGAGAGGGAGCAGAGGTGGGAGGCAGGAGCCCAGGCCGGGAGAGCTGTGGTTTCTGTGCATCTGCCTGCCTTGCTGCAGGCTCAGTGCCAGTGCCTGCTGTGATGGGGTTTGCTCTCAGGCAGGATCCTGATTGTGCTGCTCACTTAGGGCCCTGCTGCAGAAGGAACAGCCCAGCAGGGACAGTGAGCTCTTGCCCTTGGCTGCTTTTTGCTGTGGGAAGCGTGGTGAGGTGACACAGTGAGGGCTGCCTGGTGCTGCTGGGGCTGGCAGCTCAGCTGGGTGCAGGAGAGTCCGAGTCCAGTTACAGACTGGATCTAGTGCTGTCTGTTGCATTTTGAACACTTCCAGTGTGGGAGGAAGCGAAACAAAAGTGTCCCAACAGAAGACACAGAGCAGAGACCTGGAGGCCTTAAAGTGGTCGAGTCTGGTTGTAGTCCTGCGGACTTGAGCCAGGGGCTGGAGCTTGTGCCGTGCCCCTGTGTGCCAGCGGGTTTCTTTCCAGAATGCCCTGTCACGGTGCCTGACTGTCCCGTAGGGGAGGGGCGTGCACACGTGTTTGATGTACTTCACATGTGTTGCTGAACTGGTGCTTCGGGAGAGAGTTAAACTGGTGCCATAATGAACAAAGACTCCCTGCAAGACCCTGTTGTAAAATATTCCTCTCCAAAGCTGGAGCTGCGGCCTGACTGCGGGAGCCGCCTGTGTCGCCCGGGCTGAGCAGGGGTTTGTGCACAGCCGTTGCAGAAATGCGAGGAGCAGCCAGCGCACTTTCTGCTTTGATCAGGCTGACCCTCCCGCTCCTCTCTCCCGCACTGGAATCCTGGTGGCAGCAGCAAACTGCTCTCGCTTCCTGCGCAGTCTCTGCTCGGCAGCACATGGGTGCAAACGAGACAACGAATGTCAGCTCTTTGTTATCAGTCACTCTGGGGCCAAGGTCTTGCCCAAGTAACTAAGATCAGATTTGCGAGAGGCAGTGTGGAGTGGTTTGCCCCCCTCTGAGAGGCACTGGGCACAGATACAGCTGGGCTTCTGCACAGCTCCAGCCTGTGCCAGAGCCTCCTGTTGGGAGCCAGTGGCCAGGCATCACTCTGGTGGGCTGATCTTGACTTCTGCTACCCTTGTTAATGTGTCTGTCCACTTGTCTCCTCTCTTACGTGACAGCAAACCCTTTGGGGCAAGGGGGAATGTCCGGCTGCTGACAGAGCAGAGCCCTTTCCCTGGGTGTGGTGCTGCCTGTTCGTGCTCATTTGCTCAGCTCCCGGGCAAGATCTCCTGCCTTCCTCTTCCTGCATGTGCCAGCCTCTTTGACCGAGGGCCTGGGCTCTGGTTCCCTGGCTCTGTGTGGGGTGTGTGCCACAGGGCACGGGGGTTTGCTGGAGAGGGGTGTTCACAGGATGCCTCCCCCTGCGTCTTCTGCAGCTAAAGCCCACCGTGACCGGGACGTTCGTTCCCCGGTGGCTGGCAGGTGCTTCTTGCCCTGGGAGCCAGAACTCCTTGATGGCATTGCTGTGAAAATAGCACGAGACGGGTGCTTTGTGTGTGCAGGCCCCTCCTCACAGCTTGCCCCAGTGTGCCCTTGCATGCAGGGTGGTAATGAGGGAGAGCCTCAATGTGCTGACTTCTCCAAACAGTTGTGTGGAGACTGTAACCCAAGTTGCTGTTTCCTCATTAGAACAGCCTTTGTCAGGGCGTCTTTAATCAGCAGCCTCCCGAGAGATGGTGTTCTCAGAACTTCCCTTTATACCTCCTCTTGCAAGTTCTTTGCGCTGCACCTCGTGAATAAACTAATGAGATGCTGTGAGAGTTTGGGCTACCGTTAATTAGAAGAGGTCTGAGGAAGAAGCACTGCACATACATTAACTTTATCTCGGCTCACACGTCCCCTCTCTCCCTTGGTCTCCTTGCAGGTTGCACAAACAGCAGATGGCTTGGATGCTGACCTCTGGAAGGACGGCTTGTTTAAATCCAAGGTCACTCGGTACCTGTGCTTCACCAGGTCCTTCTCAAAAGAAAATGTAAGTCTGTTTGCGGCGTGCCTGTGATTTGCATCTGGACCTGGTGCGCTCCTCCGGGGGTGATTCACTTTGCAGGGCCAATTATAATGCAAGCGGGCGTTGCAGCCAGGTTGGGAGAGTCAGGATGCAGACTGAAGTGCTGGGTGTTTGCGTTTGGCCTGTTCTTGGTGGAGAATCCACAGTAACGGCAACAGGAGAGGGCACACACTCCTTGCAGCAGCCCCCTGCTTGTGCTCCCTCCCGCAGCAGTGGGTGCTGTGTGCCTGTGCTCCCGATGAGCTGATTTCTGGCTCCCGTTGCCTAGAGAAGCAGACGCTGCAGACTGTGTTGCTGAAGGGAATGGTAGTTTCTGAATCCAGGGGTGCTGCAGATGTTTTCTTGCAGCATTAGCTTTTCTTTGTTGTTTTAGGTGCTGGTTCTGTGGTGTGTTCCTGCCCTGTGTGCGTGTCACCCTGTACTTGTGATCTTCTTGTGTGGCCATTAAGCTCATTCCTGAGGAGTGGCAGTTGTCTGCCCCCCCTCCCGGGGTGGCAAGGATGCCATGCGCAGCCGGGGGACCGTGTGCAGCAGGAGCTTGGAGCCTTCTGCTTTTTGTGAGGCTGGTGTGAGAGTGTTCCCTTTTCCGGAGCGGCTGCTCGGTTCTGCAATGAATGCACTCCACCTAGTGGGTAATCCTGCTTCTCCTCGCGTTCTGGAGATCCAGGGCGACTGTTGCCAGGGAATGGAGATTCCATTTTGTGCTGGTGCTTTCACCAGCAACAGGAACAGAAAACAGTGGCTCCAGAGGCTGCCCAGGGGCCCCAGCAGGAAAGTCAGGGGCTGCCAGTTTCCACCATTTGACCTTTATTCTACCCTCCTCCCCGCCTGCCTCTGGGTTTAAACAAAGCTCCAGGGCTGCGGGAGATACCACTTCCCGGGGTGGATGACGCTTTTTGTCTTGGAGTACCTGCAGGAACCGGAATAATCCTCCCAGAGCCGACAGGGGTGGTACTAAACACAAAGATTTGTGATCATCTGAAGTACCGGGTTTGTCTGTGGCTACCTCAGACACGAGCATGTCAGAAATAATTACAGGAGAGCAGCAACTGCTGGCTACCAGAGACTGAAAATGCCCTCAGTCAGTGCCTGTTGGGCTCTTGGCATGAATCCTTTGCTTGTCGCCGTTTGGGAATATGCTCCTCATATTGATGAGCAGTAGATGAAAGGGAGCCTGGAGGGGGACCACCAGTCCCACCCACACAGCAGCCTGGTGCAGGAGGTGTAGAAGGGGCTGCTGTTCCCTGTGTGGGTTCTCTCAACCCGGTGACAGCAGCATGTTAGACCTTGGGCCCTTCTGGCAGAGCTCTGGGCAGCAGAGTTCTCTCTGCCCCACAGGGGCACAGTGTGCTGCCTGATGAAGACCTGAGGGGGTTAAAAGGCCTCAGGCTTCCCTGCCAGCAGGGGTCTGGAGCCCCTGTGGCAGTGCTTGGCCATTGATAAGTGTAACTGCTTTTGATTGCTCATGCTTGTTTTACCAGAACACTGGGAACTTTGTCCTAAAGAGCGTGGTGTGGTTATCGGAGTGGGGGCACCTTGGACACCTGCCTTATGGCAGGGACCTCTTCAGTGACTCTTTATCAGAACCATCGATCTCAGCAGCTCAGGGTGTTTGGCAGATCACAAGCGCTGGGCTTTGAGTGTCTGGGTGAGGAGGCCATGGTGGTGCCACTCTGCAGTGGGGAAGCTTTGTGCCCTTCTCTCCCGCAGAGCGTGGCAGAGCTCAGTGCTGCACCCAGAGCTAAGGAATGTGCTGGAGACTGCTCTCCTACCTGTCTGCTGCTGCTGGAGGAACGATTGCTGGCTCTGCGGAAAGTTGTGCACTGATGTAACACAGCCAGACGGTTTGGATAAATAAAACATGAAAGATGAATCAGCAGTGACCACTTTATCTGCTGTTTGCTGTGGCAGGACCACGTGCACTGACCCATGCCAGCTTTGCAGCATCCAGCACTGCTGGCGAGGAGATGCCCTGCCAGCTAGGGGACAGGATCATGTGAGGGCTGCCCAGCCTCAGTCACTTAGTGCGAGCAGTGGATGTGGCCAGGCTTGTGTGGTGGGGTAGGGCTGCTGGCACAGGGGCCTTCCTGGGGAGGAGCTGACGGTGAAACGTAGGACTTCCACAAAACCAACCGGGGCCTGAGCTCCCCTTTCCCGAGGCTGTAAATGTGTGTTAGAGCAGTTCAGTGCAGTAACTGGGGAGGAGAGGTTTGCCTGAAATACTCTGCTAGACAAAAATTAAAGGAGGTGCTTAGCAACCAGTAAGAGTGAAACACGCTGACGTGGTTTGATGGCTTAGGATGTTAATTGTTGTGAGCTGCGTTTCTGTTTATGGAGGCTGTGCAGTAACTACAGAGCGTTCTCTTCCACACGTGGGTCCAGATGATTTGCAGAGGGCTGGCTGTAACAAGAACTGCAAAGGAAATCTGGTCTCTTAGCAATTGCGGAGGCTGTCGTTCTGCGTTGTGTTTTGGGCTCTTCAGGCCCTGATTAATAGGCTGAGGCATCGGTTCAGAACTCGTATGGACTCCAAATGAAGTTCTCTGTTCCAAATGGCCCGGTCTTCTGGAGTGCGCCTGCGTTTGGAGATGGAGCCGCGGCTATTCACTACTAATTAGCTAATGCATGTAATAACTTTGGCTGTGTGTCTGCACAAGCCACCTTTCCCAGTGCCTTCTGCTGTTTCTGACTGGAAGTGTCACCACGTTGCTGTTTCAGGAGTAGAGTGTGGGAGACCTGCTCAGTAGATGGTGACCTGCTCAGTAGATGCTTTGGTAGAGGAACCCCTTCAGGCTGCTGTGTTGCCAAAGGGAAGAATTTGATGTGCTTCTGAGGGTCCCCAAGTGTGGTAGGGGCTGGGGTGTAAGGAGCTGTAGATGCTGCAAGTTGTCCAGGATCTCCTAGTCAATCAGCAGGCAGTTCTTGCAGCAGGTACCGTTGCAAGCATTGGCTTGGTACCTCCTTCTCGTTTTGAAGGTGGTGTTCATACAAGGATAGAGTGCCTTGGGCTTCAGCAGGCAAGCAGAGTTGGGTTTGAATTTGGTGACATTGTCATAGCCAACCGTTTCTTTTCTCTCTCCAAAGAGTCATTTGGGCAATGTTTTGGTTGATATGAAGCTCATTGATATCAAGGACACCTTACCCGTGGGCTTCATCCCCATCCAGGAGACCATCGACACACGTAAGTTGGTGCCTGCTCCACGAGCAGAGGGCTGTGTCTGGGCGGGTGGGGCTGTTTGTGCTTTCTGAGAAAAGAGTGGAATGTCTGGGGAAAATGCCATCCTCATGTCCGAGGCAGGAGCCGCTCTGCTGCAGCGTTTGAGCCAGCAGTTCCCAAACAGTGTGTTTGGCTCTCCTGGGACTCAAGACCACAGAGCTGGAGCCGTGTGTGCTTGCAGTGCTTAGCCATAGAGTGTGGAGGAGGCCAGGTGGGGTCTGTGGGCACTGTGTGTGGAGGGGCTGCTGGACACCGTGCACTGGTGTGAGTGAACAGGCAGAGCAGGGCTGGTACCAGTGCTCACCAGTAACAAAATCCTGCTGAATTAGCAGTGGACACGAGTTAGGTGAGCCTGCTTTGCAGGCAGTAATTGCTCCAGATCTGCAGCAGATGAGGATGGTTTTGCAGTCCCTGCCTGTCTTTCAACCTGTGACCTAGAAGTGAGGGTTCTGCAGCCCATTTCCCATTCCCCTGGGTTGTCTCTGTTCCCTGTAGAATTCCTGGGCACATGTGGGCTGAGAGAGAGTCTGTGGTTTATCCTGCTCGCCCTTGGGAGTGCTGACACTGTGTGCTGCTGTGATTGTTGTGAAAGACCCGGTAGAAAGGTGGATGTGGACTTTGTAGCTAATTCATAGTGCATCGGATTGTGACCTGTGCGATCCTCAGAGCAGAGGCAGTGCTGGCGCTAATGGAGCGGTGCGCGTCCCTGCCTCTGTGAGCATGAGTGAGCACACTTCCTCTGACTGTTTGTAATGTGTTTGTTTAGAATTAACGCTGGTTAAGCATGTGTCATTAACGAATCAGCTCCTAAACCATGTTTGCTGCAGACTGCAGGCTCTACCCAAGTGTGAAAGAGGCCAAAGACTAAAGCTGATAGTCAGCTCTGCTCTTGGTGTGAAAGTCAGATGAGAGGCACTGGTTTTGCTCGGTTAAACCGGTCTGTGTGTGTTCCAGTGCCCCTCCTCAGGTGCAGCTGGCCTGCAGTGAATATGTTAGAGCTGCCCTTGCCAGGCTCTGAGAACGTTGTCAGATGGGGAAGCCTTAAGCCCTGGCTTCCTGAAATTGGTTTTAGGCACTGGAGATCGGAGGTCGGGTTTTCCAAAGCAGAAGCCCAGGCTCAGGGGCGAGGAGGTATTTAACACCTCTCACAAGCAGTACAGGCACTGCAGAGCAGCGGCACACCTCGTGCTCCACGTTCACTGGTGCTGGTGAACAGGCAGAGCAGCAAGAATGGGGTGGGTTGCTTTCTCCAAGGGATGGATTTCCAAACAGGAGGAGCCTGTAGTGGCAGGGCTGCCTGCCATCTGTGGAAGAGAGCGCATGGTTTTAAGCAGGAGGGTACTTGCTTGTATTAAACTGAAGGGGTTTTATTTTGCAGGCACTTGTCTGTAGTTGTTGATTGTTCTCAGGTTTCCCTTCGGTGCCTGTGCTTTAGATTTTCAGTTTATCAGTAGACTCATGTCATGCCTTTCAAGTGCTGCAGTCCAGGAATAGAACCTCACCATGCAGAGCTGTGTCTGTGTGCTTGTAGCTGGGTGTGGATTGTATGTGCTCGCAGACGGTTGAGTGTATGCATGAGCTTGTTATTCAGATAAGCCTTAACTCTAGTGGGCTGGGGTTGTTCTTCATGGAGAACATGGCGACAGCGAGGTGGCTCTGCACTGCGTAGCAGGGTTGGGCAGTGCCGCAGATCCCTCTGAACACGGGTCAGTGCAGCGTGGTTGTCCGTAGGGGGTCCTGGCTGGTTTATCCCTGCAGGGGCAGTGGGGCAGACGTGACGGGAGTATCATTTCAGGGTTTGCTGACAAGTCAGGAGAGATCATTAACGCGGGGACATGTGAGGGTTGGGTGGACGGTGTTTCCTTCAGCTGCTCTGCGCGGCAGTCGGGTTCCTGCTCCTCCTCTCGGTTTGGCTGGCAGAATGAACTGACAGGTTGTGTCAGCTGCGTCCAGGTGTATTCCTAGAGGCGATGCTTGTGGGAGGAGTATTTGGATACGGCTGTCCGGGCCAGTGAGACAAACGCTCCCTCGGAAGGAGGAGGTGGATGTGAGAATCGAGTGGAAGTGGAGGCATCGCCTGCGGTTTTGGTGCTGCAACACGTTTGCTGTGTCTTATTCTCTCTGCAGAGGGTAGTGGGGAGTGTTGGTTTGTAATGGTGCCCAATAACAGATCTCGTGCTGTGTGCAGACAGCTGCTGATAGAAGATTTCCTCAGTCTGAATGGCACTGCACTGACTGGTTTGCTGACATATCTCTCTTCTTTGGCTCCAGTCCCTGCTTGATATCTGGAGAGACAATAAATAATGTTTATACCCTAATCTTGCATAAAACCCACCCCCTGTCCTGGGTTGCTTTTGCAGAAGAAGTAGCTTTCAGAAAGAAGAGACTGTGCATAAAATTTATCCCTCGAGATTCTACAGAGGCAGCAATCTGTGACATTCGGATCCTGGGTCGATCTAAGCAAGCCCCTCCTCAGTACACGTTCATAGGGTAAGTACCGCTCGCCCCCCAGGCTGTTGTCCTAAGTTCACTTGTACCACGACCAAGCAGCCTGTTCTTCCGCAGTGACTGAAGAGTGGTTTTACGAGCTGAAGTTGTCGTTAGCAAAGTCTATGTAAATGCTGGTGTTGCCGAGCCTGTAGGAGATACCTCACACCCATCTTTCCCCCAAGTCAGCCAGGCCCTCACTAACGAGGCGTCTGTGAAACACCTCAGCGCCCGACACTTGTGCACACACATGGCCTTTGCTCCTCGCAGTGATGTGTCACGTATTGGTTGTGCAGGGAACTGAACAGCATGGGCATTTGGTACCGGATGGGCAGAGTTCCACGCAACCATGAGGCTTCACAGCCTGAGAGTCCTCCTTCCCAAGTACCATCATCGACACCGGCTCCCAACCTGCCCAGGTGAGTTTTCTGCTCTCTGGCCCCTTCTGCTTGATGCTGCCTTGTCTGTTGTTACCACGTCAGGATCTGATATCGAGGGAACTCTAGTTTTAAGTATTTGCTGGAATCTCCTTTGGCTCCCACCGTATGAAGGTAGTGAGAGGGGTGAGAATCAGAAGGAAGAAGCAGCCTGCAGAGGAAGGGAAACAGCAGAGCACACCTTAGCTTTGCTTTAAACCGGGTGGGTTGCTGCGTTTCCAGCGTGTGTGTGATGGGCCAGAGCTGTAGCCAGGCTGATTTCCCTCCTTGAGCAAAGGGACAGAGAAGCTTTCATATGGGTTGTACTGCACAGAGAGACAAGATTTCTCATTCTCCAGGATCAGTCCTCTCAGAGTTTGAAGTACTGGCTGTTACTACTTTTGTTGGACTCAACTACTGTGCTTCAGTGGTGCCACTGACACCAAGCTGACGCTTGTCCTGCAGCAGCTGAGGAGCAGCCCTCCTGGCCCAGTGCTGCAGAATCTCTGTGCAGTTGTGGTGCTCGAGACAGTACTCTGTGTGTGTAATGCACAGTGTCCTGCACTGACAGCATAGTTGCTGCATTTCTTTGTACAAAGCGGAGTGTAAGTGACCAGCCGTCACAGGGCAGGGTAGACTGGATGCTCCCTGCTCCTGTTGAGTGCTGCGTAGCACAGCACCCAGGGAGAGAGGGGTCATACTCCCGAGGCTCATCGTCTCAGTGTTGCGGGGCTGTTGCTGGAGGCCAGCACGTTTCTGGGGACCCCTCTGAGGTTTTGCTTGGCTAAGCAAACATGTACTTCTGCACTAGATGTTTGGTATCGTGAGGATACGTTCACAGTAAGTGCCACGGGAACTGCTGAGAGCTGGCGGTCTGAAGGAGGCAGGGGAGGGGAATTCCAGAGGGATCGATTTGTATGTAAAGGTCACTGTATTGAATGGGTGGAAAATACTCCTGTCCTTCAGAGCCCTGATCTGCAGGCTGTGTCCGTGTGATGCTTTTAAACGGCCCTCAGCCCCTCGTGACAAAGCTGCTGGCTGTTGTTTCAGGCAGGTGTGTGCGTTTGAGCCTTCACCCGTGACGCAGGCTCATCTGCTGTCTCGTGGTGACTCTTGGAGCAATCCGAAGCATTTGGGTGTCCCTTTCACCGAGTTTCTCTCCGTTACCTGCCGTGCTGTGGCACAGCGCGTGCTGCCCTGCCCTGTCAGGTGTGCTGCAGGCAGAGATGCTGTCTTGCTTCTCAAACAGAGATGGAGGCAGAAGGGATGAAAGGCCAGCAGTCTTGTGGAGGTTTCAGGCTGCCCCAGCAGGAGCCGAGGCGTTGTTTTGAAGCTCTGCTGGACGCAAGCTCCATGCCAGCAGAGGCTGTGTGAGATAAGGGCAAAAGATGTCTTGATTTCAAAGCACAGATCTTCATTTGCTGTTTGCAAGAAATTCCTGCCCGGGCAGATTTCCACAATAAAGAGGAAAAATTATCATAGCAAGAGAATGTCAATGGTGGTCCTTAATCACTGAGTGTGGAAGGGTCACTTTATGGCTGAGTGGGGAAGCTGCAGAGCAGCAGAGTCGGAGCGATTGGGAATGGAGCCAAAATTAGAGCTCAGAGCATCAGCGACAGTCTGAAAAAGAAGTGTTTACAAGGCTTATATATTTTATAACCTCTTGTTGTACGGTTTATGGGTTACAATGGCTGCAAGGAAATTGGATCAGTTTTGTTTTACTTGCCAAATAAAGCAAATGTCAAAATAGTCAATATAAAATGTATTCTAATTTGGCTGAGTTAAAACAGCCAGTGTGCAGTGGAATAATTGAATGTTACATTAATGCCTCCTAGTAAAAACCACCTGACTGGAGCCAGCTCCACTCCTGTGCCCTGGGTGTGATTTACAGGTAACTTTTATACCACCAGCCTGATCATTCAAAGCATCTTTCACGTCTGGTTTCTCACTCCGGTTATTTATTATCCAATATATTTTTTAAGAAATAGAAATGTGTGTAAAGCTGCATCCTGCAAGTATTTCATGATTGCAGGAAACACGTACGGCTTGGAAGCGTCTTCCGACACCGTCGGCAGCGTAGCAAGTCCGGTGTTTGTGGAGGACTGTAGTCACAAGTCATCTTTTATTTTCACAGCCATGCAGGGGGATCAGACTGCCCTGGTAGCCAGTTTGCTGGTTTATTCCGTGTGGGTGTCTCCCAGCAGGAGCAGCGGCAGGTTGTTCTGGTGCTGTCCTGAGCGCTAAGAGAGGGTCAGCGAGCAGCGCTGAACAGCGCACGGGGCGTTCCGCTGGCAGGCCAGCTACTCCAGCTGCGCTCTAGCATTATGAAATCATTTGAAATGGGGAGGGTGTGCTTGGGTGCTGCAGAACAACTGCTTGCACTGGGTGTGAGCTACACCTGTAAAACACCAAAACCTTCCTAAGTGGAGGGGCTTGCTGCTGCGGGAGATGCTTGCTTTTACAGCAGCGGGTTTGTTCTTGATCATCAGCACAGGTTGCTGATGGCAGCTCGTGGCAGTACATCACAGCTTTGTCTGGTGTCAGCACTGCTGCTTCCGTGCTCTGTCGTGGCGTTACGGCTTCCAGTCAGAAAGGCACAAGGAGAGCCTTTGGTGTCCATGCTGGACCACGTGTTATTTTTCGGTCATTTCTCCTCGGTGCTTCCTACTGCAGGCGTCAGGTTTCTGGTCCCTTGTGGCAGCCCTGGCACAGCCCAGTGTGAATGGCGTGCGGTGCTCTGCAGCACAACTGGGCCGTGGTGCAGGCATCGCGCTGCTGTGCTGTCTTGTCTCTCCAAATCCTGCGATGGCATCAGCAGCCTGGGCAAAGGCAGTTGCAGCTTCCTGTCTTAGAAGGCCCCTGCTGGAGAACAGCTTGTGTTGACTGAGGTCACTGCTGGGCTTCAGAGAAGCTTTCCTCGGTAGCTCTGTGTTCACTTGCACTTGCCAGTGCTGCATGATGACATGGCTTGGAGGGCACGAAGCAACCCTCACCAGAAGAGAGGCGAGTCTTGGGTGGCTCGCCTGCCCTTTGCACTTTTGCTTCTACAAGCCTGTGGATCGGGAATTGCCAGTGTGTGGGCTGAGGACTTGGGAAAAGGTTCGTCACTGCATTTGAGCAGTGGCTTGGGGTTTAGTTTCTCTGTGCCTCAGGCTCTGGAGCGGGCTAGAGCAGGGTTTGTGTGTGACGTTCTCTGTGAGTCCAGTTCCAGCCTTTTGGGAGCAGGTCCCAGTGACACGGAGTCAGTCCCAAGCTGTTCTCCCCCCCACATGAGAAGAAACCAACCCCACAGTGCAGACACAGACAGATGGAGGTTTGTCACATACTTGTACAGATATACTGAGATAGAAAACATCACAAACATCTTAGTTATTACCTTCATGGTAGCTTCTCTCTCTAATTACGACAGTTGTCCAACTTCAGTCTCGATCCTCATTCATCTTCCAAGTTCAGAATTCTCTTGTTCTCTCCAGGTCCAGGTGAATCTTCCCACTCCCCATCAGTTCAGCCAGGCTCTTGTCAATGTCATCTAGTGGTAGGGCAGGGGGCAGTGGGTGCAAGCTGGAACATAAGAGTTTCCATAAGAAATATCAGAAGGAACTTTTTCCCAGTGAGGGTCCCGGAGCACTGGACCAGGCTGCCCAGGGGGGTTGTGGAGTCTCCTTCTCTGCAGACGTTCCAGACCCGCCTGGCTGTGTTCCTGTGCCACTGGGTCTGGGTGATGCTGCTGCGGCAGGGGGACTCTGTCTTGGGGCTGCTTCCACGGTGGCCTCGTGGTGCTTTGGGCGCCTGTGTGGCTCCCATGGTTAGGAGCGCATTTGTGTCCCTTGCTAAGGTGCTGCAGGAGTGTCTGCCACTGTCACTCACAGCCCTCTCACAATTTGTCAGCTGCAAGCAAAATGTCAGTCAGTGCTGCTGCGGTGTGTTTTACAGTGACAGACATAATTGCACTTAACTTTTTGCGTGGATGTTATCAATCTGTGACGGATACTTTGGGAAGCGAAGCACTTTGGTTGCAGATGATGTGTCACAGGCGCTTAATCTTCCTCTCGGAGAGACCAGGATTCCGTCACAACTTCTTGTTGGTGTCAGGTTTTGGAAATGTAGGCTCTTGCTGACCCTGGGAATTGTTCAGGCGTTGAGTTTACAAGGCTGTTGGGGGAAAGGTTAAGGGCTTTCCAGGGCGGGGGAAGATCCTGCTGCAATCCACTTGTATTCGCAGCGTGCCTTACGTGGCTGGGCACTCCGTTCATGTTCAGAAGGGCAGAGCTGCTGCTGATGCCTTCTTGGGATGCCTGTGGCTCCTCTGCGTGGCTGTTCTGGTTGAGAACCAGGGGCAGGGCAGGGGACGGGACAGGCCTGGCCTGGGGTGGGGGCTAAGCCCAAGCTGCAGGTCTCAGTGGGGTCTCTGAGCAGTGCTGCAGCTGCTCGGGATGCAAAGCTGCGAGCTGGTCCTGGTCACTTGTGCACCACACTGACCAGAAAGGTACCTGGGTGGGTGCTGGCCCCAGGGGCCTCACACCCAAGTGTTCCTGGTGACCAGTAGAGCTGGCAGGATGCATGGCCTGTCCAGGAGTGGTCAGCAGCTCTGGAGGGAGCTGCCATGCTGGTGGGATGGCACGTGGGAGCGCTGGGCAAGGCTCTGTATGTCTGTGCTGTGCCAAACCCAGGGCCCCAGCGACGTTGTCTGTGCTTGTACTTCCCGCATGATCCGCATGGCTAATAAGCTGCAGAACCAGCTCGTTTGTGCGGTGGCTCACACTCAGCCCTTGCAGCTGCAGCTCTGGCAGATGTCTCTCCCTGCTCTGAGTGCAGTCAGTCTGTGCCACCAAGTGCTCAGGTCTTGAATCACTGCTCTGGCAGGAGTATTGCACCAGGGAGCAAGTGCTGCTCTGCTTTTGATAGGGAGATAATAATTGCCCTACCTAAACCCTGAAATAAGAGCAGGATGTGCACGTTTCCCTGCTGCGCTCCCAATTACCTTCCAGAGTTAAGCAACCCCTCCTTAGGAAAGGAAAATGATTTGCTCCTGTTCCTCTGCTCTCAGTGGAGCTTAACGTTAAGGAATGTAAGAATTTCCTTTCTAGGCAGCAGAGTCTGATATTTCAAATTGATTTATTAATGGTGTTTGAACTTTGTCGTGTCAGCTTGGAAAGTGATCAGCGTGGGGCTTCCTGCTGGAGGCTGATGATGTGCAATGGGTGGCAGCTAATAAAGCAGCACCGTGAGCCGGCGTGCTGGAGACCGAGCTCGCTCTGGTGATACGCCAGTCTTGCTCTGCTCTGGTTTTTGAGGTAGCAGCAGTATCATTTAGAAATGACTATCTGGGTATTTTCTTGAAGACATTTAAAGTAGATGTTATGGAGGCTGCCTGGAGGAGAAGGTTCCAGGGGTCCAGTGCTGTTCTGCTGTGGTGTAGAACAAAGCAGAGGTTCCAGAGATCTGCTGTTGACAGAGACACAGACCTCTGGCAGCCCAAAGGCCAGGATGTCTCAAGAGTGGTGTGAGTTCGGGGGGTGTGTTGCTAGCTGGATTGGAAACTGCCCTGAGAAACGTTGCCAGTGGGATCCCTGTGAGTCCAGTGCTTCCTTCTTGATGGTGTTGCACTTTCTAATTGGCTTCATCAGAGGAGCTCCAAAGCAAAGCTGGCTTCTTGTTTACAGCTCACAGAACACAGTGTTTGGCTTGAACACTCAACAGTCTTGGATTGTGAGGTCAAGCACAATACTCATAGTGTTCAAAGTACCTGCCCTGCAAGAGGCCAGGAGTGGCAGAAGGGCTGGATTCCCTGGATAAAAAGCCCAGTGAGGCTGAAGCAGTGAGTTGAAGCTTGGAGGGAGCATTTCCACAGGCACAGAGCAGGAGGAAGCAAGATGTAAGGATGAAATGCCCGTGAGGCTGTAGGCAGTGCGAATCTGAGCGCCGTGGCTGGTTTGAGAGGGTGCGGGGTGCCAGCATGTATCTGGGCTCCGTTCCCCATAAGGAATTTGTTAGGACGCGGCACTGACCGTGTGGCTCGCGTCCAACTCAGCTGGATGAAGACGTGCAAAAACTGGTCACGGTCCAGTGTGTTTTACTGGTAGAAAATTATGATTAGGAAAAAATGCTTAAACAATAATAGTGGTTTCCAGGCACAAGAATCCCCTGTAGCGGCCCAGGAAGAGGCGTTAGCTGTAGTTAGGAGTCTGATTGATTTAGCGGGTTTTGAGGATGCAGTGAAGAACTTGGGGAGTGCTCAGAGTGAAGAGGATTTGCTCTTCTCAGAGTCATTTTTCTTTGCAGAGCCCTTTCCCTGGTACAGTAATATTCCTGGAGGCATGTTTTCTGCAGGGTATAGCACAGGGTCATTAAGTGCAAGCCCCAGGTATTCCTTCGGAGCAGCCGTGGACTCGGTTGTTAAATAAGCCCTGGGGGGGGAGTTGAGTGTTTTTTCCCTAAAACTTGTGTGTTTGTCTGCTGTTTAATATGATCTCTGCCACTGTTGATTTGTAATCTGTGCTTTCACCCTCAAGTGCATGTGGTTGCATTCAGATATTTCCTTCTTTAAATCAATCTCTTTCACCATTTTCCAAAACACTTCTCGAGTTTATTGCTTTTAGTAAAGCGTTTGGACTGTCATTATTTATTACTGGCAAAGTGCTGACAACGTGCTCTTCCCAAATGAGTCTTTATGTGGAATATTTGCTTAGCAGGTTCTGCAGGGGAGGCATCGCAGCTCCCTGCGGGCTGGGTTGTGCTGTGCTGTGCCGGGGTGCTGTGGGCTCTGCCTGGGTGGGGGCCCCTCAACCGCAGTCCCTGGCAAGGGGCTCACCTTGGCGCGATGCTTCTTGTCGGACCCGTGCGCCTGCGCTTTGTTGTGCTGATTAATTTGGCAGGATTTAAGATCCTAACCGAGGAGGCTCGCACCGTGTGTAATTTATCTTTCTGGAGTATTTCTGCTGTTTGGCAATTTTTCCCTACTGCTTCATTATCTGAAAACTCCTGACTCTGGAGAGTGGCTGGTGAAGGATGTGGAAAGCTGCGCTCTCCCCACTGCAGCCTCCCGAGACGCTCTACTGTTCAGCTAAGACAACCACTTCATAAGCACTTCATGCCTACGGTATGAGGTCTTAGTTCTTTGATGCAGCCCTCCGCCTATAACAATTTAATGGGCTGCAGCTCAGACTTCCAAGCGGTGTAAATTAAACTTGTTGGGTTTTTTTCTATTGTTTGGCAGCTGTTCTGTCCCGGTTACTTAAGTCCTCTGATCTAAATTAATCCCTGTACAGAGGAAGCTGCTGGAGCTTCATTCTGCATTAAGCCTGACACTTGGGGTTGCTGCTCTGCAAGAGATCTCGCTCCCTTGTTAGCGTCATTGGGCTGTCCAGCTGCAGACAGCGTGGTGTGGCAGCGTTCTCCCTCGTGTCCGAGGCACGTTGTTGCAGGAGGGATGTGCAGCAACATGCTGTGCCCTGTGCCTGAGCGCCAGCGCTGCAGCCTCCCTCCCCGCCTGCAGCTGGGAAAGCTGGTAAATCTGAAAGTGGAAAGAGTCACTCACCCCCCTGCTCATTTTCTCTGCGTTCGGGCTTTTATAAAATGTGAGTCTGGCACCACCAGCTCTCATTGATTCTTGGGACACAGGATATTTTAGTAGCTTGGAAAGAGATGAAATGCTTGCGCAGCCCATATGTTGCTTGTTTCAGGGAAGGGGTCAGGAAGGTTTTAGAAAGTATTTAAATATTTGGTTTACACGATTAGAATAGATTGTCTGGAATGAAGTCCATTACCCGAGGTGATTCCTGCCTCACAGTTTTGGTTTTCATTGCAGTTCTTTGGAGTATGAGGTAGGTGTTCTGGCATCGCCCAGTAAAAGTTAAGGGCTGTGAATAAATACTGTGGATGGGTCCTGGACCCCGCCGGAGCCGTGGCTTATCTGCTGCCGTCTGCGAGCTGCAGTTGGGGAAAGGCGTTGCGGTGTGCTGAGCAGTGCTGCGGGGTCTGAGTGTCTGGCACTGGAACTCCAGCAGCTCCTCTCTCAGAAATGAGCTTTTCCCTCCCTCCGTGGGCAAAAGCTTTCAAGTGGGAGGACATTTCCTGAGAGCTGCAGCCTGACACTGACTTGCTGTGGGTGTGTGTTCAGCTTCCTGCTGCTCGGAATGTGATTGTTCTGCCCTGCGTTTGCCATGAGGCCGGATCCGGGCGTAATCCGTGGACCGTGGAAGATGCGGTTCTTTCTGTTTGAAGGAATCCCCGGGTGGTTTCTAGGGCACTGTCTTTCGTTCCCTTAAAATACATTGCAGTTAGGACGGATCCGTCAGAGAGCAGGACAGATGCAGTCTGCAGCCTGCGCTGGGGTTACAGATCGATGTACTCGATAACGGGGGGCAGTCCTTGAAGGTTTTGCCCGGTTCCTCCGCTGTGCTCATCTGCTCCAGCTGGAGAGCAAAATCCTGCTGTTGTTCTTCTGCTGCCCATTGTTGGGTGTTTTTGTATGAACGATGAAGCATCCTTTGATACCTGGCGCTTCCCCGTGCGATCCTCTCTACTTTTTATGAGTGCTTGCCCTCTCCATCAAACGCCTTCACATCAACCATCACCTTCCTGCAGGCAGCTATCGGTACCTGATGTGGTGCTGCTACGCGGGGCTTCTCTCCAAAAGCAGTCAAAGTGGCCCTGCATGTGCAGGCTTCAGTCCTCCTGTGCTGGCACGTGAGGGATCTCGGGGATCACGCGCTGGTTGCTGTCACGTGTAGGCTTGTTCTAAAGAACTGACGACTGCAAGAAAGACTGAAGGTAGTGATGACGTCTCCCCCGTCCTGAACTGTGCTGCTGCCGTGGCTTTAGCCTGAGTTGCCTGGCAGGTACTGCGTGCTGGGCAGGAGTGGATTTGGTGTTTAACCCATGCTGAACATTGGTTCCGGGGGGAGTGCGCTGAGGCCTGACAGCTGCTCCCGCTGCGGTGTCTGTCTGTCCTGGCCAGCAGCACCAGCTCCACCCCGTTACTTCCCTTGGGCAGAGAGAAGCAATTCTTTTTGGTGACAGTCCAAGAGGAAAATGACTGTCACGGGGACAGCCGGTGGGAGCTGCCATTCCTTCGCGTTAGAGCTCCCACGGAAGTCCTAATAATCACTGCTGGTGTTTTCCGTGGAAACTCGGGGAGCGCGCGAGCCCTGGCTGGAGCAGTGTTTGGCGGGTGCTGCCGGCATGATCGGAATGAAAATAAGCGTTATTAGCCTAATGATTTTGCTGTCACCATGGCTGTGCAGCAACAGTGTTGTGAATATGTCATGCAGTACCCGTGAATTTGGAAAGTGTGTCAAAACACAACTTCAATTAGTTTGCTCTAATTATGGCTCTGGAGAGTTCGTAACTATATCATTCCTCATTAAAAGAGATTTTCTTCTATGGATTAATACAGCACATAAAGGGATGTTTGAGCAGTCGGGAGCAGAGCTGTGTGGAGTGAGGATGGCCGTGGTGTGGTGGGAGGTGCCACAGGTCTGGAGCAGCACCAGGGCACCCATCCTCTCCCATCCTGTGAGCTCTCACTGCAGAGCAGGGGCTAGAGCCTCCCATGCAGGGCAGGCTGGGCCTGGCGGCTGCGCTCTGATGTCCCTCAGCCTGATGGTTCTGGGCAAAGTTTTAAACTCGCCCACCCACCACGACAGGAACCAACACGACCAGACCAGACCAGACCACCGCGGTGCTGGTGGGAGCCACATTTCATGAGAAACGGAGATCTGACCTGAAAGCTCTGCTCCGGTAAAGGTCAAGCAGCGTGGGCAGTCGGAGCCTGCCAGTGTGGCATCTGCACAGAGGGAGCCCTACGAGACCCGAGTGTCCTGTGCCGTTCCCAGGGTGCTGGCACAGTTTCAGTCCTGTCGCTTCCGATCACCTGAGCACGTTCCCGCTTTTCACTGCGAGGAGAGGATTCTTGTGCTCACAGGTGAGCGGTTGGTGAAGGGTTAAAGTAGTAATTGTTTAAATCTTTTAGGCTTTCCTCCCAGTTCTGTGATAATTTGATGAAGAACTTCACCCTAATTAAATATTCAAATTAGAAATAAGTGTCAATATGGCTTCCCATTGCCTGGAATGATGATTAATTGTATTCAAAACTCTAGTGGCCGCTGTAATCTGAACCAAACCGTTGTTCTTGATTATTTCTGCAACACATTCTCCATGTTTTTGTTTTAAAATGTAAGCTAGTAATTGATTTGCCATATGCCGCGGGGCTGCACATGCTTCCGCGATATGTGTTTAGGAACTTGGGGACTTGGTAATTGGGATTTTCTTGCTTTTCAGTGGCAGCCCCTTTGTTTTTTTGTCTCCTACAATGCAGACTGGTTTGGCTTCCACGACACATAAGGAAAATGCATTATGCAACCACCTTAGCAGGTATAAGTCACATTGATCCTGGACAGAGTTCGCATTCATTTGAAATAAATGAGGCGACGTTTCCCGGTTTTCCCTGCAAAGCCACTCTTTTACAAAGGGGGAAGGGGCAGCTGACCCCCTTCTAGCAGTCGCTGCCCTCCGAGTTGTGCTGCTGCGGCTCAGTGCTCTCCTTGGAGAGCCCTGGCTCTTGGGGTGCTGCCAGGTGAGAGCGGTGGGACGCCTGTTTGTCCTGCCTGGGGCATGGACAAGCGGTCCTGGGGGGTGATACCCTCATAGTTCAAGCAGCCCCCTGTGTGGGCAGCAGCTGGGCCAGCCCATTGGGCACTCAGCCTGCTAAGAGCGCCTCTGCAGTTCTCCCTTCTGCTCCTTGGCTGCGTCGTAACGTGGATGTGTCTGCAGTAGAGAGCCTCGGGCCTGGCCGCGCCATCTCCTGCTGCCAGTGACACGTGTGTGCTCGCAGCCCCTTGGTGGGCGAGCGATTCGTTTTCATTACATGTGTGCGGTGTGTCTCTGCCTCGGCATATGGCACCTGGGATGCCTGGAGCTGTGTGAGCTGCCAGGCTTGCTGATGGCGAGTGGTTCACACACGCTTTAACAAACGGAGGGCTGGGAGCTTCGCTCTGTGTGGTGGCAGGACTGGCTGCTCTGCAACGGTGCTCGTGCAGCCCCGGCTGTGGGACCCTCCTGCCCTCCTACGGCTGGTCTCCTCCCTTGCAGTGCCGCCCATGGCTGTGGCTGGTGGGACAGGGCTGTGCAGGGTGACTGCAGTCAGCCTTTCCTGCAGCAGAAGCTGGTAGGGATCTAAGTACTCTGTTCAGAAAGTGGCTTTTTAAGTGGATCTGCTTTGTTTACTCCCAAAACAATCCCTGCTGTTTAGTTTGGGGTGAAGAAAGCTGTTCCCAGAGCAAGCAAGAGAAATTCAAGACTTAGTGTCAGCTGCTCTGGTGCCTCAGAAGGTATTTTTGGATACTGCTATTAAAACTAAATGAAAAGCATGTAGTGCCTACAGGCAGTGGTCTTCTGTTTTAAAGTGTGTTCATGACAAACCTGCCTCTGCTCGCAGAGAATCTCATATGGATTCTGTTTTAAACAGCCAACTGCTCGCCAAATTCCAAAATATTTTCACACCATCTTTTTTTGGTTAGAAATAGCTTTGGGAAGCACAGGCAGGCTGAAACCCATGTTTGCTTTTTCTTATTTTATCGGTGCTGTTCAGCATCAGCTGCATCGAGGGCTAAAAATACACCGCTCCTGCAGAACGTGTCCTGTTCTTGGGGGCAGATAATTTCCAGATGATTTGCTCGATAGATGAAACCCACTAGTTTGATGCTCTGCTGGAGAGCACGCGGGGCTGTTCTCACTGTTGGGGAGTCTGTGGGAGGACACAGAGCAGCCTTTTGCCCTTGGCAGGAGGGTGATGCCGGGGGTCCTGTGGATTCCAGTAGCTCCCGCTCCTGTGAGATTCTTAGAAGCTGCTGTCTCTGCCTGGTGCTGCACTAAACCCTTCTGTGAGGTGGAGCACTTCCGTTACGTGTGGCAATAGGTCCAGGAGATTAACGACAGTGTTTTGTAAAAACTCACTCAGACCTGGGATCAGCGTTAGGAAAACGGGTTTGAACTGAAAGGGAAAAGCTGGGATCTCAGCAAGGCACAGGAATCTGCACAGGAATCTGCAGGCCAGGCCGTCAGTGACAGTTACTGCACGCAGTCTTTCTCACAGCGTGAGGCAGATTGGTGTCCCTGCTCAAGCTGGGCCAGCCCCTAGTGCTCTGGGTTGGGTCCTGCCAGGCCAGGGAGCTAATGCTCAGCTTCGTTTCCTTGAGCTTGGTGTTTTCCCTGTTTATAGCCAGGTTTTGTGGAAGATGTCAGAGTACTCCCTGGCACAGGGATGCTGGCCAGAGTGATGTTGGGAGGGAGGATGGCAGGTGCTGCAGCAGCCTGGGGGGTGACCAGTGACATTAGGCATCCTTGTTCTCTGGGGCTGGTGCTGGGGAGCTCAGTGTGTGCGGCTGGCTCTGGAACAGGCCCTTGTCATCACTGCCTTAGTTTCCTCCTGGAGTGCGGGGCTCATTCTGACTTTACAGATGCAAATGGATGTTTGCTGCTTAACCCCACCACAACTGTCAGGCAAGGGTTGCCGGGAGGCAGCAGCATCTCCGCTCTGCAGTGGTGTCACCTCCGTTTCCCATCTCCTCCTCAGGCATATCTCGCTGACACTCCCCGCCAGCTTTCGAGGGAAAAGTCACAGCACTCGCCTGGACTTGGAGCATCAGCACTCGAATCTCTACGCCATATCAGGTGAGCTGGCGCACGCGGCAGTTCCTCTGCTCTGCTGTGTAATCAGGAGTGTAACCAAGCAAAGCAGACAGCCATGAAACATTGCTCCAGCTTCTCCTCAGTGACTCTAAGTGTCGAGAGCAGAGGGGTGCAGAGAGACCTCGGGAAAAGCTCTGGCATGTGTTGCTGGAGGCAGACGTGACTGATCACTGGGGAGGGCACTGCTGCCCACAGAAGTGCTCTCATGACGAGCAAGTGGCACGAGCTTCCCTCCTCGTCTTTTTGGTGATCCTCGCAGGTGAGTCACGAGGCCCATCTGCCCGTCTCACAGCAGCTTTGCCTTGAATTGGGGCCACTGTGAAATGAGATACTGGGACACGAGGGGTTCTGTGTTCTTTCCAAGCAGCACGTGCACACTGGGTCTCGGGCTGCAGCATTCTGTCAGTTCACCGTTCCAGGCTCGTATACCAGTGCTAGGGTTAGTTCTGGTTCCAGATGTCGGCGTGGAAAAAACCCTGCCAATAAATAATCTAGCTGGCTTTCCTTTTTAACTGCTCCCAGTCTGCAGGGAAAGGTCCATTTAAATGGAGTGGTGAGGGCCCGGCCCATTCCAGCACCTGTGCAGGCACAGGTACTTGTTACTGTGCTGCAGGACCACCCAGTGGGTTCTGCTTGGAGCTGGGGTCCCTGTGAGCTGTCCCTGGCAGATCCTCTCCTCTGGAAGAGTCCAGCCATGAAGTGTTTGCTTTCTTGAAGGAGTGAGCTAAAGAGGATCGTGTCCCAGGAAGTGAATGAGAGGCAGGGATGCTTTCCAGAGCTGTACCTCATGGGAGACTGTCACTGCCTGACGTGCCCAGAGCTCTGTGGGCCAGAAGCCGTTCACCAACCCCAGAAAAAGGGGGTTTGGTTCTGTAAATGAAAGGAAAATGTTGTGTGCAGCTGTGGGACAGCAGCACCTTTCACCTGTCTCGTCTCTGGTGGGGTCCGCTTGCGTTCTGCACCTCAGCTGAGCGGTTCTGGGGTGCAGGAGAGCTTTTCTTATCATTAGTGGTTTTGGAGTCACAGCACACCTGAACAAACATTGTGGTAGGCCTGGCAGGTCAGCGCTTGGCCAGAGTTTTCTCTTCGTTAGTCACTTTTGCAAGAGAGGAGTTCTGGGTTTAAACCTGGCTGTGTCAAAGCCTACAGTCCCGTCGCCTGGCTGAAGGAGATTTGCAGGACCGTTTGGAAAGCCAGGAAAAGCAGATTCAGTGTGCCGTGCAGCAGGTAGGGCTTGTGCATAATCAGGGAAGAGAAGGTGGCAGAAGTGCTCTTCACAGGTTCTTGCTGTTAATAGTGAGTGACAATTGTAGCACGGGAACACGGCATCAATTCATGTACCCTAATCAAAGGGTTATTTAAGAGGTAATCTCTGACGGAAGCTGCAGCTTCAGGTGCCTGGATAGATGGAATATAACAATTGCATAATTCTTGTCAGTACTCGTTTTGCTCGTTACTCTGCTGCCCTAATACACTTAGAAACGTGAGGGAAGGCGCGTTCTGCTGCTCGCGTGAGGCCGTCCTGCATGGACAGTGGAAGGCTGCTCTTTCTCTCCTGAGAAAATACAAAACAGCGAGGCAGCAGCTGTGTGTGGACATGCCTGAGAAGCACCCTGCTCGAGGGTTTCCCATGTTGCCCCTCTGCATGCAGCACAGCCTGCAGAGGGCACCTGCTTTGCCAAGGGCAGGGATGCTGTACTGGGTGATTGCAGGCAGAGCCGGAACAGGCCCGTGGAGCCGGGCATGACCTCAGTCCTCACGCCTGCACAAGCGCATTCCAGGCAACACACACAGCTCTGTGTCTGTCCCCCAGCTGCACCTTCTGCAGACACGTTGTGCCTAGGAGTGCTGTAATGGCCATCACAGCTGTGGGCCGCTTCTGCAGAAAGGGCCTGGTGGTAGGAAACATCCTGTGCATTGGCAGGGCTCTTGGTGCATAACTCCTGACCGCTGCCGCCTTTCAGCAGCCGTGATGAGGTGCTGTGACAGTTCCCCTCGCGCTCGCAGACACTGCCGAGCCCGAGCAGCCCCCAGACGGGCTGTGGAAGCCATTCCCAAGTTTCCTATGTAGTTCGCAGCCAGTGGGTTTCTCTGTGCTGCAGTGCGAGCGCCTCGCCGCAGTACCATGGCAACAGGGAATTTATTAACCTGCTTCCACTGTCGTCCCTAATTGTTGGGACGTGGTTTGCTGTGGCAGGGTCCTTGCTGCAGCTCGTGGGGGCTGTCCAGGAGGTAACCAGGGGCTGGGGCGGATGCAGGGCTCCTTGGTCCGGCTGTGCGTGGACAGGCCTGTGAGCTCCCTCTCTTGGCTCCTGGTAAAACGTGAGGGTTCCCGGTGCTGGCACAGAGACAGAAGCCATTACGGTCAGTGTCTTGCGTTTTGGAATCGCCTTGGTCTGGGTTGTCTCTGTGGGGACAGCAGGGGCTGGGAAGGAGGGTGAGACTGAGGGTCGCAGCACGGTTTCGGTTCTCTGTAGATGCCCAGTCAGTGAAAACACAGTTCCTGCTGGGGTTCAGGCTGTTTATGGGAGGTGACAGGAGCTGTTTGTGGAGGCTGCTCAGTGTCTCCAAGCCCGTTCTGTCAGAAACTGCCCCATCTCCAGCCGAACGGTCCCGCTGCTCCTCAGGTGCAGTGCAGTCGTTGCCACAGAACTGGAGTCCAGCTGAAAACGGCTGAGAAAATCCTAGAAGTTCTTAGCCGGCCGCTGTTGTTTCCCGTCCTGTCATGACACACTGGCTGACCACAACATCGGGCTTCTCTTTGCACGGTAGAGCAGAGCATTGGTCTCTGGCAGGGTGTGTGTAGGAGACCGTCACCTGGGCCTCACGGTGGGAGCCTGCCACGTGCCACAGCAGCGCTGACGCCGCTGGCATCGTCTGCCGTGCCCGGGGCCAACGGGCAGAATTCCTCCTGAGCCAGTGGGCGAAAGGTCTGAGGGTGCCGAGGGGCTGCCGGGTTCCATGTGTGTGTTCCCGTGCGCGGCAGCTGCAGGAGGGGGCATCTCGCTGCAGACAGACCTGTTGACAGGCGCTGCTCCGTATTTCACAGCGCAGTCTGTCTTCATGGCCTTCAGCTTAATTAAGATGTTGTTGTGACTGCAGAGCGCCTTCATTTCAGACTGGTGCATCTTCTGGCTGCATATTGCTTCAGCTTATCTGAGCCGCAAGGACAGCGAGGCAGGAGGGAGCCCTCTCCGTCAGCTGCAGATAATAACACAGGGAAAATTCCTGAATGAAGTGAAAAATTATTTATAATAATGGTACTCAAATGGAAGGGAAATAAGTCACTCTAAGGGTATATAAATTTTTATGATAGTGTATAAACAGCCATAGCTTGCCTTGTCTCCCATCTATCCCTGCAGAGAGCGAGGGCAACATCTAGCATAAAGAAAAATATAATAAGAAAGCGGAGAAATGAATGGGAAGAGCTGGAGGATTGATCACTCGCTGTATTTGTATATCCTGATGTAAAAGGTGCTGCTGACAGGTGGCCAGGTTTCTTCTGTATTAAACCATGTGTGTGCTGTCAGGGCGGTGTGAGCAGCCTTGTTTCGATTGATGAATTGCCTGCTTCCTTGATTAAACCTTCCGTCACTTAAGAAACAAAAAGCCTGTGTTTGGATGGCAGAGTGGGACATGTCAAAAAAATCTGTCTGCTCTACCTTTGTGCAGATGTTGGGCACAGACTGCAGCATGTATTATTAAAATGAATGTGGCATTTACTGTGCATTATTTCTTTCCTGGGAGAAAGGACCTGTAAATTATATGCTAATAATAAGCTTTAACCCTTTCAGAAAGCAGGAGGTTGAGGAATGCAGGTATTCCTGCGGGCCTTGCTAATTGGATGGGCTCTAGCAGCACCGCGGCGCTCTCTGAAGTTAATAAACTGTGTTCCAGAATGGTGTGTGATGCCCCTCAGAGATCTTCCCTCCCGTAACTTCTCCGCCACGTAGGTGCCACTGACACATAAACCTTTCGAATCGCAAAACCTGCCCTTGAGGGCCCCCGTTCCAGCTCTGGCTCCCGGCGAAAGCTGTCTGCTGCCTGGGGATGTAGTGGGCAGCTGGGTGGTTGCACGGGCAGCCATGCAGGACTGCCTCTGCAGGGGGGACAGTGCTTGGCCGAGGCTCCTGCGCTTGCTCTGATTTGGCTTTCAGAATCGCTCCGACCTGCCAGTTTGAGACGTGCTCAACTGACTTGTCTCCAGAAAGGGATCAGATTGGAAACGGGGTTCAGCACACCTTGCAGAGCGCACGGCAGGGAGTTGCATTGCAAACCAGTGACTGAGTTTGCTAAATCAGACTGTTACAGTCTCAGCCGTGCGTTTTGGGAACTCACAGGCTGGTCCGTGCCCTGTCCGTGCACACGGGTTTTCTCTGCTTTAGGCAACTGGGCAAAGTCTGACTCCAGGGATTCTTGTTCCAGTAGATATCTGGAGATAAGGAAGGGATCGAGGTTACTCGTGGATAGGACCAAGTTCCATTTTTGAGCAGTTACCTACGGAATCTGTGCTGAAAAAGCAGGACAGCCGCAGACTGTACTAGGACACGCAGCGTTCCGAGTATTTCAAACAGTGCTAGCCAGCTGTCGGCCCAGAGCGATTAAAACCTTTGTGGAAGCAGAGGTAGCTGAGTTAGCCTGACACGCTGAGGGGCCATCTCTGAGGTGGGTACCTCGGGTCGTGCTGGTAACCCATAGATTTTCTTAAATCGTTTCCTTGTGCTCAGGCAGGCTGTGGTGACGCTGCTGCTGGCTGAAGATGCCAGAGCTCCTCAGCTTTGCTGATTCTGCACGGCAGGTGGAGGGTTTCGTCCTGTTCCAAAGGAGAAATGCCATGTGCTCTGGGCCAGAGCTTGGCTGTCACATCCCAGAACACGTTTCATCTGCTGATCGAGCGACACTGGTGGTTGTGCACAGGGCTGCAGCGTTTGCTCTTCCCTTCCTCGGGAGCGGTGATCTGATACAGCAGTGCCTTTGCTTACGTTTCTTACCTTAAAAGCTCTGGTTCGTGATCCTCTTGAACAACATTACCTGCGGTTACTGGCGTGAGGTGTCTTCCCCAAGGAAACTCACCAAGGAGGGGAAGCAGGGCCCGCTGCCGGCATGGAGTTGCGGCTCCATGCAGGTGAGGAGGGTGTTTCAGAGGGCAGCTCATACTGGCAGCTCTTCCTGCTCGCGTCTGCATTGTTTGCTTTGGAACTGCCCCAGCCTCTTATTACTGTAATATTTACCTTAAGGAGGGAAATGTTTGCTTGAAGGGGGAGTTTATTGTCTTTTCTATGTAAATATTTTCCATTGTGTTTAAGTGTTTATTTGCCCCTTCGGGACACTTCCTAGAAAGGTCAGGACAGACTGGGGGTCTCATGGGCTTGTTGTGGTACCTGGTGGGATGTAAAGGTGCTCAGCGCAGTTGCGGTTCTGAAGTGGGACGGCTAGCCTACAGTTCTGGAGGGAAGCGTTTGCAAGCAGGTTCCAGTTCCATCTTCTGTATCGCCCAGAGACCAGCACGGGGCCACTGGGAAGAGTTGGGAGAGTTCTCTGGGGGGCAGCGAGGGTAAGGTTAGGGGCTCCTGGAAGAAGCGCAGTGAGATTTGGTGCTCGTTCCACACTGGCTTGTCATCCAGCGCTCGGGAGGCGGCAGGGATATGTTAATGATCTGGAAAAACATCAAAGCGAGTGGATTCCAGCGAAGGGAGCGGAGTTGCTTTGCTGTATTGGATAATGCAGTGCTTGGCAGGGGGGACTTGTAATTTGTCTGGGTAGCTTTGTTGGAAGCATTTACTTCACACGCTGCTCTTCCAGCAGCCGTTTGCTTCCAGATTTGTCCTCCTTTGCTGGAGCTTGGTTGATCTCCTCAGCGTGGCTGTGGCCTGAAGCCCTGCCGCAGCAGCAGCCAGGTCTGCGCTGGGGGTCAAGCGGCTCTGTGTTCTCGCTGCTTGCAGAGCCACGGGTGGGAGATGCCTTATTGCATGGGCACCTCTTCCTTTATAAATGGCAAAAGTCGTCTCTTCCAGGGGCCTCTCTAGATTAAGAAATGGAAGGAAAAAGGAAGACTTCGTTAGGTTTTGGTGCCCACAGGTCAGCTTCCTCCTTGTTGCAAAGGCCAGGTTATCGGTGCCGCAGCTGCCGCTTCCCGCTCTGCGTGTCCGGGGTTTCTTTGGGAAGGCGCTGTGTCCTCTCTCCGTGTGTAATGAGGACGGACGTTTTAATCAGAGGTTAGTCATTTATTTTTGCAAACTATTGTTTTGCGTCACGATTTCCGCAGGTAATTAAACGGTTCACTTGGCGCAGCGTGTCTGCTTTATTAGAACAGGTAATTCTGAAAAAAGAGGAAGATGCTATTTTTTGGATCACTGCACAAGAATTGCCTTTATCTTCATTTTCCAGCGTAGTTTCTGGTGTTGAGATCCTCTCCTCTGCTTGAGTGTTCTGTACGCCCCACTCTGCAGAGCAGCAGGCCCTGTACTACGTTTTGCTGTCGATCCCAGTACGTTCTGTGTGCTGCAAAGCGGAACTGTGCCAATTGTGACACCGCATTTTAGTGGGGATGGTCCCAAAACCGGACAAGCTGTGGGCACGGGTTTCATCCCACATGGAAACCTCTTTACTGAGGCTGAGATTAAAGTCAGCCCGTCCCTTGGCCTATTGCCATCTCCAGTCTTTGGGTTAAGAGACCAGTCTAATCTCCCGTGTACGAAAGGCTCTATTAATATCCAGCGCTTCAGCGAGACCAAGGTCTCGTGTGAAATGCTGCAGCCGCGTATTTCAGACGGGGAGATGGTCCTTCGCGCTGTGTGCAGTGACGTCCGGACAAGTGCGTTTCTTAAGACACCAGCTCATCCATGGCGTGTTGGTTGTTGCCTGCTTCTGGCTGTAGGGTGCTGCCCTGCCTTGTTGGTGCTGGCCCAAACAATGAGGGCTAGAGCCACGTGTTCTCCTGCCTGAGATTTCTCAAGACACGTGATTCCTGATTAACCTGCTGCCGGCCGAGGTGGCACGTTCTGTCTTCGTCATCTCGCTCGGTGCTGGCACAGCAGCTCTGGCTGTGCTGCTGCTCTTCCCTCCCGTTGTCTCGGCTGTCCCTCAAAGCTGCGGGCTGGATGGGAAATCTTTTCTTTCCATAACCTCCCAGACGTGCAGACTTCACCCACCTCTCCCAGATGGCACGTGACCTTCCAAGGAGGCTGCGTGTTGCTCTCTGCCAGGAGGGTTGTCTGGCTGCCTTGAATTATGTATGAGCAGGTGTATGTGGGGACACCCCGTCCCTACAGCGTGGGCGGTCGCGACGGCATTGACGCCGTTGGGCCGTGCGGGGCACATCCCAAAGTGAGGTGCCGGAGAGGACCCCACCGGTGACGTGGCACCGGCCCCTGGCAGCAGCGTGGTGGGAGCGCGGCTGCCGGGAGGGATGAGCTGGCGGCAGCGGTTGCGTGCGGAGCGCGGGGGCTCGCTGTGTTTGTTTTGGTGTTCGGGGGCCGTAGTTGACTCTTTTTGACTGGGAGGCCGTCCTGCGGGTTGGGTCTTTAAACAGTTATTAACCGGGTGACAATTAACAGATTGCGCAGACAGGCTCTCTTTTCAGAACCTCTGGAATCGAGTACAGTTTGCAAAACTATCACGGCACAGTAATGACAATGAATTTTGATTTCCCGGAACTGATATTAGACTCCTTATTAAACTATGTGCATCTGCTTTTAATTTACTCCAAATAATTGGAAAATGCAATGAAGCTTTCCAATTAAAGCCCGGCTTTATGCTGTTTAATAATACCCCCATAATATTATAGCTTATGAAGTGACAGGTGAGTTGGTGTATGAATAAAACATAAAGGCAGCAATAAGGGACAGAAAACCGGAGACAGTTGTTGGGGATTTTAAATGCTGGATGTAATTTGCATATATTAATCTCTTCTTTTCAGCCTTATCAGGCGTTCTTCAGTATTTGAAGTTAAAATAGCGGTGACAGGCGGGAGTACGCTTAGTTTTTTCGAGGATTTATTACTTGTATAATTTCTGATCTTTAATAAGCAGATATGACTGATCCTCATAGTTCTATAGAAATCGGTTAATTGTTCCAGATGGCGTGTACTGATTATGCAAAATTACTTTTCACACCATTTTTTTTTTCTGATGGAGTTTGCAGTAAAATTAAATTTTTTATAGCTGCCTTATCATGCTGTTTTACAGTGGGGTTTGCGCACAAGTTGGATTTAATCTCCTCTGTTACATTGACCAGCAGAGTTATTCTAATGTAGCGCTCTGTGATTTGACAAAGAATAATAGAACACATTGCTCATTGTTCGTGCCTGCGCTCTCATAAAGAGGAGTTCCAGCGCAGAAACCGGGCTGTTACTGACGAGGAACGCTTGATTCGCACGGCGGAGCACGCACAATTGTCACAAAGAGGTGCTCGCTCTTTCGGAGAGAGGACTTGGGCAGAACAAATGAAAACAGTCTCCCTGCCGCAGATCTCCCTGAATAAACAAGGGTGGCGAATGCGCGGTTGGCCCGGCTGCGCAGTATGGGAGGAGCAGCCGTGCCGGCGGTGGATGCCCGCTGCTGTCACGAGGTGTCACTGGTATTTTCCCTGATTATCGTCACCCGGATATCTCAATGGCAAACTCGGTAATTGAAAGCATTTATAAAGGTGGTTGGGCTTCATTTATCTAACGAAAAGCTGTTCGTACCAAACAAACCGCACATAAAGCCTCTTGCTAATAGGGTTTTTGTGACTGCTGGTGCTGGTGGCTCGTCGCCGGAGGTGGCGTCCCGCTGCCTGGCTGTGCCTCGGCCATCGCAGTGCCATGGGCAGGGGCTCCTGCTGCTGCCATAATGGTGTTGGTGGCTCAGGGGCAGCCGCCTGTGCCAGCAAGCCACGGGCAGCACGAGGGGCCTGCTTGTCCCTTGCGCTAGGCTTCGTCCTGGGGTCTCTGCCACCGCTGCAAACGTGTACAAAGTGACCTTGGGGTTAATTGAATTAAAATCTCCAATTAAATTAGGAAAGTGGAGATACAGTAAAAGGACTTCCACAAAGTACTCGTTTTTAACTCGGTACAAGAAAGACACGCGATTAGCTCGGCCGTTAGAAGGCTCCGGATCTCTCCCGACTCCGTGGAACGGGGTGGTTTGGGGCATGCTGATGTGTACACAGGCGCAGTGTGTGTGGGGACAGCTAATGGCATAGATCAGAAATTATCGGGAAATATCTGTTCTAATGAAGTAATAATTTGGTAGTAATGTTTTCCATCAGCGTAGCTTAAGGCTACATTAAGTGGTCAGACTTGGTGCGGCTCCTCTCATTTTAATCTTGAAAGCGCTATCTGATGTCTCATTAGGAGTCGCATATAATGCATCTTAAGTGCAGTCATTAAATATAGTTTAGGGAGATTTATGTGCAGATATTGCTTAAAGATGTTTTAATAGGCCCATTTACTCTGATGATATTAATGAGCTCTTAACACATATTAAGCTTCTAAAACTAGTGGTGTTCCTCTCACACTGAGCAAAACAGCGTAGGGATTGTAAACGAGCTGGATGCTCCAACCAGGCTCTTTCCCAGCTCGGTCCTCGGCCGCCCTCTCGCTCTGCTCAGCTCTGCAGGCATCAGGTTGGGTCGCTCTCCGTTGCCAGGTGTTCCTGCTGCAGTCCCACACTTGGGCCCGGCAGGTCCTTGCGAGCCGCTCATCACACCTTGCCTCCTGGGCTGCCAGAGCTGAGCAGGGGCTGCCGTTGACCACGTACGTAGCCACGCGCATGGTGCAGAACTGGAGGGCGTGAGCCCTGGCGTCTCTGTGCAGGTTTGGTGGCGTACCTGCTAGAACAGATCAGTCAGACGCTGCGAGGAGAGGCAAATCCAGGCCCGCTCTTAGATCAACCCGCTTTTGGATCCTCTGCAGTTACGACGCAAGAGCTGTAATTATGATAATGAAATCTGTTCTTTCCCCTATTGTCACTTTAGTTCCAACTCAGAAAGTTATTGCAGACAAAATTCTCTGGTTTCATCACTCAGCTCTTCTTAAAAAATCCTTCTGAGTTCAGAGACTTTGATAATTACCAAATTGGTTTGTTAGCAGGAGATAATAGCAAATTTCTTCTTTTCATAATTGGACATTTCTTCCCTGTAGGCTAATGCCCGCGCGGCGCTGGCATACGCAATAAGCTGTGCTTCTGGAAAGCCATAACAGCTAATAAGTGCTGCCGTGTCATCGGAGAGTAATGGTTTGCTGATTAGCATAATTAATGACAAATGGTGGTGCGGAGCGGGTGGATTGGTTTAGCAGATGATGAATGTGCTGCATCCCAGGCTGAGTCCTGCCACGGCGGCCAGGCTGGCAGCGGCTCCTGGGCCAGTTGGCCTCTTGGTCCCCGTGGCCTGGCCCTGGTGCCCGCTGCTGCTCCTTGGCACTTGAGGGGCTCCGGCAACAAGCCGTGTGGCTTTGCGCGGCAGCACAGGGTGCCCCATGGCCAGGCAGGGCTGGGTGCTGCTGCCTGTCCCGGGGAGCTTTGGGCAGTAGTGGCGGCCAGCTGGGCATTGCTGTGGGCCACCAGTGGTCCGTGTCCTCCGAGGACAGGAGAGAAGCTCCAGGCGCCTGTCCGTGCTGCGAGACGGGCACATTTATCTGTGCCTTGATTAATCAGGGCTCATTTGCATTCGCAAATGAGACTGATAAAAATGGATTTACCTTTTCACCTTTCCGGGAGGAGGGATTCCTTCTAGGTTGTCTCTTTTTTAAGTGATAAGCAACTCTTTTACCAGTAAGGATGAAAATACTTAATTTGCATTAGCAAAAGAAGCTAATTATTATATAGTTAATTAGCATCTGGAAATGAGGATTATCTTAATTACAAAGCACAATTTCCTTAATAGCTACAAAACTGTAAGTTTGATCTGTGTGACTGTTATTATGTAATTAGTGATCATATTAACGGTGCGGTCTATTTAGGTGTAATTTGCATATGCAAATGAAATTTACCTGATAGAAATATGTGGCTCCACTAATGACACTGAGCACTTAAAAATTAAATTGGATTAGGAGATCCGGATCCTGCGTGGTGGCACAGTGGATCTCCTCTAGCAGAGCGCTTGGCTCCGTGCTCCAGCTGCCCCGTCTTCTCTGCTTCCTGCACTCGGTGTGGGGTGCAGCCTCCTGCACCCATTGCCCCTGCTGCCATAGGCCCCTGTGCTGGAGCCCTTGGCCCGAGCCCTTGTTGTTAGAGCAGTTGGTGGGAGCATGTTCTGTGTGTTGGGAGCTCTGGGGCAGGAGATGGGAGGGAGCAGTGGGTCCTCTGTACCCCGCTTATGATGTGTGTCTGCTTTCCGCCCACGGTGCTTCAGGTCAGGGGATCCCCTGATTTTATTGGGAGCAAGAAGCTGCCTGCGTGTTCAAAAAGAGCTGAAGTGCTTTAAACTGAACCCGTGTTACACGAGGGTGCTGTGCACTCGAGTCTCCCCAGGGAGCCCAGTGGGACAGATGCTGGTGGCTCAGTGCACGGCTGGAGATCACAGGGTCACAGCCATTGCTGCCAGTGTGAGCATCTGCTGCTTCCCGGTGACCTGGCCCCGGCCCAGAGGTTTTGCAGCTGGGGGCCCGGTGCCCTGCCCGTGCCAACCCCTCTGCACAGCTGTGCAAATCCCACCTCTGCGGGTGTCAGCGGAGGAAGCCAAGGCTCCCAGGCCTGCAGCACAATGCAGCGTGTGTGTGTCTGACGTGCCCTGCTCCTCACCTGCACTACCAAAATGAGTCCAGTGCAAATACGCCAGCGCGGGGAGGAACAGCCGTTACCCAACAGGATGTTTCTCTCATCAAGAGGGAGAATTTACAGCCGCCGGCCGGGGAACACTGCGGCTATTGTGGGAGCTTCCTGAGATGCTTTTTGCAAGCGCCTGCTGCAGCCCCGGCCCTGCCTCTCCGCGGCAGGCAGACATTACACGTTTAATGACTTCCAAGGAGTCTGTCTGTCATTACAGCTCGAGCTGAAAGTAATTGAAAAGCGTCTGTGTTTCTCTTCAGCGCAGCCCGGCTGGGGCAGAGCCTCCGCGTCGCCTCCCTGTCCTCGAGCGGGCAGCCCCACACCACTGCCCTGGTTTGTATCTTTGCTGGTCTAATTAATTAAGGGTTGTTGCTTGGAAGTAGCACGTGCTTAGGTGTGATCTTTGAAGTTTAGTGTGGTGCAGAGACTTCAAAGGGGGCATTTTATTAAAAAATAATAAAATCAAGAGCTCCTAAACACTTGCAATTTGAAGAGCCTGTTTGAAGTCTCTCCATGTTCTCCGGTGCCGATGCAGCCGCAGCGCTGAGGTACTACTTAGCCATCACCACACAGTGCTTAACCTTCGCTTTATTTAAAAAAGAAAATAATGAAAGCCAGCAGTATTTTCTCAAGTGTTTTTGCAGCTTGATCTGGCTGTGCAGAACTAATTGTGCTGTGTCCTGAGCCGCGCAGGAAACAGAAAACCGAGGCTGACAATCAAATTAGCAAAGATGAAAATGTAGTCCAGGTCTGGTTTTTTAATCAGTAATTCTGAGATGAGCAGGAAAGCCAAAAACCCTTCCCAGGGTGGAGGCTTCCTGCCTCGGCCTGGCACACCCTTGCTGTCCCGCTCTCTGCACCGATTGTCATGTGGCTTGGTGGTGCTCCTGGCCTGGGCACTGGGCACAGGCTGGCCATTCCCAGCCGGGCGTACCCACTCCTCACCACAGCGTCTGTTCCCTTGGGTGCACGGGGTGCGCTGGGCATAGTGCTCCAGAGCCGTCCCCTGAGCTTGGGCTTCGCCTTGTTCTGGTGGAGCCAAGAGAGGGGTGGTTGCTGGGCTGAGCCCTGGAGCACCTGGTGCTGGAGGCTCCTGTGGGGCAGAGCCCACGCAGGGCTGCCAGCCCAGCTCCTGCCCTGTTGCTTGAGTGGAGCATGGAACCAGCCCAGCAACTCTGCTCTCTTGTCAGCATGTTGGCTGATACGGGGCCACGCAGGGCTGGCAACCTGCAGATCCCCTTGGCACAGCCAGGGGCGGTGGCCGCTGTGGGAACAGCACGTGAGCCCAAGCAACAGCGTAACCCACCTTATGTCTTGGGGACACCACAGGTCGATGCTTTAGCATTTGGGTACTTTAGGAGGGGAGGCAGGGCGTGTGTTTTGGGCAGCCCGGGCAGCCACAGCGATCCCGGCTGCAGCCAGCTTGGCAGGAACATGAGAGACCTTGCTCTTGTTTTCCCCCTGAGGTTTTGCCATCGTTAGCTGTTTGGAAACACAAGTACTGGCGTTGCATCTGGGACGCAGCGCGTGGTAGCATGGTGAGCGCACGCCCGTGTTGAGTGTTCTGGCTGCTGTTGGATTTGCTCAGTACAGTAATGCAGGAATAGGAGGATTTGCTGTGCATTACAGGGAGAGCTTTGTTCTCAGAATCCTTGACCCTGCTCCTGACGTGCTGCCGACTGACAGGAAACACCCTTTCTGTGCTTCCAAGCGACTTCCCCCATACTGAGAGGAGATCCCGTGTGCATGGGTTGGTGCAGGCGTCCCGTGCCATCCTCGGCATGTATGAAGGCTCCTCTGTGCAGAGCTTGCAGCGGGAAGCACAGAGGGGCCAGTGGGAGACACAGCTGGGCACATGGTGCTTTGGGGTGGCTGTCTGTGGTGGGCTGTGAAGTGACATGAACAGGAAGATGTCCTGGTCCTGGCTGTCTCGGCACTGACTCACCGGCTCCTGATGGTTGCCCAGGCGGCAGCTGGTGTCCTTACAGTCCAGCCATGGCTTCCCCCAGCAGTCTGAGCTCTGCTGTGCCTCTGCGCTCTGCGGCCCAGGTTTGTACCTGCCTCTGAGTGCCTTTGCTTTCATTCGGCTGAAGATGAGATGTTCTCTGCACAGGAGGGTGCTGCTGCAGGCTGCTGGAGGAGATGCCCTGCCAGAGGTCCTGGGCTGGGGAAGATCCAAAGGCTCGCGCAGGGTTACAGAAGCCGTTTGTAGAATCGGAGGTAGCGTACAGGTTCGGGGTGCCAGTGCTGCAGCCCCTGCTGGGGTTTTGGTTGCACTTGCCTGACTCAGTCTGGAGTCGTGCTGGAGAGCAGTTTGCAAGGGGCTGTTTCTGGTATCAGCAGTTAGAGATTCGGCTGCGGAAGGCCGTGCAGAGTAAGTGCTAAAGAAATTGAGAGTTTAGGTGCAGAAGCAGCTGTTAGTTCCTTGGGAGCTGAGGTGTACAGACTCTTCCGTGGCCGTGCGTCCCCACAATCGTGGTGTGAAGAATTAGCGCGCGCTGCAGTGTGCCAGCGGAGCCGCCGAGCGCCGCGGCAGCTATTCATCTGTACCCAGGAGCTAAATATGACAATGTTAGCATTTTTCATTTCCCTGACGTTACCATTAATAAAGCAATGATCCAAAAGCAGCTTTGCTGAGTCTGTTCTTTGTGCTTCCATCACTCACGACTAGATAATTTCACACAGGGTCGTTTTTAAATTAAACGACGATAAAGGCGCTCTGCTGTCCTGTGTTCACTAGTTCACACAAGTCTATCGAGTCACTGATGTGTCATGACAAACTGCCAGTTGGATACCCGAGTAATTAATTATTTGCATAAATAACGGGTCGAACTCTGGGCCTTGAACCGCGATGACACAGGTGCTGCGTCGCCGACATCTCGGGCCTTGGGCGGAGTTCCCGGGCGGCGCGAGGGCCGGGCCGGGCTGGGCACGGGTGCCATCGCCGTGGGCTGGGGGCTCGGTGCTCCCTGCGTCCCGGGGTTCTGCGTTAACGGCTGTTTCCAGAGAGCATCTGATCGCCGGAGATTTCAGTGAACAATGATACAGATTCTCATAATCACCATTAATCACCACATATTTTTCCCAGATAATTACAGCAATTATTATTTAGAGTCCTCTTTCTCGCGCGCATTGTGGGGAAGAACAAGTGCTTATTACACGGGGTGCTGTGCGAACTGCGCTCTGAAGTTCTTTGTCATCCAGAAAGTCATTATGTTAGCTGATGCTGCCTGCGAAAGTTCGTCAGCACGTTTAAATTAGGGTAGCATTGGCAGCTCTGATTATTTAAATCTGGTAGCTTTGCTAAAAATACAGTTATTCATGAAAGATGAATTACTAATTTGACAACTGAGATTTAGCTGGAGTCTGCAGCGCAGAAGGCAGCATCTATCATGCGCTTAGGGGAGGGTGACAGTACTTTCTCGGATTAAAGGGACAATTTCTAAGCGCGCTAACAAGTTGTGTTCGTGGGGCGCAGGTCTGCGGCTGCCCTGTGAGGGCTGCCCTGGTGAGCGGTGATGAGCAAGCGGCCGCCGGCTAAAGGTTGCTGGTGCTTTTTGGTGGCCCTGCACTGCTGCAGGGGGAGGCTCCAGTACCTTTTAAGCATCCTCGCGGCTGCCACAGGGCAGTCGTGGAGATGCTGTGCCTTGGCGCTCGGTGTTGGGAGCTCAGTTCTGGCTCCTTCAGCTCTGTTATCTAATCGCAGTGACTGGACTAGCTGACGTGGCCCTTGAGGAGGGGCTGCTCCTGGGAGAGAGCAGACGTCTTTAATGAGAAGGTTTTCCTTTCTGCAGTTGCTGCAGTGGGAGAAGCACCCACTTGAGCTGCAGCTCAAGGCCAGGGCCTGGCTGGTGGGTCTTGATGGAAATGGCAGCGCGGGGCAGAGCCGCGGCCCTGCTCGCCACAGGCTGCCAGGACTGCTTCAAAAGCAACAGGGATGAACAAAAAGAAAGGGAGGAATCGGGAGCTGCTGCTGTTTATTTACAGCACAACATCCGAACAGGGGACACGGAATTAAAAGCCTCCTATGGTTCTGGTTTCATTTAATTTTATTATGGAATTAACTGGCTGCTGCAAGCAGCAGTTGTAGGCTGCCTCGAGGAGCAGGGCAGGAGCGGTGGCAGCAGCACCCAGACCCTGCTGCTGGGCATCCCAGTGCTGAACACTGATGCGGGACACGCAGCAGGCTGCAGCACAGTGGTGACAGCTCTTGCCTGGCAGTCACTGGAGATGAGGTGTGAGTGCCCGCCTTCGGTCTCCTGCCGGTCTGTTCAGCCTTGAAGCAGAGCTGAAGGGTTAGCAGGAGGTCCTCACATGTCTTGGGGTCCCCTGCAGCCACAGCAGCTCCCTTGGGTGCTGTGGGTCCTGGAGCTCAGCCGAGCCCTGGGCTGGAGGCTGCAGCCTTTGGCTCGGGGTCAGCCTCGTGCTTTGTGTGGAGCTTCCTGAGGCAGTGGGTGTTCGAGTCCCGGTGCCTGGCTGTGAAAAGAGCTGCCGAGTGAGCGGGTTGTTCTGCGATTTCTCCTTTTAACGTGTTTCACCGGCAGCCGAGTGACGGGTCTGACACGCCGGCTACCGCGCCAGGGGAGAGCAGCATTAATAACACACTTCCATGCATCATGCCATTTTTAAGCATGATCGTTATGATAAAGGGCATATACTTAATTACAGGCCTGCTTAATTACAGCTCTGTTGAAGCTCGTTTGTTTAGGAGAGTGCTAATTGCGCTGCTGAGCCTTTGGCACACCCTGCTTTCATCTGCTGCTTCGCTCGGCAGTTTGGAGCTCTGGGAGGGCTGGAGCGCCAGGACCCGTGGATGGATGGTGGAGGGGGGCTGCGCAGGGGCCGTGCGGTGCGGCTTAGTCCGTAAATTACTTTACAAAAGCCGGCGTGCGACTGATCAAAGCAGGTTCCTGTCGGGATAACAAGTGCAGATGGTCTTTCAGGTTCAGAACTTCCTGCGTTCGGTGATGCTGCTTTTCATCTGTTCCTCTGGTTTCACATAGTGCCACGGCTGCCATGTAGCACCTTTGATAATGAAATGTCTGCAGTGGAGGGGTTTTTCAGGTTAGGAAGACACCGAGCAAATGCAGAATGCTTAGTCTTCTTAAATCACCGGTGTGGTGCCTCGCTGGTGCCAGTGGCAGCTGCAGACAGAGAAACGCTGGGTTTGAGGGGCAGATGCTTTGTGAAAGAAAACCCTCTTTCAGGACAACTTGAGGGCATTTCAGGGCTTAAACCTGCTCTAGCTTGAAGCCTTTGTTTATTCCAGGGCTGAAACGTAAAGACTTAGAAATGCGAACCGTGTAGCTGAGGCGCAGCGGCTGTACTGGCGGCTGGACCGTGCCTCAGAGACGCGCCCTTTCCAGTCGGGGTAGGAACTGCTGCGTTGTGGCTTTTAAAAACGAGTGTTTCCTGGTGCAGCAGGTCGTGTGGGAGGTGCAAGTCCTTCCCCGCAGGTGTGTTCCAAATCATCTTGCTCAGACACTGCTGAGCTCTCTGGGGTGGTGCTGTGTGGTTGATGGGTGTCTGTCCCCACAAAGGCTTTGGTTTCCACTTCACCGCCCTGTTCGGGCGGCAGACCCGAACTGGAGGGCTCACAACCAAGAGCGGGGCAGGTCCATTGCCTTCCCAGCTGGTAGAGACTGAAGCTGTAGCTCAAACAGAGGACCTGCTCGCAGATGAGAGGGAGGAGGGCACTGGCTGTCACTGGTCTGAGCTCTGGGTCATGTGTCGGTGCCGGCAGTCTGACGTGGCAGTGGCAGGGTGCAAAGCTGTGCATCAGAGCTCAGCTGGAGTCATGACGTGTCTGTGTTCTGTCCCTTTGCAGCCATGGATGGGGTGCCTTTCATGATTTCGGAGAAGTTCGCCTGTGCTCCTGAAGGGGTGAGTGGCCTTCACTGTTCTTCCAAGCGTCAGGTTCATCTTTTCACAGTGGGCGAGCACAAAGCAAATTACCTGCTTCTGGGGCCTTCTCTTCTGGGGGGCCCAGCGTGTACCCAGTCCTCGAGGTGGCCCGAGGCTGCGCCTCACGAGACCTGCCCACAGAGTGGGAATGGCAGAGCGGGGCAGCAGCAGCATGTGGAAGGTCTTCCAGAGCTGCTCAGCCCTGGTGGGTGCTGGGGTCTGGGCAAGTGGAGCAGCTGTAGCTGACGGGGGCAGGAGGGTTTGCCACGGCAGCGCCGGCCAAAATCCTTCTTGGTCGGGAGGCTGCGCCCTTGTGCTCATCAGTTCCAGCCTGGAATGTTTGTAGAGGCAGCTGAGTGCTAATGATGCTGCAGCTGGACCTCAGCTGGGTTCCAGAGAGCAGGAGCAGGGACGGGAGGATAGATTTAGGATTCCCATTGCCCTCTGGTGTGGGAAATTATCAGAGCCAGGCGGCAGAGCTGGCTGGGTTCCTTTCCCATAGCGCTCACGTCTAAGCCCAGTCTCTCCTCCAGCCCAGTCCTACTCGGCTGCTGTGCTGCCAGTGGATGACTCCTGCCTGGCAGAGGGGTGAGCTCAGGAGGGCACTGTGACCAGCTGAGGGTGCTGCCTGGGGCCTGGACAGGGCAGGTTTTCTCAGCTGAAATGGAAGCCCCAGTAGCAGTTGGGAATAACCGTTGGCCTGGCTGGGCCAGTGCTGGTTCAAGGCGGTGATCCAGAGCTCAGAGGCGCAGCATCCCGTTGCCAGTTCTCTGATTCCTAGTGTCTCTCTAAAAGTCAGTGGTGAGAAGCTGTGAAGGCAAACACCGAGCCGTCAGCTGTGTCTGTTTTTTCATGTTGTGCTCCGGCTCTGTGCTTTCCTCTTCCTGCTGACACAACCAGCCTGTGCAGCCAGCCACGGGTTTTGCCACCACTGCTTTCCCAACGTTTGTTTATGGACCATTATTCCCAGAAAGCTGGAGTCCCTGCTGCAAGCACAAATGCAGAGAGATCGGGTCGTGCTAACCCTCCCCTCGGATCCTTTAGACACCATTGCCACCATATGGTCACTTTGATCGGGGCTTCCCACAGCTGGTGCTGCTCACACCTCGGAGCTGGGCTGTGTGGAACCCAGGGGTGTTGGGAAGTGCAGCAGGGAGGGAGGTGGCCACAGTGCCTTGTGCAGAGTGACTCCAGGTGAGTGTCAGCCACCCCTGCCACAGGAGAAAGGCCTCAGAGCTGCCGCCCCGAACCTGCCGGCTGTTACTTGGCTCCTGTGGGCGACCGAGAAACAAGATAGTGCAGCTGTTTACAGATGGTGCCTCTGAGTCTCGGGTGGCCAAGTATTTGCTGACTTTAGACTAAAGAAACCAAACCAAAAACACCCCCAAATTTGACATTTCTGTTTCTTCTGCTGTTGTTGCCAGATGCAGCCGGTTGATCTCCTGGGCATCACAATCAAAACCCTTGCAGAAATCGAGAAGGAGGTAGGTGGTCAGCCAGGCACTAAGCAGAAGTGTCGGGAGAGCTGCGCTTGCCCTGCTGCGGCATCCCTGCCCTGTGGAATAGGCCTCTCTTGTCTCTCCCGGGTCCCTGCTGTGGATGAAACCCACCCAGAATCAGGCAGTAAGCCCAGCATTAGGGGTGTCTGTGCCATCTGTGCTGGGTGAGGATGCTTTAGGTATTGAATCTAATGGCAAGGTCCACTGGCCTGTTCTGCCAGTGTCTGCCTTATTTAACCCCCCTCTGGTTTATTAACCCACTGCATTACGGCCAGGACACTGTTGTGTTCAGCGACTTCTTGCACGTCAGGGAAGGAATGGACTTGTCTGAGCACTGTCAGGTAAATGCCTTCATTGGTTTTGAGTCTGCTGGTGCTGGTGCTGGTAATGCGTTCCCAGGAGAACTGGGCTCGCTTCAGTGAGTGTGAGTCTTCCAGAAGCTCAGGGTCATCTCCTGTTCCCGAGGGAGTGTTTGGGCACATGCCTGGCTTGGGCTGCCTCTCAGCTGGAGTCTCAGAGCAGCAGGAAGGGAGTCTCAGCAACACATGCTTCGTTGGGCTCCAACGGTCACGGACATCTTCTGCTGTGCTGACCAGGCAGGTCAAAGGCAGAGAGCAAGAGGATGGCACAGCAGAACTTCAGTTGCTCTTGGCATCTCCATGCTTTGGTTCCACTTGTGAGCCATTTCCTGAGTCCCTCCTCTTCTCCTGCTTGGAGGTTTTGTCTGAGTCCAAAGAGAAGGTAGTGTGGTTGCCAGCGCTTTCTGACACCAGCGTGCCAGGGCAGCTGCAACGACGGCGCCGCCCAATATAGGCGGCATTGGCAGAACACCTGGTGCCGCAGGCGCCGCCGAGCTGTGGCACTGGATCGGCTTCTGCAGCCTCCGACTTGTGCAGGCGGAGTCTGGGTAGCTCGGGAGGCTGCCAGGAGGGGTAGTGTCTGTGGCCCTGCTCTGTGCCCCTCTCAGGTATGCAGAGTGCAGGAAGAGCAGCACTGGAGATGTCTGTGACCTTGGGAGGCGAGGCTGGTACTTGCCGGCTCCCCCCACACCCTCCTGCGCCTCACAGGCTGCGTCTTCCAGCGAAATGAAAAGTATAATTACGCAGCCCATATTCCTTGATGAAGCATCTTGTCTGCACGCAGATACTACGCATAAATGCTGCGGTTTCTGCGTGGCTTTATTTCCCTTGCAAGCAATAGCGACGTTAGAGCACATCGTGTGGGTTTCCAGAGCAGCGAGAACGTTCTCCCTGGAGCGAGATGCCTCGCCAGAAACCCTCCCAAAGAATTCCACGAGCTAGTGCTCTCTGTGGCCACGTTTGCAGACGTGTGCGCCCCGCACCCTCCAAGCTGTGAGGTGAGCTGAGGGAGAGGACTCCACCCTTCCGGAGCACCCAGGAAAAGAGGCAGAGCACCAGCACACCCAGGCTGCTGCTGCGTGGGTGGGTGGACTGCACGTCCCCGCTGAGCAGCGCTGGAGGAGTGGGCTGGGAAGAGGTGGTGAGGTCCGCTGGGTGCAGGCAGGTTTCAGCTGAGGGTGCTGTTTGCCCACAGCTCTGTAGTGGATGAGGCCAAAGCAGAGCCCCAGCAGTACTGCTGCTGCTCTTGCTGCAAGGCCGCGGGGGCTTGTGCTCCCAGGCAGGGGGATGGCACTGACTGGGTGCTGCGGCACTGACTGGGTGCTGCGGCACTGACTGGGTGCTGCGGCAGACCTGGTGGCAGCGGTGAAGGTGTGACCATTTGTGGCCACGGGGCAGGTGTGATTGGCTGCGGCACCGGTTGGCAGCACGGGGTTGGCAGCACGGGGAGGTGTCGGGGGCTGTGGCACCGGCAGGGCACAGCCCTTCCTCCCCAAGCCCGGTGTTGAGTGAGAAGTGCGGAGAGAGTCTAATTAGTGAAGTGAGCATCTAGTATTAATCATCCCTTTTAAACTGACAAGCACGGCAGCTCGTTTAACCACGTAATTGCTCCAAGTTTTCGTGGGCTGCTCTCTGCAAACGTCTCTAATGAAGAAGTTGTAAATCTGCGAGAGCTTGCGATTTTAATTTAACGCAGAAATATTTCTGCTTGTTGTGATGCTCGCAGCCAATCCTCCAGAGCGCAGTCACTCGAGCACCGGGTAAATGAGCAGCTCTGCTCACTGGCGGGGTTTCAGCGCTGAAGACATTGGTTCCAGCCATTAGGCATTTTTCCATTCCCAGATGACTGGGGGAATTCGTCTTGATTATAATTGCCCGTAGCCACGCATGTCTAATTTGTGTCTCCTTAAGTGTTAATTAGCGAACGCTCCGCGCTGACATCTTTATGTGTCGGTGCCGCGCAGAACGGGGCCTGGGGACCCGACGGGACGGTACCGGGACGCGGCTGCCCGTTGCCGGCGGAGCTGGGGGCGCT
>VZRI01010141.1:377713-410269 GCA_013397515.1 Upupa epops | reverse complement strand
CTTCTGGTGACAAACGGACCCTGAGAGGCAGCCCGAGCGCTCGAAGTGGAGGTGGGAAGGGCTGGGTCAGCCCGCAGTCTCTCTGCCGTCCAGGAGGCTGTTCTGAGGGCCGCTCTGAGGTGGCTGCCCGCGCCCTCTCTGGCACTGCCCGCGCTTCGCATCCCGCGGCTGTCAAGGGGGGACCCTTAGGACAGGGCGAGCGCGCGGGCCCTGGGCTGTGCCCGGCCCAGAGCAGCCCTGCTCGCCCGCCGCTCCCCTCGCCCCCCGCACCTTCCCGGTGCCGCTGCCGACAGATCTCCGCCGGCCGCTGGGCCGCGGTGGGGCTCACATGGTGGCAGCGCTGCTCCTGCCCAGCCGGACTCCTGCCCTTTCCAGGAGCAGGGGCGGGGGGCTCATACGTGGCAGAAGCCCTCAGGTGAGGCGCCCAGCTTGCGCAGCAGACCCTCCGGGAGGGCTGGAGCTGGGCCCGCATTCACCTGAGGGTCTGCCGGGGAGGGCTGCGCAAGCCCGGGCCCTGCGGCACTCGCCGACCCCTGCTCGGAGACCTCCGGGAGACCCACGGACACCCCTGCTGACCGGGGACACCGCACGGATGCCGGTGGTCATCCGGTGCCCTCCTGTGGCCCCCGGTGCCAACGGTGGCACGAAGGCTAACCCTGAAGGAAGCCGGTAGGGAACAGCCCCCAGGGCCAGAGGGGGGGAGCTCGGGAGGGGGGTGCAGGGCCCTGGCACACAGGGAGCCCCGCTGCAGCCACTGCGGTCAGAGGCCACGCAGGCCAGGTGTGACTGGGGATGGGCTGGGACTGACGGTGAAAGGAGGCACCTGGGCCAGGGCTCTGCGTGGGGCGGAAGGTCGTTCTCAGCCCTCCCAGCGTGGGGCCGGTGCACAGGCGCTTGGAGGGCAGCTGCGGGGGAGCTGCTGCCGGCGGCGTCTTCTCCCAGGCGGCGTTCAGGTACGGGTTCCCGTCTCTCGGAGGGAGCTGGCGGGGAGGCTGTGGGTGCTCTGGGCTGCAGGGGCAGCTGCTGGTCAGCCCTGGCTGGTTCAAGAAAGCTTGCTTCTCGAGGGGCCTGTGGTGGCTGTTGGTCTCTGCGCAGGGCAGAGCTGGAGGCCTGGTGGAGTGAAGTGGGCAGAGCGAGTTTTGCTGGGTTGGCTGCCTTTCCCCCGCGCTGTGGCGGTTGGCTCGCTGTGTGCTGGAGTCTCATTTGAGCAGGGGTGCTGGGGGTCCCTAGCGGTGTCATCCCCCTCTTAGCGTGTGTCTTTACCTCATTTAAAAGGCCTCTCACCTCCAGCATCGCTCCTTCTGTCTCATCTGGGTGGAGGAGCGGTGCCCGGCTCCTGCTTATGAACGCCTAGAGGCTGGGCGAGCTGGGTGCCCACTCTGAGCACCACGTGGGTTGACTGCTTCTGTGCTGGGCCGAGCAGGCTGGGGAGGGTGGCTCTTGGCACTGCGTTGTTGCGCTCTGGGTTGGGATGACTGCTGGGAGGACAGAAGCTCAGGGAGAGCTGCTAGATGCAGGACCTGCCACGAGAGCACCCAGAGAGAGCTCTGCTCTGTCGGGGGGGACACTGTAGTTTTGACCTCTGGTGGCTGCTTTCATGGTGTCTATTAGTGTGACAGAGAGTTGAGGTGGGGAGACTCGGAGCAGATCTTCACCAGTGAAGATGCAGAGCAGTGAGAAGAGATAGGAACGCTGTCCCTGCTGTGAGCATGGGAGCGTCCTCCCTGTGTCTGGCTGGAGGAGGCTGGAGGAGAGACCTGGAAAAGGGTCAAGGCCCTCTCCCTGCCGTGGTGTTGCCTGTGTGGGGATGAGTGGTTAGGGCTGCCCCAGGAGGCCTGGCAGCTCAAGCCTCCTTGGGGCAGGAGGGGAGAGGGGGTGATGCTGCTGGGGGCCGACACCTCTGCTGGGGGGACTGAGGCAGGTGCCGCCACACAGGCCCTGCCTTGTTCCCTCTTATGGTGGAGCCGAGGCCAAGGCTCCAAATGCTAATTAACAATGGGTGTTTGTTCCACCAAAAATAAATCTGCGAGGATCAAAGGGGGGATTCTGAGCTCTTGAGCAGGACACCGCTCCACGCTGGCTGCGTCAAGTTGGGCAGGTCACCAAAGCCCTAGGAAGTGGGGCGGTTCTTGTTGTGACCCAGCGGGAGCCTGGACGGGGGCCTCGCTCCGTGTTCACAGACCCTTCCGGAAGAAGGAGTTTTGTGATCGAGGAGAAGAATCGGCTGCAGATCCTTTCCCTTGCCTTAACGCCGAAGGGAAACCGGTGCGACTCGTGGCAAATTGGAACCAGGCTCAGGTACTGGGCTTCACGTGGATGGTACTCGGGTATTAATCCATTAAAGTCATCAAAAGGGCTTAGAGCAGACTCTGAAGGCTGCAATATATACGTCAGTGAACAAGCTGTAAAACTTCCTGGAAAGGTGATTTCAAAGCCATATTGCCCGGGCTTGGCAAATTGCAGATTTAATTATTTTGTCAGTCCCTCTTTCTACTCTAATCTTCTGCTGAAATACCCCGAGACATGTGAACTCGGTTAGGATAATTAGGCTGTGATGGAATTAGGTGTCGGGTGATTTTTAGGAAAGAGACCATCCTCCGCCGCGGTGTAAAATGTGCGCAGCCCCCGCGAGCTGGGCCCTATCGTGAGGCTTTCTTTTCCATAAAGATCAAAGGTCCCCAGCCCCTTTCAAGATGTTTGCAGAATTTGTTTCCTAATTATCCCACATTTACTTATTTGTGTGCCGGGACATCAGAGTTAACTCTTTGATTGTAAAGATGGGACCCTCGCCCCGGCGGCTGCGGGCCAGCGAAAACCTGGCCTCTCCGAATTGCTGGGCTTTCCAGGTTCCCCGCTTCCGCTGCTGCCGGCAGCTCAGGGCACGGCGACGAGGGGCTGTGCATGCTGCGATGCCCAGCCCGGTGCAGCCAAGGCTTGCCCTCCCTCGGGTAGGGCTCGTGCCTTCCTGCCTGCCCCGTGCGAGTTTACAAGCAGCAGCAAACTGCTCAGCCTTTGCGTTGGCTGGGGGCTGTGACTGTTGTCGCCCGACCCTCGAGATCTCTCCCGATCTGGAGCCTGAGGTTCTCCAGGAGAGTGGTCTGCAAAGCCTTGAAACCAGGGTTTCTGGCTGACTGAGTGGCCCTGAGCTCGGTCCCCATCGAGAGAGAGAAAAGGCTGACAGGACCGCGTCAGCAGGCCACAAGGTTTGCGGTTCGGGCGCTGAGGTTACAGAAACAAAGTCGAGGGGAGTAGCGCAAGGTCCATAAGACGGAGCAACCCTTCATGGGGAGTCTAATTCGGAACACTTCCAAGCAGTGTTTTGTTCACTGTCATGCATCTCCTTTCGCAGTCTTTTGACCTTTTCTAACTGCGCTTGCCTCGGCCGCTGCTGCCTCTCCGTCTGACTGAGGGCGCCGGCTCTCTTGGTTCGCTTTGGCTTTGCCTTTTCTGCTTCCATTTTGCAAAATCGAGATGCTGCCTGGAGGTTTCCTGAGGGAGTGCTCCCAACGCAGCCCCAACTGATGCAGGGTTGGGGTAAGGAGTCGAGGGAGCTCATCCATCTGCTGGGAGCTGCAGCGGGCAAAGCCCGGGACCTGGCAGTGTCTATAAATCCTCTCTCTTTGAAGCAGATTGCTCCTACTATTTGACCCCTTTAAAAAGCAGTTCAGCCAGGGCCGCGGGAAACGCGAGTTGCTGCTCTCGGCTCCCTCCTGCTCAGAGGAGGGCTGCCTGTACCTCTGCCCTTCTCCCCACGCTGGGGCCGGCCTGCTTGCTTTGCTCCGTGGCCCCTTCGTCTGTACCAGCAGTCACAGCAAACTGCTCCTGGCTTCCACCCCCGTGAACCGCTGCTGAGCCTGGGGTTCAGCTCCCGTGCTGCTGGGTGCTCCTGCAGAGCTGCTCTCTGGGCAGGGGCTGACTCCTCTCGCTGAGGATTTGCGCGGGAGAGCGGTTCTATGTGGGGAGGGCTCGGGTGGTCTGTGCCGTGGTGGTAACACCAGCACAGGGATGAACACCTTGGCTGCTACTGCCCCAGCCCCGTCACCGACACTGGTGGGTTTTCCCGGTTGGAAGCCCCCCAAAACCCCCCCTTAGCCTGGTTGAGCTCAGCGATGGAGCAGCTCTGGATCAGGAGGGGTACGAGCTGTGCCTCGCATGTTTTAGGGTGCAGAGGACACAGCACTCATTCCTCAACCCCATCCCCAGCATCACCTACTGCAGGGGACCCCTAAAACCGCTCGGCCTCCCCTGTTTGCTCTCCCACGACACCCCCTGCACACCCTGACCCCGTCCCCGCTCTGGCGCAGCCTTTCCTAATGAGCCCCCGTGGATGCCGTGTGTATAATTCATCAGCCTCCTCGGCATGTGGTGTTCTGTGGGGTCAGAGCCGAGGGCCAGGCCTGAGCCGAGCCCCAGTGTGCACAGCCCCGTCGGGCTTAATGGGGCTACGCACGAGTGACTTATGTGTTGAAATGCTTTCCTGACGCCACAGTGCTATTGATGCCGTTGCCATCCTGGCTCAGGTGTGAGGTTACTTATTGCCCCGTTCCGCTCTGAGGGCAGCGACGTTTTCTCCACGCGTCCCCGGTTCAGGCTGCTGTTGAATTTGTCTGTGCTTCTCCAGCCCCCCCCGCCCCCCATTTATTCACAGAGGACTCTTAGTTTGCCTCTCCCTCGCTTTGGTAGGAAGGGTTTTCTGGTAATTCGGGAATGCGTAGAGCTCCTTCCTGCCGCCGGCAGCCAGGATTCACTTCAGTCGGCGGTTGTTGACGTCGGTAGCGTCGCAGCCCGGGGTTTCTGTGACAAACCAGTTTGCGACGGTGCTGGCGAAAAGCTTTTCCAACTAAACACCTGCAGTGCTTCTCGGGCTCTGACGGGCTTTTCCTGAGCTGAAATGCTTCAGTCGCCAGCAGCTCTTTGAGGGGGTGCCCTGGTTATGAAGTGCAGGTCCCCCTGCCTGGGCTGCCAAAGCGTTTGTGCTCCTCACCTTGCAGTTCATTTCCAAAAACGCCCAGCTCTGCAGAGGGTTCCCCACTGCAGAGTCCTGGTAATGGAGTGAAGGGTCTCCCATGGGCCCGGGTAGAGATCTTGATGAGCTTGGATTGTTAAGCGTCGCAGGAGCTGGTGAAAGAGCTCTCCCTGCGGTACCGAGGGCCCTGGTGCGTGACTGTCGCTGCCGAGGGCGGTTTGGGACCAAGACACCGGACCCAGCCTCATCTCAAGGTTTCTAATCTGAGCTACCTGAGATCCCCAGAACCCTTCTGGTTGCCTTCTAGCAGCACTTTTGCCCTGACTAGGAAAGGATTTAGGAAGGGAAAAGGCAGGGGGGGGGATGCAGAAAAGAAGGAAATACAGAGGTTTTCGTGCGGAACCTGTGCAAGCTCTGCACTGTGAGCTTGGATTCCTCAGGTTCAGGCTCTGCAGTGCTGCCTCAAACGGCAGCCACACGCAGCAGTGACTCCCTGGTTCTCTGCAAACCCTGTCGTTTGGATTTACCTCCCCCTTCCTTGGGACGGGGGAGCAATTCCCCACTCATGGGGATTCAGCAGTCCCAGCAGAACCCCGAGAGCTGGCGAAGCAGCTGCTTGAACAAAACAGAGCTGCTACTCGATTGTGATGCTGCTAGGTGGGGCTTCTCTTGAAGCAGGTCTCTCGCTGCCGTCCCCAAGTGTCTGGAAACCTGGAGCTGCAGCCTTTGCAGCTTTGGAATCTCTCCAGACTGCCCGGCTGAGGCAGAGCCGTCCCCACTGGAGCAGCCACCGTGCGAGTCGCGTTTCCCGTCCTTGGTAGTTAATTCCAAACAGGTTGCTATCAGCTAATTCCGCCGGCAGCCCCACGCGGGGTCCCGGAAAGGAAACGCTGCCACGCATTGTCCCTGCCCCTTAGAGGGTGTCAAAGTGACCGCAGTCAGGGCGGCAGTTCAGCCAAGCAGCAGCAAATGCACGCGAGCAAGCACTGCGTTCGCCTTCGTTTCTGTGTTAAGCTGGCTAAACGCGACCGTGGAGCCCGAGCGTTTACCTTGCCGTCATTAGAGGTAGCAGGCGCCTAGAGGGTGAAGCTCGGTGGCGGTCTATGTGCAGCCGAGGAGGAGCCCGCCGAGGATTAGGGTGGGTTCGGTCTCTCTTCAGACAGGTGCACAAACACTCCCCCCGTGTAGGTGCTACCTGCTCTTTACTGGACGTTTATTACGAGTGGATGCAATTTCGCAAAGCACCTGCATGCAATAAAACCCCGCTACGTGTGCGAGGCCCTGAGGAAATTAACGGTTCCTCCCTGGGGATGCATATTTTGCTAAGATGTTTATTACAGATGAAGTGGTCCTGGGGTAAAACATTAACAAGTTGTAGAGTGATAAAAGGAATTTTATCATTTATCCCTGACAGAAAGGGGAAGAAACCTTGAACTGAATCTATAAAATTCCTGTTTCCTAATGAATTTGCTTTAACTATTTATTAACTGGGTCAACTCGCTCGAGCCAAGATTTGCTTTTCTTCCTCTTCCCCCCGCAAAATCCCGAGCAGAAGCAGCCCGAGGTGCTGTCTGTTGTGCGATGCGAGCCCCGGTGCCCAGAGAAGGAACCTTCTCCCATCGCCAGTTTTTAAACATCGTGAGTTTTGCTTTCAGGCAGAGCCGCAGCGCCCGGCGGCTTCGGTGGCGTTGAGTTAGGAATGCGGTACAGCCCCAGAGAACCCTGTGCTGGTGGTGCCCGGGTCTCACGGAAACGGGGTGAACTTTCAGGGTTCAGCTGAGCGATTCGTTTCTGCTTCCCGTGCCCGCTGCAGACTCTTCCTGAGCACCGAACGGTCCGCGCGGGCTGTGCTCCATTATTAGAGATGAAAGCGCAGAAGACCGGCTTTGGCCGAGGAATGCTCCGTCTAATTGAATTATATGAATGCAGTTAAATGTCGACTTCAGAAAGGCAATATTCACTTTCAAGATTAGTTACTCCGAGAGTTAATGGGCTATTTAAACAACATGGTCTGAGAGCCAAACACAGGTGGGCTGTGTTAATAACTTTATTTAAACCGTTTTTTCCCCTTTAGAGAGGCACAAGCCATCCATTAATGCATTCATTAGAGTTTATGGCATAGTTCTGCTGTTCTCCTAATGACACTATCCAGACTCGGGCTTGCTCGGCTAATTTAGCCCAGCTGCCCTTTGCTTCTCAGCAACAGGTCCCTTGTTTCCAGCCCTGCATGCCGAAGTGCCGGGATGATTAGTTTGCGGTCCTCGCCGCTCTTTGCGATATTTTCTGTGCGTCCTCTGCGTCAGAGTTTGCTTTTCCTCGGTGCGCGTTGCCGAGCGGCTTGCCCGCAGCGGCTGGGAAGGGCATGGCAGTGCGGAGGCATGGCCAGGCTCAGCCCCTGCATTCCAGTGTGATTGAACACAGCGGTTTATTGCTTCGCTCTGACCGAGCAAGCTGGCGGGTTTTAATATCCAGCTCTGCTGAAGGTATTTGCGGCAGTTCCTCGCAGCGGTGCTGTCTAAGCTTTGCCTTGACTTTTCAGTCTTCGATCCAATCCAAAAATGCCTCGCAGTGATGTCACTGCAGTTGTAAAATATGCAACTGAGGAAAGAAGTGCCTGTTTCTCCCAGTGGCTACGGTGGAGGTAACCTGTGTGTGCTTAGGAATGAATTCCCCGGGTACCAATGAACATCACAATGAATAAGAGTGACCCGTGCGTCACGCCGAGCTAGTGGCCAGGCAGGGTTAGCCCCTGCACTGCCGGCTGCTGGCACTTGCAGGGTTTGCTTTATCAGACTGGGGTTGTGTGAAGTGCTGCAGCCAGCTGGAGGGACCCACAGGTCCCCTTCTAAACAGCTGAGCAGTGCCAGGACAGATGATGGCATCAGCTGGAAGCAACGGGGTGAAGTTACCAAGATGCTCCAGTCGAGTCCTTAGCGGCAGCCCAAGCAACTGCTTCTAGAGCTGCCTTGACCTCAGCAAACCCAGAAATTGCTTTATCGCTAGCACTGGGGGCAGACATCCAGCTTGGGTCCCTCCATGCAGCCTTCCCTGCAGCTGGAGGGCCAGACCCGTGTCCTGTGACCTGCAGGCTGGAGCGGCCCTTCCAAGCAGGCTGTCTCCCACCACCCTGAGCATCCCTCCTCGCCAGCCACATCTGCCCTGTCCTGTGGGGTTGAACGGCCGTCTGCTGTGGCACCGCGTCCAAGGGAAAGAGAAATGAACGGGCAGGGCTGGCTGCTTTCTTCAGCTGCCGAGGCACTGTGGTCTAGAGCAGAGGCAGTTGGCACCAGAGGATCCCCTCTTCACTGAGCTCTGTTGTAAACGTGTGCTGCCCTCTGACCAAAGTGTGCGAGGCCTGCACGTTGTTATTTGCCGTCGCCATCGCTATCTTAGCGTTCAGGTTGCCTATGAACACAGCTGCCGGAGAGCTGGCCTGGAGGAGTGCTGGGTGGTGGGAAGGACATCCCCCCTGCCGCAGACAGCTCCTCTCTGCTGCTGGGGACAGGGAGAGAACAGGCACCCCGTGGGGCTTGGTGAGATCACAGCTGGGTTTGTGCGTTTTTTAAAGGTTTATGAATGAACTTCAGCGCTGTTTCACTAGACATTCTGCAGACAGTCATGTCCTCGTATTAATCAGTGTTCCTGAGGTCAGACGTGCTGTCTGGAGCGTCTGCCTAGCAGCAGTCCTGCCTGCTCCCCGCTCATCCCCGGCTCCCACTTCCTCTTGGCTTCCAGGAGGGAACAGGCAAGCTCTCCAGCGCAGGACAGCAGCGCTTGGTGACTCCTGCCTGGTGAGGCTTCCAGCAGAGAGAAATGAGCAGCTAGGCAAGGTCGTCTCAAATCTCATCTGCTGTCCTTGGGAGCGGCAAAGGGCAGCGGGAGGCTGCAAGGAAAAGTAGGAGGAATCTGAATGAGCAGGATGAGTTCTCTGTCCCCCTTCACCTCCTCTGCAGAGCCTCTGTGTCGTTAACCCTGTGCCTGAGCTGCAGAGGCCTCATCCCTTCTTGCCCCAGACACCTCTGACGTCCACACAAGCAGCGAGGAACACCGTGCTCGGACGGGCAGAGCCCTTTGAAATGAACCTGACTGGAGAGACGGACAAAGAGCACCAGAGGAGGCTCTTGCACTTGAGCCCTTGGGGGGGCACCTGCTTTGCCTCCAGCCCAGCAAACAGCCCAAGGCTGGTACAGCTGCTGTGCCCAGGAAGGGGGTGGGGCGGGGGGCACTGTGCAGGGCAGGGATGCTTGTGCTAATCTCAGCAGCGGGTGTCAGGATGGCAAGCGGCGTGCGGGAGCCCAGGGAGTCCTGTGGCAGCGCTGCTTAGGGGAAAGGACCGAAGGCCGATGTAGGTGCCCTGGGGTTTGGTTTCCTCCAGGCCAGAAAGGCAGTTGCAGACTACCGGGACCCTGGTGGGGGGTTTCCAGGATCCCTTTCTCGTGGCTTTGTTGTTTGATGACTTGCAGCTTTTCTGTGTAGGCACACGAGCTCCCTGTGCTTCCCACGATGCTCTGATGACTGAACACCGCTCTTGGCACCCTCGAGTGCGAAATCTCCCTCTGGAAAGGGGAGCTGGGTACAACAGGCACCTACGGTGCCTGGGTGGATTGGAGCGGGCTGTTGAAGCCGTAACATTTCGTGACCCCGACGCTTTCATTTGCAGGAGCAGTGAAAGGGTTAATGCACTTAGTTAAGAAGATGCTTGGCGTGGGGCTGAGCCCAGGCTGACACTCCGTTACTCATAACTCCTCGACCCTGCAGCCTGATGGTTTTTCCTCTTTCATGATTTACAGAACATTACAACAACGGCAAGGACTTTGCGGTGGGGTTTTTATTGCGGGCTGCAGAGTGAAGAATTATGGTGCGGGGATGGCGATGCGCAAACGTGCTCTGGTGTTTGCACCCCCTTCTCCTCTGGCTCGGAGCAGGGATCTCCTGCCATCGGCCGGAGCTGGCACCGCTGAAGCGGCCCTGCCCTTGTGCCTGTGAGGGGTGGCTAAGGGGTGGTCCGTCGCCCGGGAAGCATTGGGGTGCCTTTGCTGCAGCTCTCCTTGGCTCTGGAAGGACAACTGCAACAGGAGATAATTTTTCATTATGGACAAGAGAATTATGAGGTACAAACGAGTGAGCACACGATTAATAAATTACTGGGGATTAGCCCCGGTGATGGGTAGCTCTGCCGTGTGCAGCGTGGGCCTGGCGGGACAGCCGGGATCCTGCGCAGTGTCTGTCGCAGATCAGAAACACTAACCCCTTGACAGATGCCACGTAGATCTTCATTTCCAAACGCGCCCATCTGAGAGCCATCTGTGCTCTTAGGCTGGCAAATCTCAAGGAATGCTCTGCCAAGCAGCCCGCTTCCGCTTCTCCCGCTCGGTAATCCTCGCCGGGGACTCCTCCCGGGAAGCGAACACCAGTGCGTGCGGCTCTTGGGGGGAACTGCGTGGGTCCAGGAGAAGTCTGTGAGGAAAAGATTCATGGCATGATCAAAAAGCGCCCAGGCCCTTTACAGACGGGGCTCAGTGCCTGCTTTAGCTGGCTGTAAATAACTGTGGGGAGGAGGGGAAGGGTTTGAGGAGCAGAGGGCTGTGCTGGCCCCGACGCGGTGGGCGCTTGCCGCTCACACACAGCGATGTCCCTGGCACCTTGGTGGGGCTGTGCACTACGTGGGAGCCTCCCCCAGCAGCAGAGGGTGACGGGCTGTGTGCCCTGTCTGGCACGCCAGGTCACACAGGGATTCGGGGCTCAGCTTAGCATCTGCTGTCTAGAGATCTCGGGGGTTTTCCCTGGAAGTCCACCACCAGTGAGCATCTCACACAGGCATCGAGTCAGCCTCGGGATTCCACTGGTGGCTGGAAAGATGCTCATAGAGCTCTGCAGGGTGCACGAGCGAAGGTGCCAGCAGAGCTCCTAGCAGCACCCTAGGTGTGCGGGAGCAGAGGGAGGCGGAAGCTGTGCTGGCCAGGGGATGTTGGCTGAGCTGCCTCTCCTCTTGGCACACGGCCCTTTGTGAGCCCAGAGGATCTGTGACTCTAAGTCCAGAGGTGCCAGTGCCTCAGCATCACAGCTGTTGTGAGAGTGCTGGGACACAGCCCTGGGGCTGGGAGGACTGGGGGCGTTGGCTGTGTCCGAAGAACAAGGGCAGCTCTCGATAGCCGCCTCTCGCACAGCCATGGGTTTGTAGCTCTCAGAGCTGATGCTGCCCCTGTGCCAGCTCAGCTCCTCTGGCTGCGGCACAGCCCCGTGGGCCGGCACAGCCCCGTGGGCCAGCACAGCCCCCTGGGCCAGCACAGCCCCCTGGGCCAGCGCAGCCCCGGGAGCTGCAGGGAAGGTGACTGTGGGGCAAGGTGTGAGCAGAGGCGTAGGTCTGTGGCTCCCAGTGTCCCTGCTCCCCTGCAGCCTGGACGTGAATTTTCAGAGTCCCCGATCTCCCCCCGAGTCCCTGTGTGAGAGCCTCCGGCCCTTGGGAGTCACCGGCTTCCGTGCTGGTTGCCGCAGCAGGCTCGTTCCGCAGGCGATTCGGAGCGATCCCGGGAAGCCCTGGTCTCCCCGCAGAGGCTGCGGCAGTAGCTGGTGGCTTTGTTTTATATTGAGAGGAGCCTTGTGGAGAGGAATGAACAGCCCGGGGCTGCCCCCGGTCTTTCCGTCTGTGCAGGGGAGAGGATGTTGGTGGGGAGCGAGGGCAGAGGCGCCCCCCGCCCCGCGGGCGGAGGGGAGCAGATCGCTCCCGGTGTGAAACCGCACGAGGACGGGCAGCAGCGCTGCTCGGGTCTGCTGGCTCAGCCCCCCGTCCGGGCTCTGTCCTGGCAGGGCTTGCCCTCAGCCGGTCTGGAAAGGAAGAGCTGGAGAGCAGAAGCACTTCGGTCTTTAAAAAACACCCCCGAAGGAGGGTGCCAGCCGGCTGAGGGCTGCCCGGGCAGGGACAGGCGGGGATGCGGCCGCACACCGTGGCGGCCGGTCAATGGCCCAGGACGGGGAGTAGCCGTGGTCCAGCCTGGCCACAGCCCCTTGCCAGCTCCAGCAGCCTTAGGCCTGGGCTGCTTTACCCCGGCACTGGGAGCCCTCCCCTAAGCCCCTGCCCACATCTGTGCATGCGCTGCAAGGTCTTTCCCCCCCTCCTGCCAGCGAGGCAGGCAGTGTTTTCTTAACATGGGAGGGCATGATTTATAAACAACCATTAATGCGCCTTTTAACCTCTTTTTTCATTGTTTGAATTTCAAATCTTTTTGCATGCAATCTCCTCAAATCAGTTCAATCTGCTCCGCAGGGCTCCGCTCGACTTGGGCTGGAATTGCTTCCAAATGGAAGCACTTAGAGCTCAAAAACAAGCCCCTCAGAGGTCCTGGTTGCCTCTCCGAGCGTGTGCGCCCCCGGGTGCGTGGGGCGTTTGCAGTACTCACAGGCGGTCTGGGTCCAGGCTGTGGTTTAGTAGCACAAACGCTGCGAGCACGCTAAAGAAATGCCCAAACCACGCAGACACACACGCGACCGTGCGTTGGGGAGGCTCAGCCTGAAACCCGTCGGGGTGCTGCTCGGGGCAGGGGCTGGGGGCTGCGTGTGAGCTTGAGATTTACTCCTGCGCAGCAAGCCTAATGCAAACCTCCCGAGGGCCTCACATCCTGAGGCTGGGGGGACAGGCTCTTGCTGCTGGGATGCTCCTCTCAGGCTGCTTCTCCCAAATCCCGGCTCCTCTCTGCTGTTGGGGGCTGTTGGTCTCAGAGCTGGGGCAGTTGCTGTGAGCCCTTCGTGAGGTGCTGGGGTTTGGTAGTGAAGGCAAGATGGAGCCCAGCCTCTCCTGCCATGGGATGGTGGGTGCACCCTGTCTGCAAACCCCTGTGCCGGGTCTGTCCCTGGAGCCACCCTTTTCCCACTCTGTTCCACGATTGCACCCACAGCAGGTGGCAGCCTGTGGCTGTCCTGGCTTCCCTCTCCCTCCTCTCACTCGTTTGTCTGAACAGGTCAGCCCCAGCTGTAGGTGCTGGAGTTGGCCCAGGTGCCTCTGCCAGCTCTGTGATAACTGGCTGTGGTGATGATGTCTTGTTTGCTGTGACCATGAGAGCAGCTGGAGCTTCCATCAGTGAGGGAACATCCTGTGTGATTGAGTGAACCAAGGGGGAAAGGGGTCAAACCCCCGTGCCTCAGCCAGGAGGCAAAGAGGGTGCCCTGAGGGCACAGCTGCTGCATGGAGTCTATGGAGGAGGCACCTGGGCATCCTTGGGGGCTCTCAGCCTGGGACATGGTGCTCCCTGAGGCTGTAAGGCAGGCAGGACAGTCACTGGTGAGGACTGGGTGGCCATGAAGCATCCCTGGAGGCAGCGTGATGTTGTCCCCATGTGAGACCTGATGAGAAGGAATCAGCCCTCTGGGTTACACCTGGCACCATCACAGCATCAGTACTACAGCCCACTCTTCACAGGGCACAGTCGCTGGTGCAAACTGGATGGTCTCTGGGGGTCTGATGTAGGCTTGTGCCCCTAGGAAAGGAGGCCAAGGGGGTCACAAGTTATTCTCAAGGCTTCTAAAACTGTAGGGTGGGAGCTTAATCCCACGGGTAGGGAGTTAGGAGAGGAAAGCACCTTTCCAGCTCCATCAGGAGCAAATAGAGCTGCAGGCAAGGTTGCGGTCTGCTGCTGACAGCACCGACCGCGTCAGGTTTTGCTGCCATGAGTGGGAGCCCAGGCTGTGTTAGGAGGAGCCCAACAGAACTTGTGTCATCCCTTCCTTTTCAAGAGCTGGATGTATTTTCACTCTCTGTCCTTTGATTGGAAAAGTCAGGCGTGGAATCCAGCTCCCAGGCCAAATCCCGCCTCTCAACTATTTGCTATCCCACTTTTTCCAGTGGGTTCCTGCGCTGGATAAAGCAAACAAAGCTCTTTCCGCAGTGTTTGCCACGCTCAGCCCCACGAGCCGCAGTGGCACCGTGGTTTCCCACTCGCCTCACGGTCTGGGTTTAGCAGCCCACGGCTAGACTGCGCGCTCTGCTGTCAGGCAGGTTCGCCGGTGCTGCGTGAACGCCCTGGGCAGGCAGCAGAGGAGCAGGCCCACAGTAGCAGGCTGGAATAGTTCTCAGACGGAGGAGAGCTCTGATACCGACAGCACTCGCACCCCTTTCTGAGGTGGGCGCTGCCTGCGCGACGGCGTGTGCAAGCAGGGCAGCCTGTGGAGTCTTCCGTCACGTTCTGGCTGGAAGGGAGGCCACCCTGCAGCAGAGCACGCGGGGGGTGTGCATGTTTCCCAGACCCAAGTCCAAACCATCCCCTGCTCTATGGCGACTGGTTCGTTAGGTTTCGTGGTCAGCACAAGGGGCTCCATCGTTTCGTGTCTGCAAGGAGTCCACAAACGGAACGATCGGGAGAGCGCGTGGGCAGAGGCTCACCCCTGGCACGCGAAGCACGCGCAGGGGAGGATGCGAGAGAAGAGAATAAAGCTGGAATTTCCAGTGCCTGCGAGTCATCCTGCCCAGAGCACATCTCGCAGGGTGAGAGAGCTAATGAAGCCCAGAGCACGCAGCCTCGCTGCTGGCACTCAGACAGCAACCCTGTGCCCTGACCTCAACACACCAGCATCTGAGGCTGCATCGTGGGGGCATCCAAGGCAGAAAGCATTGAGGATTAGCTCCTTCTTATTTCCTGTTCTCTGTGACTTTGGCTATTTCCTCTCCCCAGCCCAAGGTCAGGCCTAAAGGGGTCTAGGGTGGTGGCGGAGCGCGGTTACCTAGGGTTGGGACGGCACCAGCCCACCAGGTGCAGGACGCTGGCCTGCCTGCAGTCTGGCACACAAACTCCACACAAAGCCAAACCTCCTTTGAGGTTCAGAAGGGCCTGAAGCCTGGGAACACTGTGCAGCGTGTGCACACAGGAGGCTGTAGTTCTGCAAGCCCCCAGTCCACCAGAGGGACCTCTGGCCCTGAGCAGCAGCCCAGGCAGGGTGAAGGCAGCTGAGGGCAGTGGAAAGATTTTGCTGTCCCGGCTGCCAGCGATGTCCTCAGCCGTTTGCTGCTCTCTTGCTGTACTCAGTAGCTTCTTCCTGCAACTAAATTGCCTCCATCCTTCCTCCCCTGCCCTGGCTTCAAGGACAGAGGAACTGTCAGGATTTGGGCAGGAATCAAGAGATGCTGAAGCATCTCCGCTCTGGCGGTTGATTTGTTTCCAAGCCGGAGTGATTAGGAAATACCAAGCATCTTGGAAAGCAGTGGCTTCCCGTTAGATTCCAGCCTGGTCTCTGAGCCAGAGGAGTCAGGGAAGACACAGTGATGGTGGGGAGGGCTTATGCAAAGCAGACTCTCAGTCTGACAGGTGGGCATTCAGCTAAGGATGCTGCTGAGCCTGGTCCCACGAGGGGGGGGTGTTGGTTCTGATTGGGTCTGTACCGCTTCCCTTAGAATACAGCTCTACCTCTGCTGGCGGGGTTGCATCTGGGTTTAGAGCGCCTTTCAGTTCATAATGTACTGTGAGAACAAACGAGTCTGTGCTGGAATGAGTGAGAGCAGGTGGGAGGGGGGCTCTCTGGTGCTCGGTCAGTGCCGTCAGTGCCTGGTCTGTATGGGGTGACGTCTCCCCTGGCTCACTCTGCGGGGGAAATGGCATCACACTGTCCTGCTTGGGAGAGTATCTGCCCACAGATGAGACCTGCAGTAACTCTGCCTGTGCAGGTACCAGGATTAGCTCTCCTCTAGCTCAAGGATGGTCCCTGGCAGTGCCAGAGCCTGATGGTGCTGGAAGGGCTGTGACTGCTGGGAAGGGAAGGTTTCTGATCTCTCAGAGGTGGGGAAGGCCCTGGGGCTCGGGTGTGCGTCCTGAAGAAGTCCTGGCATGGTGTAGGATAACAGTAGCCACAGTTAGCTAGGGACTGAGGGGACGTGGTGCTCAGTGCTGTTGTCGGGAGTGTTAGTGACATCCACTTCTGAGGTAAATGCAGCATGAAATAAGAATGAATAAGGCAGGCGCGGCAGTGACTGCGCACAGAGCACCCTGCAGGAGCACAGCCTGCGGGAGGAGAGCTTGGCAGCAGCATGGTAATCAGGGAAGCACAGAGGCTAACCAAGACAGACACCTCTAACAAACGCTCACGAGCAAAGCCTCGCACTCGGGGAGCTCACGGGGCGTTAAGGAACAGCTGGACCAATGCAGGGTGATGTCTGATGCTTCTTGCCCTTTTTAAGAAGTCTCCAAAGACTGCAGCACCAGCCCTCGGGCCCTCTGTGTGCAAAGTCCACCCCGAAGCTTGGGGAACCAGGACAGGACTGGGACTGGCCACCCTCCTGGGCACAGCCACCCTCCTGGGCACAGCACCCGCCAGGGCCCCCCACTGGCAGGAGGAAAGCAGGTTTCTGTGCCACGGTCCCAGCAGAGATGCCCTGGGTCTGGCAGAGCATCCTGTGCTCAGCTGGCGCCCAGCACCAGAGGTGGCTGGCAGATGCCCATGGCCACAGCTGGTCCTGAACGCTGGGAACTCGTGGCCACCTCTGCTGACGGCTGGTCAGGCGTCGTTAGCTACATCCTGGCAAGGGCTTGCCACGGGCCTCTGAGGTTTGTCACAGTACGAAAGGATAGTTCAAGAGCTGGGTAATGATGTGCGCCGAGAGTCGGAGACTGCAGAGATAAAAGGCAACTGGTAGCAGAGCAAAAAGACTGACACCACTTAAAAGGGCAGGAGAAGTAAAATGGCTAGACACATCATAGCTTTAATAGGAAACACATGGGGGGTGCTGATCAGAGAATGCTGGCACACAGATGAGGGCTGAAAAAGGGGGGAAGAGGAGGAAACAGAAAACAAGATGGAAAGATAAAATTTCAAAGCAAGCCCTAAATGGATAGCAGTTCTGGCTAATAGGGAGAGCTGTAGTGACTTGGCCAAGTAGTACACAGCGAAGCTGATGATCATTAACATCCTGACAAATTTATTATCAGACAATTCGGTCCTGTCAGTGTCAAATCCTTCCAGGAGAACAGAGGTGGTTTGCAACATGAGCAAAAGCAAGCCAGCTCCTGAAACAACAAATCCTCACTGTTTACACCTTCATGGACCAAACATTCGCAGTTAACAGTACAGCAGGCATGAGAGCCTCCGCAGCCAGAGCTGGGGGCCTGCAGCTGTGACACCTTCCTTAGTCTGCTCCAGGCACCTCCCGTGTCCCACGCGTGACATCCCACTGGCTCCTGGTGCAGAGGCTGAGTGATGGAGCAAGTCCCTGCTGGGCACCACGGCTCCCTGCCCACTGCTCGGCCTCCAGAAAAGGCTCTTTTGAGCTTTCTCCCTGTGAAAGGGTGAAGGGCAGAGGCACTGCAGCAGCGGGTTCACGGCAATGAGCTGGAGATGCACCCATGGGAGAAACTGGCCGAGCTCTGGGACAGGTTCCCACGGGGATGACAGTGGATGTGCGAGAGCTGCTGGCAGGGTTTGTGCGGTGCTGCCGCCTCTCCTGGTGCAGAGGCACAGAGAGGAGAAAGACTAAACCTCCACAGTCCTGTCTGCTCCTGCCACCACCTGGAGACCTGCTCCTGCGTTCCCCCATCGCTCTCCAGAGGAGTCTCAGGCTCTGAAACCGTGCTGCTGTTGTTCGTGGTGTGAGGAGTCATTAACTGGCAACCCACTGCCAGCAAGACACAAACCAGCACAGCAATCTGAAGAAGAGCTGGCTGCTGCATGGGAGGCATGGCTGCTGCACTGCCCCGGGCACCGGGAGGCTCCTCTCCTTTGCTTCAGGGAGCTTGATGTACCTGGAGACTTCAACGTTTCAGTCTTCTGCCTCACGCCGTGTTTTGCAGCCAGGCCCTGCCACATCCTGAAACTAAAGAGAATGCTCTCGCGTTTTCGGTCGGGCTCCGTTATGAATGGCAGATGCTTGGAGCGGGAGCGAGAAGCACCATCCGTTGTGTTTATGGGCGAAATTCCTGCGACACTCCAAGCCTGAGAAAAATCCAGTGCATTTGTCAGCTGTTACAGCGAAAGGAGGGGATAAATCCTTCCCTGACAACACACACCAGATTTACCACGAGCCGCTGAGCTCCAAGAAGCATCAGCCTTCACCCACAGTGTCATGACGGCTGTGAGAGGACCCCTAAATTAATCTGTGCTTATCAGGGGAGGAGAGATTGGCTCTGTGGGCGCTGGGTGCACCCATAGCACTCATTTGTGTGATGCCGCCCTGTCCAGGCGCTGCAGCACCGCTGGGACGGGCAGGGGTCTGTGCGTGAGAGGTCTTGGTGGCCTTTCCCAAGTAAAGCTTGGTGGCTGCGCCAGGGGGCAGGGGTGATGGCGATACAGGATCTCCTGAGCTGTGTCTTAGCTTCTCCTTTTGCTGCCGGTAGACAAATGCCTAGCAAACCACTCAGAAGGCTTCGAGGGCAGAGAGGCACTGCCGTGCCTGCTGTGGCTCTCACATGTGCGAGGCAGGAACTGCTCCACATTCCTTGGTGGCAGAGCTGGGATGGGAGGACAAGGGCAGTGGGGCTATGTCTGGGACGTGGGACGCTGCATCACCTCTTTGGTTGGAGGGAGCATGCACCCCTTGCAGCCCTTCTGTAAACAAGGGGTGACCAATATCTCTTCGATCAGGGCAGCAAGATGATTTCCCAGTAATTTAAGTACAGAAAGATAAAGTTTCAGCTAACTTGTTAACCTGATTGGTGAGCACTAACTCCAGTGTCGCATTTCACCCCCAAATAATTGGGGAATTACGGTCCGCATTCACTCCCCCCTCACCTGCAGGTCAGAGGTCCGCTGTGTGTCCTACAGCATTTGAACAGCTGTTTTGAGGTAGTGGGAATGCCTCGTGCTCGGTCACTCGGGCAGGTTACATGGCAGGCAGCAGCCCCTCGGTCCCAGCCGCAGAGCGAGGTGCAGCCCCGGTGCTGGTTCCTTATCACAACGGGTTGCGTGACTCGGTCAAGCGTTGGCACGCTCTCTGCCCATGCGTGCTTCGTGGGCTTGTCCTGCTTGAAGACTGTCTGTGAATGCATTCCTGAGGAGAGCACTGGATGAAAACAGCGTGCCTGACATAGAAATGCGTGCGTTACAGAGGAATCCTCCTTTACTGCCCGAGGTTTGCAGGGTCTGATCTGAGCCCGTTTTCCCTTGGTTTCACCCCACACAGACCCACTGGGCTACAGCTACAGCCTGGGGTAAGATGGCTCTGCAGCGGAGTGACGTGCTGCGCTCACTGCGTGGTGCTCTGTACCCTGGCAGTCTCAGGGTTACACTCTCCTTGTGTTGAGGGCACTCAAACCCAACCTCGAGCATCTTCCCCGACCTCTGTCTGCAGAGGGCAAGAGAAGCGGCAGCCCTTACCTGGTTATAGTGAACCACAACTTTGTGCCAGAAAGGGACAACCCCCAGCTTTTCAAAGTGGAGAAGGTGTGATTTCCCCACGCGTTAGCACTCTGAAGCTTCAGGTGGGGTTAGAGGAGACAGTGCCCCTAAAAACCTAGGGCAGTGCCTGACAAGGGCGGCATTTGGGTTCTGAGCACCCGAGAGGCAGAGTGCCCCCACGGCTGCACGTGTGGTGATCCCATCCACAGGGTGTGAAGGCAAGGCTGGCTTTTTGTCTTTGGTTTCCCATTTGCGTCGTCAGTCCCAGATGGTTTCAGCCTGGCCTGGCCACCTCTGTCCTCCCCTCCGGCACCTCCCACTCTGTCCCTACCTACCCCACTGACCTGTGGCTGTACCTGAGATCCTTTGCCATGTCCACCCAGTCTGCAGCCGGACAGCCAGAGCTGCGGGGACGTGGTTCTGGTGCACTGTGGTGCAGCTGCTCTGCCCCGGCTCTGCACCTTTCCCTACCAGCTGAGAAAATTCTTCATCCTCGCTCCTGGTGCTGTCGGGCGCCCTTTGCTTTGCCACAGCACATTCAGCAGAGCCGGTCCAGTAGCCTACTCCTGGCTCCTAGGCTTACGGGTTAGCAAAGGAAATCGGTCTTTGTAGCCCTGTCAGACCCAGCATCCTCCTCCTTCCCAAACTCGCTTCCCTCTGACTTTGGCCCTGCGTGTCTCTGTGTAAGGAATTCCCCCAACAGATTCCGGTTCATCTCCTGTTCTGTTCCCTCTGCTCTTGCATGGTGGAGGGGGAGCAACCCCACTTCTGCCCCGGCCGCTGCTCAGCTCCTGTGTCTGCAGGGAGGGATGGGGCTCCCAGCGCGGGTGGTTGTGGGGCTGTGACAGATGAAGGAGGGTAGATTGGCAGAGAGAAAAACCGGGCTTTGGAATTCAGAGGGCAAGTTGCCGCTTACAAAACCTGCTGAAGCCTGGTTCTAGGAAGCGTCCCGGGGTGGGTCTGTCATTTACGCTCTGCCGGCAGAGCAGGTGAGGGGCGCGGGGTCCACCCGGGCTGGGTGGGCCGGAGGAGCTGCGTCCCCCTGCCAGTCTCCTCTTGTTTGCGGAGCGGTGCTTTGCACAGAGCCGTAGTGTAGACAATGTGTAAACTGTTGGGAAAGAAGAAAATGATTTTGAGTTGAGCGCTTTGTCTGAACTTTGTCCTTTTCTCAAGCAAAAGAAAATATTATTTCACCCTTTGAAGAGCCACACATAATAAGAGGCAAAATGTCAAGACCAGTGTTGATATAAACCCCCAAGGAAAACAAACATCTATGTGGCTTCTCCAAAAGGTCTCACTTCCTCACCCCTCTCCCCTAGTTTAAACAGATTTAGTAACTGAGGAGGAAGGGGGGAGGGAGGACTTCTCCCCTGGTTGCTGGTGAGGGTCCTCTGCTGGGTTCTGCAGCGTCCTTGGCTGTGGGTGCAGCTCAGCCTGCAGGACTGGGCGTGATGTGGGTCTGGGGTGATAGTCTCCATCTCTCCTGAGACAAGCTGAGAGCACAGAGCAGAGGGTGGGGGGAGCATCGATCGGGACAAAGCCACGAACTTCTGTTCTGCAACAGGGTCCTGAGCTGTTCAGGAGGACAAACCTTGTGCTGCAGAGTATCCTTGCCTGGGGCGTCTGTCCTGGCGATGGCTGTGCCGAAATCTCCAGGCTGTTCCCACTTCGGGTCTGATGGCTTTGTCCGAGTTGCGAGGGCTGGGTTAGAGCTGCTGGCAGCTGCCACAGAGGAATGAGATCTGGCTTAGGTGCAGAGTCATCCTGTTCTTGTATCATCTGTAGTAGGAGGCATCGGAGAGTCTGGGGCAGCTCAGGAAAGGTGCTGTGAGGCTTCAGAGCCAGTTTTGTTCTGCTCCCACCACTACCTTCTCGGTTCCTGCTGGTCCCATCTTTCCCCTTGAGCTCTGTGCTTCTCAGGGCCCTATTGCTGCAAAGGGCCTGTGTTTAAAACTGTTCCATTACTGGGGATGGGTTCAGACTGTTTCGGAGCCTCTCAGCAGTTAGCCTGAGAAATGAAATTCCCAGTGATATCGTCGTTACCAGAAAGCACAGGCACAGTAATTCCCACCCACAGCAGCAATAACCGTCACGTGGGGCCACCCAAAGTAGAGGAATTAATAATTAAAAGGCTCGAACAGGCTTTGGAGGAGCAGTGCTATTACGAGCATCAGAAACAGGATAAATCACAAGCAATTCCGAAGTGTATTCCCAGGTTCACTCATAACCATCATGGTATTTGGAGTCCCTTTGGGAGCCATAAACGACAGAGAGTCCATATTATAAAAATAAACATGAACTTAAGTGGCAAAGATTCATTTAAACCAAAAGGGAAAGGACTTTGCTACTTGTGCTATCAGTTTAACCTAAGTGGAGCAAGTTTCACCTCCGAGAATGTGCCCGGTGCTGGGAGCAGGGGACCACAGCAGAGGGAAAAGGTGATAGTGTCTGTCTGTCCCTGGAGCTGTGTGTTTTCTATCTAAGTTCTGCAAAAAGTGAGCCCTCAAACAACATAAAGGGCAAAATGCAGCTGCTTGTGATCCCGCAGCACTTTTACTCGTCCTTTTCTTAAACGAGTGACTATGATCCCCCCTAAATGCATTGCTGGGATGTGTGAGAGTCATGGGATGCAGTACTGCCTTTAGAGCCCCAGGTCCAGCAGCCCTCCGGCCCTGTGGGACTCCCAGAACTTATTTAAAATGTGAGATTCTGTTCCTCACGCTCATAACTGAGAGCTGGCAGCAGGGCTCCTGGAACTCCAAGAGCAGGAGGTAAACTCCACCATTATTTATTGACCTCAGTGGTTTTAAACCACCCGAGTGGATTTGAAGAGCCTGGCTTGAAGCTTTTTTCTGAATGAAGATTTCAACATTTCCCCCCAAAATGCTTGTTCAGGTTGAAAGGCGACAGGCTGTTCCGACCTGATGGTCCTGCCTTTTAGCTTTGGAGAGGCGCCCTGCAGCGCAGGCCAGCAGAAAGGTGATCAGACGGTGCTGCACAACCAGATACCAAGGGCTGTCACCCGTCCGGCTGATTCACACCAGAGGGAGAGGCAGCTTGGTCGGTTTCAGATTCACAGCGGCATGGAGAAGGGACTGGGAGGAAGCGAGAGGCAGAGCTCCAGCCCCTGTGACGGCAGAATGGCATTGTGGCCCGGGAACATCACCCACAGGCTTGAGCTAACAGGCCTCTCCCTGGCAAAACACTCGTGACTTCAACCCACCCTGTTCAGCAGGACATCTGCCTGGGTGAGGGCTACAGGTTTGGCCTCAAATCCTCTCTTTGCAGCTTCTGCCCACAGACACCACCTTTCCCCAGATCTCAACTGCATCTTGCCTCTGATGTCAGCTCCCCCTTGCAGGCTTCATTTCAATTAGCTCTCTAAATAAACGCGATTCCAATGTGTGGTCTCAGGGTGGGTTGCTGAGCTGCCTCCAAGACGCTGTTCCACCAAGCAGCAGCTAACTTTCCACCAGGTTATCATACCCTGTAATTCACTTCACACTTCTGATGTAAAATCCCTGCGGGGTAAACATATGCAAGGACTTGTCTTTCACTTGATAGCAGGGTTTTTTCTACTCTCTTGAAGAATTAACCTTGAAATTCTCCTGACGGAAGGCAGAGCACGCTGGGTGAGTGGAGCTCAGGGCTGCTGGGTGAGTGCAGCCCAGCGCTGCTGGGTGAGTGCAGCTCAGCGCTGCTGGGTGAGTGCAGCTCAGCGCTGCTGGGTGGGTGCAGCTCAGCGCTGCAGCCGTGTGCAGTCTGCTCTGAGAGCAGCAGATGGAGCTAAGCGAGAAAAGAAAAGATTTGAGAGCTTGCGCGTCTCTCCCACGGTGCAGGTTTAGCTCTTGATTTGACCTGATTAGGAAAAAGATCTCTCGCTTAGTTCTTGATGCCTTGGAAGCAGTAGAAGGAGTAGTTAGGTGCAGTTCTGCCAGCTCCACACTCGGTAGAAGACAGCCACTGCTGGAAAAGCAAAGGCTTGGAAGTGCTTCAGCCTGGGGGTCAAGTCCTGCTGGGCAGGGGGAAGAGGACAGTTGTATTATTTTTCTGTGGAGTGAGAGATGAGAAGAGTGGTCAGTGAAGTGGCAACAGGATTTCGGCACTAAAATACTCATTCCTCTCGAGTGAGCCCTGGAAAGTTACTCAGCTGGGCATTGGTTGTTTCCAGCACCCCAGAGGATGCCTTTTGTGCATCCCAGAGGATGTGACAAGCATGGGAAGCAGATTCAGAGAGTATGTGCAGCATCTGTTCCATCATACGCTGTCCCAGGGCTTCCCCAGAGAAGCTTGTGGTGCAGTCGGATGGCACCCGATGCCCTGGTGCCAGACAGGGTTTGTTCCAGCCTTGGGAGCAGGAGGGTGGCTGGACTTCATGAGGACAGAGGACCCTCAGCACCCACTGCCTTGGAGCACTGCACAGCAGCTTGTTTAGGGTGCTGGCATTGGAGCTGAAGCAGTAGAGGGCAAGGGAGATGGCACTGAACCTTCCCGCAGAGCAAAGAAGTGGTGAATATTCCTCCGGTTTCTGCCATCGATTGTTTTAGCTGTTGCTGAATGTCGCTTTATGCAGGCGCCGGGTGTTTTGGAAGCTGCTGCAGTCTAGTGGTCAGCAAACACATCTCTGCGTGTTTGCAAATTCTCCTGAATGTCCTAAGGTGAAAAGTGATGATGAACGTCAAGATGTGATTTACTGTGGTTCTTTCTGTTTGCCGAGGTTTAAAACCTCACCGGGAATACTTTTCTTGTAAAGAGCAGAGAGAGAAAAATAGCTTAATGCTATTCCAGGCCTCCTCTGCTACTCCCTGTCTCCCTCCCTCACCAAGACTACTCTGGGTGTGTCAAGGCCAGCAGCATTCTGAAGGCTGGAAGTTCGAGGGCAGAGGTTGGCTAGTGTGTCTTCACTCTCACACAGTGTACTCCTACACCTTTAGTGTGTGGCCAGTGGCACCAACGGACTTAAAAGAGATGAGTCAGGTGTTTTAAGGGGGCATAGAGGGTGCGTGACCTGCACAGCAGGATGATTTACTGAAACAGCATTTGGAGGCGTGGTGCTGGACCCTTTTGTTGCCAGCATGATGTGGGAGGAGGAGTGTGGCAGTGAGAGGATGCTCACCTGATCTCTTTTCCCCAGTTCCCTGGTTAGGGCCAAGGGCTCCAGGCAGGTGGCTGGGCATGGCTGCCCATGCCTCATATCTAAAAGTATTCAGAAGGTGAATAGAAGCAGTAGAAGGGTGGTTTGTAAAAGCTCTCTAAAACTCCAGCCTTTTTTACAGTCTGTTGCCGCCAGCAAGTCGTGGCTGCAGTGCTCAAATATGTCAGTCAGGAGACTGTCAAACAAACCGAAGCTTGGGCTTGTAATCGTCCGAATCTTCCTCAATTAGCACATAAATATTAAATCCTCACAAATAATGTTGTCAAGTCTGTTTGCTGCCTTGAATGAAACGCACACTGTATTTAAATCAATTCCCCTCGCGGTTCCATTGTTCAGTTTTAGTTTGATTTCTGCTAGAAGAGAGAAAAACACATCCATCCTGTGCAGCAGGCTGCAGCCAAAACAAATGTGCATCAAATAAGTTTATTTAAACAGACACGCTCATAAAATGTTAACCAGACACCAAATAATTACAGGAAAAGGCTAAAGTCCAACTCCGTATGGAGTCCAAAGGTCTGAATTGTATTTAGGACCGAGATCAAATAAAATATGCATTGACAGTATAACACCAAGCCTTCTATCATCAGCGATGCATCCACTTTTCGAGGCCAATAAACTTTAATGTGCTGGCGGGGTTGTATCCAAATCACATAAAGTGTCCTGCCATGGAACACGCAGAGCAGGCTGAACTGGGCTTTACGCTTCAAAATATTATCCTCTTGCAGTCCTTCCCTTTTTACTTGGGTACCCAGCGCATGAGGTGACCGAGGCCGAAAAGGAGCGGAGCATCCCTCTGCAGGTCCCCTCTGAAGCCAGGAGGGTTCTGACTTGATCAGGCAGCGACTGTCCCCCTGCTGCAAACATCAGCAGTGGTTCTGTCTCTGATGTCAGGAGCCTCTTGGTCCGGGTGAAGTCTGTGTGGGATGCTTGGTGGAGAGAAGTTTGTTTTTCCCTGGCTACAGACACATCCCAAATGGTGATTTCTCTATGAGTTCAAGAAAATCCTTTCTTCTTCTGGCTGCAGATTAAAAATTACCAACGTGACTGGAAGGTCCCCTCTGCTTTAGCCATTAGGAACGAAAGCAAAGGATGTCTTAAGATCCAGCGCTTTTAAACTGGTTTTGTGCTAAGTGATGGGTTTTGAGCACAGTGGCTTAGTGATAGTGAAGTCAGCTCCCTTCGTTGATTATTTGTAGTACTATTATTTAATACTGTTGTTTAGCTGAAGGCTGGTAGTGTTCTTGTCTCCACCTGCTGGAGACCTGGCCTGTGCTGTGCAGGAGAAATGCAGTGACTATGAATTTTCATTCCAAATTCACGACCCGACAGATGTTATTTGCATGTGGTCATGTCTGTGAATGCTCTGCGTGTACTGGGGTTGTAGGGTGTTGATCAGAGTGCACATGTCCAGAGATGCGCCTTCCTAACTGTTCCACTGCAGCAAAAACAAGGCTGAGATTCAGCCTTTTTTTTTAAAGATGCCTGTATGACTCTATATCATTTTCAAATATATAAACAAGCTTTACATTGTTTTCCCTGGGCTCTGACAGGATTAGAGCAGCAGTTTCAGAGGTGAAAGGCCTGTAATTAATACAGCATGCCAATCAAATCCTGTCAGTGAAACACATTTCATTAATATTTGTTATTTTACTGTTAAGCCACGTTATAAACATTTTAGCTGTTCACATCTGTCTCTCATAGAACAATTGTAATTGAAATTAAAATGCTATTTTTTCCAAGTTAATTATATTTCAGAAGTATGCAAACTTGCTGGTGGACATGTGATGTTTTCTGGTGCATATCTCAGAGCACCGAAGGCTCTGGTTAGCCACCAACAACAAGGGTTTTGTACAAGCATCCCGTTACCTGCCTCTTACCAGCCTTTTTGGCATTTAAATCCAGGGAGTTCCAGCCCGTCTTCGCCTGTCCTCCTCTGCCTCCATGCCAGAGCCCAGTCCTTGCTGGCGCTAGCCCAGCAATGCCCATGGCATGCAAAGACATCGACCCTTGCATGTGTTTCCAGGGTCACCACAGCTGTCCTCAGGTGATGGATCCAGAGATAACTGGAGCTAATAGCTCATCAGGGAGTGGTGGCTGCTCTGGCAACAGAGGTGCTTTAGAGTTTCACAAGGAAACCTTATTGTTGAACAATAATTCTCCATCCTCTTTGGCAAACTGAGCTGGAAAATTTGAAGTCTCACAGGCTTCCTGACTGTCCTTTCCTACCTCAACAACGGCATTTAGTATCTTATTAATAATTATATTAATATTACATTAACAGAGTATTCTAATGTAGTATTTTATTGCATAACCACACTTTTTCTAGACATCTTTGATTGCCGCTCCTTCCCACCAAAACCAGGGGAAACACTCTGGCACAAAAGGTTTCGGGAACAGAACGCTAACAGCCCTGCTCTGTGTCCAGTGCAGAGTGGCAGTAGGATGATGCCTTCAAATGACCTGTTCGAGGTTTCCTGCTTTCCTTGCGTTCTGCTGTGAAACCCCTCCATGTGATAAAGGGTCTCTAAATGTGTATGACCCCTAATCCGATCACTTCACCAACTTTCACGGCGGAGGAAAACAGGACGTGGGAGCCCCTTTAATGCGCTGTATTGGCCTCCTGAGTAATCTTACAACCTGTCATATAAAAACCGGGTATAACAACACATCAGCATACTCGGTCCTCCGCACGTTTATGGGCAACGGGCTTATTCCTTGACACTAGTAAAAATTAGGACCCGGGTGTTCGTGTGCTCCGTATTTAAGAGTTTGTGCCTCGGTGTCAGCCCCAGCAGCCGGGCAGGGGGGGACCGCCGCTGGTCGGAGTCTGCGCTGGGGAAGGCAGAGGGAGCGGGGTGGGGGCGGCTCTTTCCTCCTTTTTCTCTCCCTTCGGAGCCTGAGCAGCCCCGCCAGGGCGGTGCCGGGTGTCCTGAACGAGCTCTGAGCCATGAGGTGCCCGTCGTCGGCTCTCGAAACCCGGGGACTCGCATCCCGCCGTCGCAGCCCAGATCAGAGATGTAGACGCACTTATCGAGCAGCTTATGCGGCGGGGTTCTTGCGGTCCTGTGCCCGGGAGCTGTTGTGGGGTTGATGGTTTTTTGCTTGTTTGCTTTGTTATTTTAAATCGAGCTTAAACCGCACTACGGGTTGAACAAGAGTTTAACTCTCGCTCTGTGTGTTCAAGTGGCTGAACAAATCAGAATTTATGCTATGAAAGTGGCTGCTTCAGCAGTATAAAATGATCGTCTGGGGAGGGGAGTGGGTAGGTGGGTGACACGTATATCCCCCAGCTCCCAGGTGGCTGAGGCTGCAAGCGAATTCGTTTCCGTCTGCAGGGATCCTTTAGAAAACCCAGACTTTGAAGTTCTCCAGCCGTGGTTGCAGTTATCTGCTTTATGGTCCTGATCTGTAACCGTTTCTGTCCACATCTGTGGGGTGACCTGACCATTCCTGGGGATCCTTTCCCCGAGTATCGGTGCAAATACCGCACTCCAGAAGTACCCCCGGAATTTCAGGAAAGAGCAAACCCTATGGGCTGGAGGGGCCACCCTGTCCCACTGCGCCTCGGACCGCTCTCCCCACACCGAAACGTGGGTGAAGGCAAAACCGGGATCCACAGCTCCAGCCAGAGGGGTGCAGATCCCTCGTTCTGACCCAAAATTAGAATGCTAGAATAATTAGAGCAGCAGATCTGTAGTGCAAGGAGGAGTGTCGTCAAACGGGCTTATCTGTCATTGTCTAAATGAGGGTGAAAGTGTTTATTGCCCGTGATAACCTTTGAGCCCCGCGATCAGAGGATTTCTTTTAGGAAAACACCTTCAGACGGGGTTCTCTTCGATCGGCTGCGGAGTTTATATAAACTTAGATCCCGAGATAACGAGAAATAGCAAGTTTTGTGCTTGTCGATAATGGGAGATTCACTAGCGGTGCTCTGGGCCTGCCGGTGTCCCAGAGTCGGAGGGGGACAGCCCCGGTGCTGGGCAGCAGGGGCCCCGACGTCCCGCAGCCCTCCGAGGGCTGCCTCGGGACTCGCCTTGCCAGCACCCGGCATGTCAGACAGAAACGCAGACATGCAGGAGGGAGAGAGAGAACAAGAAAATGCTGCCAGAAGAGCCTGCAGCTCCGTGTGCATCTCCACAGCGATCAGTTGGCATCAGGTGAGGACACGCCATGCTGGGGAGTTGCATCACGCCATCGTTCTGCGTGTCAGGCTGCCAGCCGTGGATTGAGGCTCTGGGGAGCAGAAGCCTCTAAGCAAGATGGACCCGAAGCTCCGCAGGGTCGGCAGCTCCCGGCTGGTCCTCCCCGCCCGGGCTCTCCTGCCTTCAGGTCTTCTCCGGGTTTCTCAGGGTTACTCCGCGTTCTGTGCGTTTGGCTACTGTCTCGTTCTACCGCGGGTGCTCCGAGTCCCGAAGCAAACGTTTCCTTCCAGCCCTGCATTCCGTAATGACAGTGCAAGAACCACTAACACAAACCAGAGCGGAGCGCTCTACTCGCCCTGCCGGGCAGGGCTCGCTCCAGCGAGCTGAGCTGAGCCGAGCCGAGCTGAGCCGAGCTGAGCCGAGCTGAGCCGAGCTGAGCCGCTCCGGCTATTTGCGCGACTTCCGATATTTCCCCATTTTACTGCTCGGGTTTATTTACAAAGGCGGTTCAGGAGAGCCGCAGCAGCAGAGCCCAATCAGCGGAGGGGTCACCATTGCCCAGCGGCTGCGTTTCCGCGCATCTTTCCGTAAAAAGCGGTGCCGTCCCGCAGGCAAAGCCCTCTCTTCTTTCCCTCCAGCCTCTTTGTTTTTCTTTTCTCCCTTTCAGAAGCCCCAGGCAGAGCAGCCTCGGGGCAGCGGGCCCGGCCCATCCCAGGACCCGCCGGTGGGCTCCCCTGACAGGGGTTGCCCCGGGGAGGTCGCCGTGAGGGTACCCGTCCGGTGTCCCCCGATCAGGGCAGGGAGCGAGGGCAGCCTCGATCCGGAGGACTCTGCCCCGGTGGAAGCTCTCGGGGCTGCGCGAGCGCTCAAAGGGCCGGGCCGGTGTCTGCGCGTCCCCCGGGCAGGGACGTGGCCCGACCTGTTTTCTGCACCGGTCCCGGGCGGCGCTCGGGACAGTCGGAGGTGGTCGAGGATAGTCGGAGAGGGGAGAAGCATCCCGCGGCCCCGGATCCTGGCGGAGAGCAGCCGAGGATGCCCTGGGAGCGCGGGATGTGCGGGATCGTGGCAGCCGGTGAAGCCGGTGTCGATGGGGCCGCGGGAGAAGCTGGAGAGGCGCGGAATGGCCACGGCTCCGGTCCCATCGAAATGTCTGTCGTAAGCGAGAGGCTGCCCAGCCCCACGAGGAAACGATCGTTTGTTGATGGAATTTGGATATTTTGTGGTTGCTTCTCCTGAAAATTGAGTTTTATTTAGATTAATCGAATACAAGCGTAGAAATAATCCCGCAGTGCGTCAGAAAAGTAGAGGAGCGGGAAGTTCCCTCCCCTCCGAGAAGTGAGACCCTTCGATGGGAACCCGCTGCTCTCTCGGCTTGCAGCCCCGGCAGCCTCATAGCTCGCCCGCACCGGAGCCATGGCTGTTGCTTGGGATGTCGGGACCCGCGAAAGCCGGGATCTGTCTAGCAGCCCGCCGCGGCGGTCTGCATGAGCCAAGCGGGCCCGGGGACCGCAGCGCAGCATCACCCGCCCGGCAGCAGTTTCGGGCCGATAGCGGGGCCGGGCCGCTAACGCTGGTCCTTCCTGCGGGCCCAGAGACCCCTCCCGGTTCCCCCACGCACCTGCCGGTTCATGGGAGAATAAAGCGGAAGGTTTGGAATCGCCCCGTCCTCGCCTGTGCGGGAGCGGCGAGTCCCTGCGGGAGCGTGTCCCGCCGACAGGGACAGCCCTGGGGACCGGCAGTGCCTGGCTCGGCTCGGCCCGGCAACCTGGAACACCTGACGGGTTGCGACGGGGGGGAGGCCACCGACGCTGACACCAGCCAGCACCCCTCGGGGGCACCTCGGGGGCTACGGAGCGCCGGGACAGCGGCGGGACCCCGAGGGGACGGGCGGGCAGCGCGGGTGGGGAGAGCCGCCGCCCCCTCCCGCTGCGGGCCCGGTGCGGGGCCTCGCAGATGAAAGGCTGCGCTCGCCGGCAGGTCCTGGCCCCCCCCGGGTCCACCCTCCCTGCGGGTGCACATGTCAGAGTTCACAGACCTGGCTGCTGCCTTTACAACACTGAGCTGTAAAAGAGCGGATATTAAACCCGTATAATGGATCCAGCTCCAAGGAGAGGTTAAATTTCCCAGTGAAAAGAAAGTATTTGCCCTGAACTGGGAAAAGACACCCCCCCCACCCCCCAGCCCCCCGGGCTTGGAAACCCGCAGAGCCGTCAGAGCATGGCGGTAAACTGTTACTCCCAGCCCTGCACCTGGCACAGGCCACATGTGCAACCCGCGCCGCTGTCAGCCGGGCACTGGCCGCCCCGTCGGGTCCCTGCCCGCGCCCAGAGGCCTCAGCCGGGCCAGGGCTGGGGACGCGAAGCGTCTGTGAGAAGGGAGCTTTTCAGTTTGGTCTGAGCCGCACCGGGAGCCGGAAGACCGCGCTGAGACCGATGCCGGTGGCTGCTCCCGGGCTTCGGGGTTCAGGACAGGGGTCGGGCCACGGGCATCCGCGCCTGCTCTTGTACCGGGCGAGGCATGAGGCTGTGCCGGTAGCACGACCCGGAGGGGACGGGGCTGCGCCGGGCAGCGGGAGATGGGTGTCCTGGTACCCTCCGCTAGCATAGCTAAATCCGCGTCTTGCCCTGCGCCGGTCGAACCGCTGGCCCGCGACGAGAGGCAGCAGCGCACGGGACCGCGCCTGTCGCCGCAGCAGGGACCGGGAGGCGGAGCAGCCCCACTCCGTGGCAGCGCGGCCCCGACGGGGCCCCAGTACCGAGGCCCGTCCCACGCGTTTCTCGGATCCCTCGGATGGGTGAGGAGCCCGAGTTCCCCACCGTGAGGCCTCCCGGCCAGCCGCTTCGCCGGCTGAGGGGCCGTGGAGACGCAGCCTGTCTGCTGAGCTGCCCTCAAACATCCACTTAGGGAAGATGAAGGCGAATGCAAATGTGTGGCGTCTCCTTGCTTGTGCCTTTAATCATGGAAAATTGACTCTTGTTCCTCCAGGCCCCCCGAAAACGCGCCCGGCGCTCCCCGCACGGCAGCGGGGCTGGAACTCCCAACGCGCTGCGCTCGCACCGCACCCGCCTGCCCGGGGCGGCCCCACCGCGCCTCTGATCCCGCTTCCTCAGCAGTTTTCCTCCCCAGGAGCTGCCGTGAAGGGAACGGCGCGCAGAGATAGCATCGGGCTGCCTGTATCAAAGAGACCCCGCTTAATTAAAATACCGGCTCGCTGTTCGGAGCCTTGGCTCGGCCTCCGAGCGCGCTGCGCCCTCTCCCCACGACGATGCGGGGGTTCCCCGCATCCCCGGGCGGGGATCAGGCCCAGCCTGCGCCTGCTGGCTCCAGCTGACCCATCGACTGAGTCAGGCTGGGCACTCCGTCCCAGTCACCTGCCCTGTCGTGCTGCAGACAATCACAAACCCTAGACGGGGCGCAGCCGTTCAGTGGACAGACCGGTCCCCGGGGACGCTCCGCGTGGTTCATGGCAAACGTTTGCGCTTCTGAGCGCAAATAATTTATTGTTATTGTTATTAGTAACTACACTTCGCAGTGCGCTTACATTTGTCCTTCCGAGGGAGGGTGCACGGACTGAATCAGTTACGGCTGAGCGCACCCGGTGGCGGTTTTTCCACTCTGCCGAGGCTCCCGGTGCAGCCCATCCCGCTGACGGCCGGGGCAGAGTGCTGCAGGCGGGGAATTGCCAGAGCCACGGGCTTCTGTGCCGATCTAGGGAGCGGCGGGTACAACGGGGGGATCTCCGACTGTCGCCGGCAGCGAGGCCGCCTGAGGGGTGCCCGTGGGCTTCCGTCCCGGTGTCTGCACCCGCCGCAAGGTCGGCCTCTGTTTGCCGTGCAGCCGGGCCGGCGCCCCACGAGGTCGGTTAGGGTGTTCCCTGTCGGCGATGCATCGACGTCAGCCGCTGTCGGGTGGCGAAGGCCGGGGCTCGGCGGGGCAGCGAGACTCGGAGTCCAGCTGCTGGTGGGGGAAAAACGGGACAAAGTGAG
>VZRI01010141.1:164364-371910 GCA_013397515.1 Upupa epops | reverse complement strand
GACCGGTGCCAGTTGCCCGGTTGCGGGGCTCGTTGGGGCCGCCGTCGGGCGGGAAGGGTCGGGCCGCAGGGTCCGGGGGATGCCGGGGTCCGCGGCAGTAGCAGCCGGGGCTGGCTCCGGCGGTTTCTTTTCCTTTGGTTTTTCTCCTCAAATCTGAGGCTCTGTGGGAGCGGCCCCCCCGCCGCGCCCCGTCCCTGCGCCGAGACAGAACTCCTGCCCCGGCCGCGTTTGTCCTCCCCTGCAGAAGCCCACTTCATGCTTGTCACCGAAATTGAGGATCCTTTTTGTGCCGGGAGGGGGGCGAACATGGGCACTTCAATCACTAGGACATAATATGGCTCTGCTAGAAGTCTGGCAACAAACAAAGAACAACAACTATTGGTTTGCATCAACTTTTGTCAGGCATTCAGCAGGCTTCCAGAAAGGCCTGAAGTGGCTTAGTGGCAACAATGTGCATTTCATAGCTACAGCATGAAAATCCATCTCCATGGAAACTGGTAGTAAATGCTAACATGACATGCTGAGTATAAATATTGTTAGGGTTATAACTCTTGTATAAATGGCCCAGATAAATGTCCCCCTGTTTAGGAATTACAGCAAACCATGTTATTTCATACTGGAGCCCTCACCAGCTACCAGAGAGTCCAACGCTGGCCCGGGTGCTTCCCATGAAAATATCCTGGAGCTCATCTCCGCTGGGCCACCGCTTTCTTGCCCTGGCCAGGTCTGTATCTCAGGCTCTGTTCTCTCACTCCTCAGTGCAGAGAGCACATCTACGGACTTTATTCATGTCACGCAAAATAAAACACCCTGCAGCAGCCAGAATCGCTGGTCGGTGAAACTTCTGCCTCTGTAGGTAGCACTACATTAGGTATTTTTGTTAATTAGGAAAGAATTTGGAATAGTCTCTAGGTTGCCTAAAAAAGTGCGATTTGGCAAAGTAAATGTTTGCATGAATTGCAAACAAACATACCCTCTGTGTCTGGGCTCCAGTTTCTGTAAAATGAGGGGTTGCGCTTTGTGGCGTAAGGAGCAGGACCGTAGACTCTTGCTTTGTGAAAACAAAAGGACTTTTCTGGCTAAAAATAGAAATGTCACTGCTTCAGAACTTTCCATATTATCCAAGGTGTCCAATTGTACCGGGGGAAACGGGGTAACCACGCTGACGAGCAATAAAAAGATATCAACATGTTGGTCTTTGTTGAATCCCAGCACCTAGTGTGACATGACATGGTAACCTGCTGTGTGTGCCCCTAAGGACTGACAGCAGCAGCGGCTCGTGGAAAGGGGAGGGGAGACATGGTAAATCAGAATTTGTTTTCTCTGAAATTTTATTAGCCCCGAAGAGCAAACACGCGGAGCTGCGTGGACGCTGTTTATGTGCTTTCCCTTCCTGCTGCCTCTTAGACGTGGAGAAACATCCTTTTATGATTGCTGAAGGATAAAAATAGCTGCTTATAGATGCAAGCAGCTCTCATGGGCTGTGCGATGCAGATGATCAGTTTTATCAGGAAGAGCATGGAGGGAGGAGTGAAGCCATGAGCAAGTTGTGCAAGTCCTCTGCAGCCGCTGTCCTGCGCCGCAGCGTGCCGGGGTGTAAAACGCCTCTGTGCTCAGTAGCCATGCTTTGGGGTAGAGAGAGGAAGACTCACATCAGTAAAATCGGCTGCTTTTTGTTCTCCTGGGTCCTGTTTACAGATCTCTGGAGAGAAAAAAAAATACGAGGGAGAATAAAATTGCTGAAATATCTGGTTACTGAAATTTGCTTTAAATAGATTTTTCTGTACATATAATGTAATTTAAAGGTCAGATTTCTCCAGAACTCCCAGGACTATAATCAAGTGTGTGTATCTTTGGAAAACTGCTGTCTCATCTTTCTAATGAAAGCAAGCGTCTGATGGGTCAGATATCAGACCTTAAACCTTTCACTGGGTCAGGAATGATCGCTGCCCATCCCTGGGTGAGGGCATTTCGCGTTAGGGGGAAGGGGGAACATTTTTTCCCAGTTTTTTTTTCTAAATAAAAATGGTGGCTGTTTGGAGCTACCTCTGTGCTTGGAATGTCAGAATAAATCGGGGGTGGGGGGGTGGAGGTGGGGGGGTGGAAGGCTGAGTGGCCCAGGCACAGTTTGAAGTAGTCAGAGGTGCCTGATCAGTGTAATTTATCACTAAAGTACCATCAGTGCGTCGGCGAGAGTCTGTTTTAGACTCTTTTTAGACAAGGCATTCCGTTTTCGCAGAGTACATCCTGATGTTTTGTTTTGAAGCAAGGTTCTTATTTTGCTAGAGTTTAAGATTCTGAGGGCCACAGGTACCTCTGATTGAAAGGGTTTTAAGGGAGGGAGAAAAAAGGAGAAGCGCAAAGGCAGCAGGAGGCTGAGTCTCGCAAACACAGGCGGAACAGAATCTCTTTGATTTAGTGAAAGCTTTGCCAAGTTGTAGGATTGCTGCACATTTGGATCCGCGCGCTTTTTTTTCGTTAAAAGAAGTTCTCTCAGTGACAAACTGAAATGTTCAGAGTTGGTGTTTATAAAAAATAGGAAGTTTGTGGTGGTTACATTCCGGTTCTGTGCTTAGATTGGTTCGTGCATTGTTCTGCTCATAGCGGAGCTTCCTACTATAACCACTGGTCATTATAAATACTGCATTTCTCTCCCGTTTGTGCTGCTTTCTTTTTCCCGGCTGGTTTGTCTGCCGCTGCCCAGCCTTCCGTCGAGGTTTGCTTGGCTCATGCTATAAAATAGAGCGGTTTCAGGCTGTGTTGTTTACGTGTGGGAAGTGCAGATCATTTCAAGGGAGATCCATATTCCTTTTCCAGCTCTGGAAGTCAGGGCTGTAAAGGGGGTCATTGAGCTGCGGGCAGCACACAATTGCAGTTGCTCAGTCATAATTTTTTGTGGGTGCCTTCGGAGTTTTGTTCAGGGTGGGAAAGGGAAATGCGTAGATTTTTGTTATTTTCCTCAAGACCTGTCCGGCACTGTTTCAGCGTCATTCCTGGATGCTCTTAAAGACTTACCCGTATTTCTGGTACATCTTTACCCTGTTCTTCGTCTCTGAGTGTTGCTTGCAAGTGGCGGGGCTAATTTTTCTCGTGCAGCCAGCCCGGCGTAGCGTGTTCCTCGCAGGAGGGGAAGGAAATGCTGCGAAGCCTCATCGCTGCAGGGAAAGCTACCCTCGCCACATTTTGGGAATCGTTTCACACGTGTGTGATACTCAGGCTGATGTTTCCCTGCACAGCGACGGTTATCTGTTTGAAATAACTATTAGTAAAGGCATCTGATTTTTGTGAACGCTGTTTTTCCGCCAGAGAGAGTGAGCACAGCCTGTGGTGAGGGGGGCTGTGGAATGTAGGCAGGACCGTGGTGTAGGAGGTGACTCCGGCTCCCAGACCCTGCTCCACACGGAATGGATAATAACTACTGCAAACGGGAGGGCTTTTAATTTTCAGTTTTACTCTTTTTGTTTGTAACCGGGGAGGACCAGGCATGTCGTTAAGCTCGTCCGTGCAGTCGTTCGTCATGTGCGCTCGGCAGTGCAGCGCAGGGCTCTGCCGTTCCCCATCGGCTCACCTTCTGAGGCAGACTGGCCCTGTTCCTCCTGCCCGTGCCATTAGGGAATGGCAGGAAAGCTGGCCGAAACCGAGCGACAAGTAGCAGCCCAGGCACATGCCCGGGACATGGAGTAATGATTAAAGTTATGTCATCCGCCAAAAATGCTTTCAAAAGTTGCTGAAATGCTCTGGCGTTTTTGCTGGAAATCCAGCCAGCCCCACGCTATCAGACACATCAGGCTGAGCACAAATTCTCTGTGCCGGCAGGCTCTCGTAGCACCTAGAAACAATTCCAAAGGCAGGAGCGTTGAGGAAACGTAGCTGTTATTTCTGCCGGTGACGTCAGCAGCGGCAGCGATCGGGCAGAGCCCCCACTGGCCCCCCATGCCAGCAGGGAGCCATCTCTGCAGCACGGTGGGAGGCTGCGGGGCAGAGAACGGCACCAGCCATGAGCCACGGGCTGGTTCCGAGTCAGGCTGAGTCAGTGCTGGCAGGGGTCTGGAGTGGAACATGCTGTACGAACCTGGGGAGACATTTTGGGTTTCTGCTGCGGTGCCCTTCCGGGACAAAGTCATTGCGATGGCAGTGTGTGACTTGCGCTGATCCCTGTCCGAAAATGATAGGCAGAACGCGGTCAGACGAGTGCGAGGGGAATTGATGATGTTTAACTGCTAATCGGAGAAAAAATAGCCAATAGATTCGGAACGCCCTGCAGAAATGTCTTCAGCGAAGTAGATGACGGATGGGAGCGCTTTGTGTTCTGTTTGGAAGTCCTGCCTGTTGTCTTTTGGCCCGAACTTCTGAACGGGTTCGGAGGTGCCCGTCACACCCTTTGGGCTGTCAGCTATTTATCCTGGTAAACTGGCTGGATTGCAGTGCCTTTTCTCAGGCCAGCTGCGTTGCTGTGTGTTTCAGTGGTCAGCGTGTGCCCTCGCTCTCCTGCAGCCTGCTGCGCTCAGAACGGTTACTGCTCTGGTGAGCTGGAGCAGCGGCTGTGTAGTCAGTGACATGCAGAGCCTGCTCAGTTTAATCAGATAGCTGGGAAGAAATATTCAGGAGGAAAGGAGCGTGCTGCTCACGATGCTCGCATCTGTGTCTTTTGTATTTCATTTCAGACAAAATCTGAATTCACAGTAAATCTGCTTCTTGTAGCAGGAGTAGATTTCATTTTATTTAGTATCTCCCTCTCCTGGAACGGATGGTGCAGCAGACCCACTGAATGGCCTGAGAGAGTTTGGGTTCCCTGCACATTTGGTGTGGAAGTCAGCGGGAGGTTTTTGCCCCCATGAACGGTCGGGTCTCTCCTGGGTGAGAAAATGCACACTGGAAGCCCCCGTGTGCGTCTGCTTCCCACCCCAGCACAAGTATACAGAGCCCCCCTGCGCCTGCTGACGAGCTTGGGGTGGCGGGGGCTGACTGAGGGGGGAGAGGGGCTGATAAAACACTTCATCTTTCTTACCATTGCTGGGCTAGGAACAGCAAGAACGTTTTCTGTCTGGTGTGCACAGTGCTCCCGGTGCTGTTGAGTCCTTGTGCTGGTTCTGGAGGAATGTGGTGTGTAAATAGAGCAGCACTGCTCTGCGATAATATTGGAAAGGGATTTTCTGCCTGCTTGGACCGTGTCACCAGTTGCATAAACTGCAGGTTCTCAGAAAGACTGACTTCCAAACCCCAGTGCGGAGGGAAAGACCCCTGCAGTGTCCTCTGTAACGGGTGTACTAGGTCCTTCGGCACTGCGGAAAACACCAGGGGTGAGCGATTCCTTTGGTCTGCAGTTGTTTTCTGCGTGGTCTCTCGTTACCGCTCAAGCGAGGTAAGGAAGCAAGCAAAGAAATAAACCCGAGGTGAATGGAGCGGGTACTGCCCTTGGACGGGTTAGTGTGCTAGGAAGGGTTTCTGGCGTGGTTTGGGGATGGTGGCTGCGCTCAGGAGGCAGGGAAAGGCAGTGTCTCGTTTGTTACAAAATAGACAGCCCCCGAGTGCTCTGAGGCAGGCAGTGAGTGAGGTCGGCTGGTTGGTTGTGAGTAACAATGTGATGTGAAGCTCCACAACTGAGTAGCAGCCAAGCACTGACACGAGGGGAGCTGCTTTGGCTTTAGATGGGTGCAGTAAGAGCAGACATTTCCGTAGCCGGGGTGAACTCGGGTAGATCTGTCAAGTGTGCAGGGGTTGGTTATCAAATGCACCCCTGGCAGACTGTGTAGCTGTAGGACACCATAGCTAAAACGATGAGATAAAAATGTCTGTTGTTTGGTTAAAAAGTATTAGGATTCCTTTTATCACGCAGTTCTGAGCTCGGAGATGCTGCAAATGTAACAGGGAGATAGATGACTGCGCAGCAGTGGGAGCTTTAACAACACTGGAGACTTGCAGGGAGGGAGACCCCACTTCTCTCCTTTAGTAACCTAGTAAATGAAATATGTGAACAGCTTCATCTCTGATTTAAAATGAACGGTGCAAGTGCAGTTCAACTTCAGAGCTTGAGAGGAGCCTGTAAGAAAAGAAGTCGATTCCTGCAAGGTAAAACGGGGTGACTTGGTCTTAACTGTCCCGCTCTGTGTTGTTTGTAACGTGCACACTAACGTAGATCTAAATCTTGCATACTTTGTTCAGGGAGATTATTCACTGTTTCTGGATGCCTTTTAAAATTCGACATCAAATTGAGGCAGACCTCTGGTTTGGTTTTTTTGAAGTATTAAACCTGTGTTTACTGTAAGTTCCTGGGCCTGCTCTGGCTGGGCTGATGCCCCGCGAAGGAAATGCTGTTTTACTCTTGTTGTATTTTTCGGTACGTCTGCAGAGGCTTTGAACCTCGACAAACCCGTCCAGTTGCTCTGCCTAGTGCAGTCACCAGGAGCAGAGCCTGGCCCTGGCAGCAGCAGGCACTGCAAAGGGAGAGGGCAGGGTGCTGCTGGCAGGGGTGCTGAGGAATGTTGAGATCCTGTTCCCTGGACCCGAACGGGCTGTTCTCAGAACAGCCATCTTGCAAAACAGCCTCTGGTTGTTCCCAAGCACAGCGCTGATCACTGATGTTTTCTGCTTTTCTATGGGCAGTGCCCTTTACTGGGTGCTAAATGCGCTGCGAAAGACAAAAGCACTGTGGGTGCAGATTGTGTAGAGACAAACCCCTCTGAGTGAGGTATCTCGCAGGCACCGTGAAGCTGCCACTGCCTCGAGAGGTAAAACATTCAGACCAGCCTTTGCAGGGGAACCCCAGTCTGTCAGCACAACTTTTTCATGCCGAAGTGGTGGCTTTCACTCACATCTCAAAAGATGTTTGCCCGTGGGCTGAGCAGAACGGTGCTTGTGATATTGCGATGCAGTAAAGGAATCATTAACGGATGGGATCCGTTTGTGATTTCTGAGCTCGGTTATAGAGGCAGCAAACTGATGAAACGCCCTGAACGTCGGCATAAACACGGAGTGACGTTTTTCTGGGGACTCCGTAAAGGCTCGCACTCTGCTCTCCTGTGACAGGCCGACTCATCAGAGAACACTTGTCTTGGAGGCCATTTGCTCTGCTTCCAGAGCAGGATCACGGGTTTTTATGATATGAACACAGTCTTCCTTTGCAGATGTTGAACTTGTGAGCATGCAATTGTGATTGACTTCAGGGAGAGCCATCCTGGCTCGTCACAGCACAGAGACTGGCTCTTGATTTTGCTGCAATCGGTGCATTATTTATAATGCATGAGAGCATGCGTGCACCCTCCCCGTAAGAGCTGGGGGAATCTGAGCGTGCTGAGGACACATCCTCCCAGTAGCTGTTGGAAGTTTTCTGTAACCTGAATCACTGCTCACTGATGCCAAAAACAAAACAACAAGAAATAGTCTGCATCAACAATACCTCTTTGCAGTTGTTACTCCTAGTGCAGGTTGGCAGTGGCATGGTAGGAATCCATCACGTTTGACTCTGCAGAGGAGATCGTGCCTACTGTTTTAAATCATGTGTAATTGCAGCCAGTGGTTACTTGTTCTCTGACTGACAGAGATATCATCGCTTCTTACAGTAGTTTCTGCTTACAAGCCGAGCGCTGGTGCATTCTTTGTGTGCTAGCGAGGAAGCACATTTCTTGTGGAATGTGGATGTGACTGGGGACAGCATCTGCTCTCCAGAGGTGGGGCGAGGTGGGGTGCTGTGTACCGCTGTGTGCTGCAGCTGGAGCTGGATGCGCTGGCAGCTCCGCAGGACAGGACCCTTGGGCTGCAGCGTGATACCTGCCAAAACTTGTCAGTGAGAAGGGTTACCGTTCTCGTTAACATCCGCTGCACACAACGGGTTTTTTCAACCTGTGGGATCCTGTCCTTTGACATTACTGGCTTGCTGCTGCCAGCATTTTCCTGTCACCCGGGAGAGCCGTTCCTGCAGCTTCCCAATGGAAGCAGCGTCTCTGGTTACTGATTTTCTGATGCCCTCGGTTAAGGGACAACTTTGCTACAGTCGGGTCCAGCTGAACGTGACAGTGTGGCAGCTCCAGCACTGTCCGGGAGCACTCAGTGTCTCCTGCAGGCACTTCTTTGTTGTCGATCTGTGCTGGGCCATGTCTCAGTCTGCAGTGCCTCAGCTTTGGCTTTAGCGGTGCCGTGCCCTGGGTTCTATGGTGGACCTTGGCTGCGAGAAGGCAAGCCTGACCATGAGCTTTTCAGATAGTCAGGAGCCACAGGAGAGGCACCAGGTGTTGTGGGGAGCTGTGGGTAGGTGATGAGTGAGGGCTGACCTGGCTCCCAGGGTCCCACCACGGCCATGCAAGCTGCAAACAGCTGGCCAGTCACACAGCCCCATTTCCATGGTCGGTGGGGACCCAGGTTACTTGGCCTGTCCTCCCTGCCAGTGGAATGACATCCTCAGGATGTTGGAGCTGTGCTGGCACTGCTTGGAGTTCACTCGGGTCAGAAGCTGCAGGTCAGCTGCTCTGGGTTGTGGGGGTTGAGTGGGGACTGACAGGGGGATGAGCTGGGGTTCCCTGCCTGTGTGGGGTGGGCTGCCTGTTTGGGTGGATCTGCCTGGGCATCAACAGGTTGGCATTTGTGGCTTTATGAGAGCAAGAGCTGACCCTCCATTGTTAATAATTGTGGTTTGCAGGCAGAACACCGACTCCGTGTTGATTTGTAGGTGCACACGGCCTTGAGCCAGTGCCCACCTGTTAGAATTGGAGAACTGCCTTCACCTCCCATGGTGGGCTGTGGAGGTTGGCAGCACAATCCCTGCGTGAAGGGGCTGGTGCTGCCAGTTCTTAGGCCCCAGCAGGTGCCTGCTCCTGGGGCTCCCTTGGGTAATACCACCGAAACCGGTGGTGCCATTCTGCAGTGGCCTGTGGTGTCATGTGAGGTCAGTTTACTACCTGACAGCAAGTGCCTACAGAGAGCTCAGAGAAGGTTTTGGGGATGGGGCCCTAACAGGTGAAACTCACTCTAAGGAGAGCTTGCAGGTTAGCGTTGTGAGTGGCCTCTGCCGTTGGGTCTTGGCATGGGCTTTGATAGCAAGGGACGTTTCAGTGTGGAGTGAGACCCTGTGGGTCAGCTCCCATTCGCACAAGGGCCGATGAGGGAAGTGTGGTGAGGCCCTAAAGGAAGGTTAGTGCCAGTGGAGACTGTAGAAATCCCTTCCTTCATTAAGCATTCTGACAAAGCCAGGCATGCACTCCTTGCTCCTCTGGTGGCTCTGGGGTCCTCTACAAACCACTTGGCTTCTCTGTGCTTGTGACTGCGCTGGGGAAGTGCAAACACCACGTGTCATGTGCTTCCCAGTCACCTTCTGGTCCTTGTTCTGTGCCCACAGGCTCTGTCTGGGTGAGGGTCTGCCCTTCAGTCACAGGTATGCAGCTGACACACTGCCCTGGCCCACTGGTGCTGAGACCCATCTGGAAGCTTTGCTACAGTGCTGGAGCTGGGGCAGTGCCCACAGCCTCAGCCTCCCGGGTGTTCATAGCTTGTTTCTCCCTGAGGTGTAGGGAAGAGGAGCTGCATGTTGCGGGGATCACCGTGCTCTTTCAGGGGTCCCTTTCTTGTTAGCCAGACAAGCTGGGACTTTCCGACGTCTGGGTACTTTCTCTCTTCTATTTATTTACACTCACACAAGTCATGTACTTGGTTACTTCATTTGCCAGTGTTTTCCCAAGCTGCAGGGACGCTGTCCTCACCTTTTCCCGTGGAAGTCGGGAACGGGTGGCTGACAGTGGCAGTGTTGCAGCCATTTGCTGTTTATAGGTACTGGGGCATTTGCATCGGTGCCGATGTCCGCAGCAGATACTGCAGCATCATGCTAGTGCTTTTTGATCTGCGTGTGAGTAGAGAGAAAAGCAGCGCTCTGTAATTTCTCAGATGAGACAGAGCAATGGGAGCACTTGTGCGAAAGGCAGGCTGTTGTAAGAGCAATCTAAGAAATGCTGCAGAAGTGCAAACGAATAAAACTGTTTGAAGGAATAAGCAGCATGTGAAACGTCGCAGCGATACCATCGCTGCTTGGTATCATTGCTTGGAACCTGCCAGGCTTGGTGGTTGGAGCTGCCACAAACAAGTGATTCAGCTGATGGGAGTACACAGTGTTACAGCCAGGGCCTGTTGGAGGAACAGGCAGAATCTCACAGCTAGGGGATTCCCCACTGAGGGAGGTCGCTGCACCCTGGGTGCTCCCGAATACTGCGGCCCTGGTGGAAGGATGTGGGAGGATGCTGCGTGGAGAGGGCAGAGTTTGTATTTTAGCAGCAGCTTTCCATCGTGTCCTGTGCTGGGAGCGGTGGCCTTTGCGGGGTCCCTCACCTCCTGGGTGGGTATCCTGAGGCGGAGGGTGATACTCTGAGGGAAGCAGCTCCAGCCAGCCTGGTCCTTAGAGTTGCCCTCTCTCAGCATCATTACCTGTGCCTGGGCCAGTTCCCCAGCAAGGGTTTGTGGGTGTGGAATAAATTAACCTCGATGGCGCCTGCATTAATTTTATGTGGGAGAATCCCCAGAGATTCCAGGGCAATTACAGGGAAAGCAGCCATGCCCAGTGCAGAGTCCTCCCCACCAGACGTTGCTCCCCAGGGAGGAAATGGGAGGACTGAGTGAGGCGGCGCTGGCACTCAGGCGGTGCCCACAGCCCTTGTGGCAGAGGCAAGAGCAGGGTGTCCATGGTCCAGTAGGTGTCTGCCCTCCATGGCTGGCCCATGGCGATGGACTGAGTGGCGGGTGGCAGCGGAGCTCACTGCGCTGACCTGTGTCTTACAAAAGGGTTGGATAACAAGCCCAAGGCAAGCAAGCCGTCTTCATTGCATCCGTGTCCTATGAGTATTGGTTCTAGCACAGCTGAAGAGTGTTCTCTTTGTGGCTGTTTTTCTTATTTGTCAGGGTTTGTCGGGGTGTTTATATTCAGTGATGAGAGCTGTAACATTGGCTTGGTTGGATGCCACAGTTCAGCCCCAGCCTTTTCCCCCGGCCGTCTGAAAGCCAGTTGCAAGTTGTCACTCAAGCAAGAGTACACACAAACAAGGGCAGCGCAGAGCCCCGGATCCTGACATCGCCTTACCGGTCTTTGGGGAGTCTTCAGCTTCCATCTGGAAGTACCTTCAACCCTTTCCAGCTACAGATCTTGAAAGGGCCAGAACAGAGAGCAAACCAAAATTACATGGAGTTTATTGCCATTTCGTAAGGAAGAAAGTGTTTGAAAAAGTGTATTCAGGAAGCCAGAGGAAGTTAAGTGGGAGACATTTGCCATTTCATCAGTCTGTTGGTGATAGCCATTCGTGTCATAAATGGCTTGTGTCATTTGATGCCAGAAATAACACCATTTTCCTCCCCAAAGGCCTATAGGGTTTTTTTGCAATAAATGTTTATTTGTTAATAATACACTTTAAACAACCCAGTCTTGACCTCAAGTCTCCAAAAGAATCCATCTTCTCTCTGAAAAATCCTACAAAGTTTGTGTAATTTTTTCTGGGGAGGTGTAATTGATGGCGCAGTGAAGGGTACTGTGTTTGCTTTAACTACTGCAGCTGCGTGGATTAACTGTTTATAAGGGCCTACTGTGCTTTGAATGGGGACTTTCTTGGATTTCAAGCTCTGGTTGACAGCACTTCCTAATGGCTCCTTGGATTTGCTGAAGTTCGATCAGTAAAAATAAATTCCTGTGCTTGGCTCTCCCACTGTTCTCTGCTCTCGCTGCGTTGGAATCCTTTAGCCGCTCATTTGTTGGGTCCCTCCATCAGCCTTCGCCCAGCAGCACTTGAGATGGGGACGGCCAGGGCAACCACCTGAGAGAGCTGAGCTGCTCCCACATCTCCTGTGGATTTCAGCAAAAACGAAGGGGAGCTGGGGGGCATCGCCAATAGCTTACGCAAATATTCCTGACAGGCTTCCTCTGCGTGGCAGCCGGTGTCCCTGGAGCCCAGCGCGGGACCGGCAGGTCTGAAACATGCGCGATTAAATATTTGAAAGCGCAGTAAAGGATTTTGCAAGTGCACGTAATGCAGAACCTGTTGTTTGGAGAGAAAACAGTGGGCCAGGTAATTAATTTATAGTGTGTCGCTGTTTTGGAATCGCCTTCCCAAAGCTGGAATTAGATTCCCGGTGGCAAAGCGTCCCTGGAATGCCAGTGGCATGTGATCAGCAGCCCCGTAACCTAACAATTGTCTTTTCACTAAATCGCCAGCTACCGCTGATTTAACCAACGTTAAGTCGCGTTTTTCAGCTGCTTTTGTCCTGCCGTCAGCACCTCTGACCCTTCTCTCTTACGATTTGTCACCGTGCTTTTACCAAAAACATCAAGTATCGAGACGTGAGATTTCAGAGGAGAGGTGTTCGTCGTGAAGATCTCTGGAGGAGCAGTTTTATGTAAAGTCATCCGAGTTGAGAGAGGAGTAACATCTTTAATTTCTCAAAGCATGTCAGCTTAAAGTGCTAGGTTGTTCCCAGGCAGGCAGGCGCTTGGATGAGGCAGGGAGCAGGAAGTGGGAAATGAGTGGAGTTCGTATTTTTCTCTAAACATTTGTGGAGCTAAACTGTTCGGGTAATGCGCACGCTCAGGTGCTTTGTGTAAAACTTAGGGGGGCTCTGTGGCACTGAGTGGCACTAGTCATTTACTGAGGACACGTCTGCAGTGTATTACTTGGTTATTAATTACACGATGCTTTAAAAACACCAGTTTTGAGCGGCGCAGCCTGGGCTGTGATCCTGAGTTAATAAGGGGGTTAATTCTTCTCATCTCTTCAGTAGCCCTTTACAAGGTGAAGCTGCAGGCACAACCAGCTGAAGTCGTGGGGGCCTTAGGGTGACTAAACCGCGTGGTGAAGGCGTGTTTATGTCCCCGGGTGTTCTCTGGGGCACTCTGGGCCACAGTAACCTGAGCAACTCTCCTTTCTGGTACCAGCAAGGGCTGAGCTGACCCTCCTGTCCACTCTGATTTTTGCAGGACAGATTTTATGACCTTCGACTCAGCTTTTGTCGGATTAGGGCTGTTAAAGCGAGATCTCATCCAAGCTCTCTTTTCCAAGCCGAAAATACTTGGAAAAAGCTTTACAACTTTGCATGGCTTCCCTCTCTTCTGCTGCTTCTGGCACTGCTGAGGAGTTCAAGCCAGACCAACCGGCTGATCCCACGGGCAGAGAGCAGCGATGCCCAGAGGGGCAGAGCAGCAAGGGTAGCTCATCTCCCCTTTCCTGGCCTTGGTGGTTGTGAGTGCCAGACTGCAGAGGTGCAGGCAGGGCGGTGTGGGGCACACGCAAGGGAACGGTTGTGCTGTACAGTGAACACGTGTAATGCACAGCGGGTGGCACACGCAGGGTGCAACGTCATACCATCTGTGCGGGTGACAACTTGCCCTTTCTAGTCTGTCTTCCAGCTGTGAGCATGACGGTCTCTTAGGCTCAGCAAGGGTTGGGGTGCCTTGGGAAGACTGAGAGACCACAGATGAGGATGCGAGTCCTGCGTGTGCCTTGGGTAGGTGCCCGCCTGTGGCCCGCTCATGCCACAAGTGCCCAGCCACAGTGTGTTCAGGGGCAGCGGCGGCAGAGCCACCTGCTCCGCACTGGGTTCAGGGTCCGATTGGGCAGAATCTTCTGTCTAGCTTCTCTCTCCCCAGAAGACAGTACTGTGTAGACCGCATGTGTCCCCAACCCTTCCTCTCAGGATGGGCTCTCCCAGTCATTCCAGTCTGAGTAGCTTTTGCTGGATCCAGACCTGCCTTTGACTGAACCCGTGGTGCAGCAAGTCCGAGGCACTGTGGTGGGCACACGGGGGATGCAGACACTAATGCTCCTTGTCTCACCCCGCTGGGCTCCAGTGAGGTTTCTCCTGACTCATTCCAGCAGTGATTCATGCCGTCAGCATCAGCTGCCGATCTGTGAAACAGGAAAGAACCGACTGAAACAGGCGGAAAGTGAAGCAGTCACATGGCTGAGGATAATACGGACTTGCGCCTGTAGAAGGGTACTGAAGGTCCCTTTGTTTGTCGCACAGGGACTGAGCTTTACGCCTCTGTAGCCTTCTGGCCAGCGTGTGTTGGCACTGAGGCACTAGCACAACATTTAACTGTATCCTTGTGCATGAGCACGCCTGCTAATTCGGGAACGTTTTGACACCGCTGGTGCTGGTTCCGCGCAGGCACTGCTGCCCGTCAGGTTCCTCAGCTGCTGGGTTCCCGTGAGCGTGGCTGCGGTGCGCACAGTTCGCATCTCTGTGCCGTTATGCTGTTGTAATGGCCACCATTAACAACGCTGAATGGGCAAATGAACGAGAGGAGGAGAAGAAAAGCAAAGCAGCAATTAAATGTAACTTTCATCATGAAAAGGATTTCGCTGGTTTATCTTCTAATAAGATTATGTCAGTGACACAAGTACCTAGAAGCCCTTGATTGACAGCCTCCTGTACTTTTATCAGGCAGTGTGACACTAAACCTCGGGGCCCTTTGTCCGATAGAGTGAGCTCACGGAAACTTGCCGTCCTAATCCCCTTATTCATGTCAAGCACAGAAAAGAAGTCCTGATCGGATGGCACCTTACAACAGTGTCACCTCCACCCCTCATCGCTGGATGGATGCGGGACGCCTCCCGCTTTGTTCGCGCAGGGTCAAGCTGCTGCCTGTGCTTTTCTGCAGCCCTGCGCCCCGTTCCTGGGGCCAGGACTGCCGCCTGGCTGTCATGTCACCTGCCCTGCCCTGCCCTGCGTGAGCTCGGCCGTGTCCCACTCCGCCCCGGGAGCTGCCGTGCGGTGCAGAGCGGTCCCAGGGAGAGGCAGAGGGTTGACTTTTGTGTCTGGATTTTCCTTTTGTTTCTCCAAAAAAGCGAAGGCCTTTAAAGGAAATAGTTCCTTCGGCGCTGTGTGCGTAAGGCCACGTAGCGAAACGTGCCACTAAGCTGCTTGGAGTGCAGTGAAATCTGCCGCTAAGCTTCCTCGAGCCTTCCGTCCAGAAGCCAGCGTAAGCGGAGCTCTCCCAGCCCGTCTCCCCGGAGCATACGCCTGCGCTGTGCAGCCGTGGTGCTGCTCGGCGGTAACTGCTAGCGTGTGCGACGCTTCTCAGAGCTCAGGAGAGCGTTTTGTGTCTCCAAGCACGGGTACCTATAGAATTAGCTCCCAAGTGTTGTAGAAGTCAGCAATTCATCCCCGTCGCTGGTATTATAAGTTTCATAGCTCTGGCCCTTTCTTAGTTGTAGGAATTCCTTTGTGCGTGTCCCTGCGGTAACCTATTTCAACCAGCGGTTCCCTGCGGTGCTTTATTTACTTGTCCAACTGTTTGGAAGTCTGTTAGTCTAAAGATCAGATGCTCTGAAACAAATCTTATTACTTTAACCAGCTCTGCAAATTCTTCTTTCTCCATTTTTATTGACTTCTCTTCAGCTAGAACTAATACACATGCAGCAGGTGGGCAAGTATGTCTCTCAAAGTTTAGCCTCTCAGATTTAACATGAGAAACTATAAATCTTTTTGTTTTCCTTGGAAAATGTGGGAAACCACAGGTATTTGAAGAGTTGCCTCCTCGGTGGATTTGTGAGGTTTGTACCGGTTGCTGTAGTTTCTGAAGCAGAAGTCTGGGAAATTTTAAAGCAGGGCTGCATTCTGGGAGACAGACTAATTGTTTTTCTTGAGTTTAGTGTTTTTCAAGCTGTAATGAAAAGCACGGGAATGGGAAGGGCGCAGGGCTTGTTCCCTTTCATCCAGCCTGGCAGTGCCGGTAGAGATTCTCCATAGAACTTGCTTCAGCTCACTGGCCACAGGCTGGCTCTGGCGACTGGCAGGACCCCCCCGTCCTGGCTTTGGGAGGCGTGTCCTGCTCCTCTGCACTGCCGTCTTTATGCACATCTGTAAAGTAATTTCGGGTGTTTAAAAGCCAGCGCTAATTAAATGTTTCAAGAAATTATCTTTCAGGAATTCCCCTTTCTCCTCCCTGTCCCCCCACCCAGTCTCCTGGTGACCTTCTGCTCCCCCGTTCAGGCGCACATCTCATCTTCGGGAGATGCTTGGATCCCTCGTGGCTCCAGCAGATATCAAAGTCCTCTGCAGAGCGACCTGCCCAGGGTTCCTGCAGGTCGGGGCCTGTCGCGGGCACGCTCCTCTGCGGGATGCACCATTTCTTCCCATGTCTCCTGAGGACTCAGCTGCCCCGGGAGTCAGGGTGGGAAAGTTCTCATGTCTGGGGCGTGCAGAGCAGTTCGCTGCTGCTTCGCCTGGGTTTGTTTCTCCACCTTAAACGCCGGCAGCTGCCCTCATACGGTGCAAACAAGGGGACAGGCACGCTGCCTTATTTAAAACCAGCGGTGAGCGAGGGACCCTGCGAGGCAGCGGTGCTCTTTGGGCAGAGTGCGTCTGATTTAAGCACAGAGTTCTTTTTGGGTCTCAGGACCAGTCTCAGGTGTCAGCTTGGCAGCGAGGGCAGGGCTGGTGGTGGTGAGCAGAGAGCAGTGCGAGGTTCCCAGCTGGTGGGTGAGGCTGGAGGAGTTCATGAAATGCCTGCAAAGTAAGGTCAGGGCGTGCAGGGAGACAGGGTTCAGTACAATGTCAGAACTGCGGAGGAACCTCACTGAAATGCAGGAACAGGAGCCTTTTAACCTATCGCAACTGTTGGATGCAAACCAGAGCGATGCCATTCCAGGCTGAGAGTATCTGAGGAAAGGAGATTGAGAAAGCAGCCTGCCAACCTCACGGGTTGGGGCTGGGGACCCTTCACAGTGTGTTTGGGGCAGCAGCTCTGCCAGCGGTGCCTGCGTGGGGCGTCCTACAGACACAACCAACAGGCCTGTTTGGAAGGCAGTGCACCAGGGAACTGATCTCGTTCCTCACAGAGTGCCCTGGAGCTTCACACGGCAGCTCCTTCGCTCCCCTTGACAGGTCCTGCCCTGCTCTGAGCAAGAGGGTCAGTGAACGGAGGAAACAGGCGTCCACCCGCGGCGAGTCCAGGGTGGTGTTTCTGCGTTAGCAGCACTTGATGCTGAACTGTTCTCATCGAAAGAAAAATAACTTTTGTTTGCACCAAAAAAAAAGGAGAAGCCTTTGGGGATTGAATTTCAGAGCCTCCCTGCCTTCCTCTCAGCCCCCTCCAAAGGCTGAAATGATTTGTGTGCAAGGGCCTGTGACCCAGGGAGGCATCGACCGGTGGAGAAGGGAAACATTTGGAGTTCAGAGGGACAGTGGGTCTAGATGGCCGGTGTAAGACAATGCAGATGTTTCAGATCATGAGGTCTCTGCAGACGATGAGAAAATGCCCCCAGCAGCCTACGGGCTGGGTTCTCCTCTGCAGCCCTTTCTTCCTTTCCTTCGTGGAGCGGTGTGGTGTCTCACGGGGCTACATTTTTAGGGTTTGTCAGGGAAGAATCCCTGTGCTCGATTGTATTGGGAAGCTCTGACAAGCAGGGTGGGATTTCTGTGCCTCCTGGGGATTCTGTTACGAGCTCTGCCCTGTGGGTGCTGGCAGTGCAGGGGACACCCGGATGGGCGATGGGGCTGGACTGGACATCCTGCAAGCCCTGGCAGTGGCCCATGGAGGAGGGTTTTCTGCAGAGGAGCAGAGCCAGAGGAGCAGTCGCTTCTGGACAATTGTCCAGCAGTAACTGTGTGTCCCATTGCGCTGTCTGATGTCTGGGAGGAGGACAGATTCTGGGCTAAGGAAAGACAAATACTGGTAGAGGGGACAAGGAGGAGAAATCACTCCAGACCCTAATTCAGCAGTAGGGCTGCTGAGTGCCTGCAACAGGGACTGCTCATGACTGTGGCCTTGCCTGGCGCCTGCTGGATTGGCCCCGTTGTCCCTGCACTTGGGAGGAGGGGGGCGAAATCATGGGGCAGCACCAAACCCTGCAGATGTGGGGTCTCCTGTCCCCAGCGTGTGGATTTGAACCCACACTGCAGCTGGGGCAGAGCTTCTCTCAGCATCGCAGCTGCTGGGACAGAGCTGGATGAGTTTGAGCGCTGGGCTCCGCTGCGGTGGTGTGCCAGCAGGAGCGCACAGCGCGTCAACCCACAGTTGGGGAACAGTGCAGGCCGTGGAAACCAGCCCCACTTGCCCATACCCAGGTCCAGTGCAGGACTCTGATCTCTGGGGCACTGTGGGGCTCAAGTATGGCTCCTGACCACTATTTCACAGGCCCATGGCCTCAGTAGCAGGTGGGAAGTGCAGCAGCAAGATGCCCAGGAGACAGCCCTGTGGCACCAATATGAAAACAGGCTGTGAGAACCCCACCAGGCAGCCCCATGGTGACTGGAAGTGGTGGTGGTGGGCACAGTGCCCTGGGGGTGCCCCAAAGACGTGGAGGGAACCCCGTCTCATGCTGTTGTTGGAGCAGGGCGAGCAGTGGGTCTGGGCAGGGCTGACTTCACTGTGTCCAGGCCTGCCACCATGCGCCAGCCCGTCCCAGTCACACGTTGGTGGGGACAGGAGACATTTTCAGACACTGTTTGCCTTAAAACACCAGCACATTGTCTGTTGGCTTGAGGAAGTGAAAAGGTCGTGCTGGGAGGAGGATGGTTCCCAGTATCTGCTGCGGGAGTGGGCAAAGAAGGGGCAGCATGGGAGTGCCCGGCCCAGCCCAGCCCCTCACCACAGCCCCAGGCATGTGTAGGTGAGATCAGTGGGGTTTAGATCTTGACTGTGGCTGGAGCTGTGGCTGCTGCCAAGCTGGAGCCTGGCAGAAGAGTGAGGATTTCCGAACTGTGACAAATGCCTGCCTGAAAAGTGTCTTCATTTACCAGCGGCGTGTTCAGTTAGCCTGTGTTTTGGAAGGGCTCCCATCCCTTGCACAGTCTCCCCTGTGATTGAAACTACCTCTTCTCAGAGAAAGGCTAGAGAATGTTTTGATTTTAAAGCATTGTAGAAACCCCGTGTTTCCGGTGCCCCTGTTTGCAGCCCAGCTTTGCCTTCTGGTGCTGATGGATGTGGGAATCTCCCTTCCTGGCTGTGCTGCTACCAGGGCAGCCCCATGCGTGACGCTTGTCATTGTCTCCGTGTCTGATGGTGAGGTACTGTTATCTTATCAGGCATAGCTGTCAGAATTAAAACCAGAACGTGGTCCCCAAGGCCCCTCTGTCTCAAGGGGCTATAATTAAGAAACCACTGCCCTGATCTGTTCTGGTGTTCAAAAAAGTGACTTTTTGCAAAAGAAAGCGTTACCATCTCAGCATGATTTCTCACCAGCGAGACAGACAGGGCTCTGAGTTTTGGTTTGGGCTCATAATGGAAACTGAGCACAGACTTTATTATCATTGTGGTCGGAGCAGCATTATTAAGGGCACAGCCGAAGGTTTAGAAGCATATGCTGGAACATATACTTAAAATATTAAAGAGAAGTTTTCAATAACAGTTGTGTTTAGAAACAAATTATCTTGGTTTTCCATTTCTGGGCTGTTGTGTATGAAGCCAAACGATGGCTGTTCCAGGGGTCTGGTCCTTCTGCAGCCTTGAGTCTGGGGCTTCAGACACGAGAGCAGCAAACTGCCTGCTCTGAAATGGTGCTGAGCTAGCAACAATGCTCCTGAGTCCAGAACAGCCTCACAAAGTACCATCCCTGGCAATCAGCTGATTTTTTTTAGGTCATATGTAAATTAAGAACACATCTGCTTTCCATATGTCCCACATACACAGCTTACATGTGTTTTTTGGATGTATTATCTTAATCATATTTATTGGGCAAAGCAAAAAAAAATGGAAGTTTAAAATATTTTTGATTTCATGATATTATAGGACCAGCAACTATAAAGCAAATGAATCATGTACTACACTGCAGTTACAGTGTGCAATTACAACGTGTGCTCAAGGGCTGCGTTTCTTAGCTGGACTGAAAGCTGTAGGCAGCGCTGCTATCTCTCCTGTATTTTTGTCTAACAGAGATCTAAGGAAAAATTAATTACACTGCTTTGACTGATAGTTATTCTGCTGGAGTATGGTTCTAATCCTTATTAACATTCTCTAAAGTCATGCATGAAATATGACTTTTGCACCACACTCTGTGGCATATGTTTTCTCTTTCCAGCGTATTTTTCAAGCTATCTTCAGCCCTCACTGCTGTTCATTATTTTAAGATAGGTTTAAAGTTTGCCACAGTCTCGAAACCGAGGCAGTACAGAGCGTTGCGAGGGAAAAAAATGACACATCATTCTGCTCATGAACACAAATTGCTTCTGATTATTTAGCTTTGAATGCTCTTCTCATACTGTTTTTATTAAAAGCCTCAGTGTATTTACTCTTGATAGTGTCTTCAATTAAGTTAAAAAGAGTCCCTTTTCTATAACAGTATGTAAAGAAAATAGTTGTTACAACCACAAAATTACCGAAAAAACCTGGTTCTAGTAAAGTTCTACTCCAGTTCAACAACCACAGCACGAAGTTTGCTGTTTTCTTGTAAACTTTCCAACCATTAGATAAACAGTGTCTGCGTCTTCACATAGGAAGAAGCACCCTCGCTCTCTTTGTTTAAGGACAGTTGTTTTCCTGCGGCTCTCTGCGGAATGTGTGCTCGGTCAATGCCCGTGCCACGCTGGAAACCGTGTCCTTTGGGATGCGGACCGCCTGGGTTTGGCTAGTGATGAGCAGGTCTGGGCTCCGAGAACACGGTGGGAAACAGCTTGCTGAGCCGCTTGGGCAGCGCGCTCGGGCGAGAGCAGTTAATTTCAGCTGTGACAAGGGGAAGGAAAGCTGTTACAAGTGGGATCCCGTGACTTCAGCACACACTGCACACAGCCAGGAATGTTTTCCTTTTCCTTTTATAAAGCTGTGACTTGGGAAAGCGCTCTAAGTTTAGCAGTTTCTGGAGCTTCAGCTCTGTTGGCTTCACAATAACAGATTTTTCTCTTGCAAACACTCTCGCGGTGCTGTGATGTCACAGCCCAGTGTTGTACAAAGGCGTAACTGGACTAAACATGTCAGGAACATGTCAGGAACTTTCCATAAATTATGCAGTCTCTTTGGGAAAACCCCTAATTATGTGTTAACTCGTTTTCTGCTTCAGAGAAGTTTTGTCTTGAGCATCGAAGTCCAATTGCTGGGGAGATTTTCCTTCGTTCCTTCTTTCTTTCTTTCTTTTTTTGGTTACTGCGTTTCTGCTTAAAGTTCTTTGTGTGTGAGCTCTGACGGAGAATTGCAAGGGTCTGGCAGAAAGGGGATGGCAGAAATCAAAGAACAGAACCAGCTTTAAACTCATTTAGAAAAAGCCCTGGAAGCACAGGGGATGCAAAGGTCTCTGCAGAGCCGCGCTCCTTCCTCCCTGCGAGTGACTGCCGTGCATCCCTGAATGGCTCCTTTACATGCTCCGGGCTGTAAAGCTGTTTGTGCTTTGAAGGCCATGGGGTACGGAGGAAAAGACTGTTTGAAACATGTCACTTTGAACTGTGCTGGAGGGTCCCAGGGAGCTGGCCACTCCGTCCGCCCCGTTCCCTCAGAGGTCTGGTTCCAGTCTGCGAGCCCTGGAGCCAGCCCCGTAGTCTGGTCAGGTGGTCCCACTGTGAGATGTCAGGCTGATAAGTGAAAGTAGAGACTTTCGAGTGAAGATCAAGAGTTTACTGCTTGAACTGCATCTCTTGCTATGTGTAACAGCTCAATATGGTAACAAAAGGGTTTTCCTGCCTGCGGAGACAGATGCTGCCTTTTCAAAATGTTGCTTTGCATTTGAAGCCTCAGCAGATGCTGTAATAAAGGCCATCCTGAAACTTCAAGGGATTGCATCGTGAGGAAATTCAGAGAGGAAGGAGCTTTAGGTGGATCTGCAGAGTCTTTTATGAACTAATACCTCATGAAAAAATGGGACTATCAAGCAGAGGTCAGTCGTGGCTCGGGATCAGGCCGTCCTGTGTTTTAGCTGCCAAGCTGAGCTGGTAGGGGAGCTGGGGCTGGGGCGCTGTGAAAACACCCGAACGGCCATCCTGTGCAGGGAGAAAAAAGCAGATCTGATCCTGTGTTTCCTGCCTGTGGGGTGAATTGCTCCCACCAGCCGCTGTGCAGGAGTTCCACAGGTACAGAGCAGTGCCCCGTTTAGCCAGTTGCACTAGTGAGAAACGACGTCCTTGCACAGTGAGTCTGCGTGTGCCCTGTGCTGCTGAGGCTCAACAGGCAGATGTGAGTCTTCTTCAGCCCCTCTGCATTGCCTCTTTCCTCGTGGTCTCCGTTCTTCCAGACGAGTCACAGAGAAGCAGCTTTGGAAAGTGAGCGACCAGAAGCAGGGATGTCATCTCAGCTCCCTGACCACGGGATGTCAGGGCAGCACTCGCTGTGCCCCGTGAGCAGGGGAGGGTGAGAAACATCTCCTCTGGCTTTTTATTGGGAAGCCGTTGTTCTCAGTGAGCTCTTGCATATCCTTTCTGGAATGACCTGGCAGCTGAGCTCTTCTTGTACACGTGTTTGTGAAAAACAAACCAGACTCACTCTTTATTCTTCAGAGTGACCCTCACCAAGTGCTTTTAGTGGTGCCGTGATGGCTGGGGACAGAAGCTGTCCAGAGCAATAGGTGGGTGCAGCGTGCTGTGACTCACAGTGCAGGAACTGGGGTTAGGGTTCGGAGAGAAGAGATCCCGAGCAGTTTTGAGGCAGAAGGGAGGTTACAGGAGGGGCTGTTCACACTGCTTACCCGTTATGAACACACCTAGAACCGTCTGACCTGCAGAAAGGGTGTAAATTGCAGATGCACTGCCAGGGAGACAACTGCGAGCAGAGGAGCGGCTGTAAATTTTGGGCTGCTCTAGTACTGACAGCAGGGAGCAGTGCTAAGCTGGCTGCCAGCCGCAGTCACACGGCTGGCAGGGACTCTGCCTTGGAAAGCACAAGGGCTTCTAAAAGGCAGTGAGTGCTTTGTGCCTGGTGCTCGATCCAGTTTGTGTTACGCTGGGATTCGCTTAGCTTTGTCATTTCACCTTCTAACAGCCACGCTTTGTCTCAGCAGCCTGATTCTGCAGGACTTGCGCCGAAGCAGGGCGAAGTCGGCGTGAAGTTGGTGCAAGTCTCTAGCTCAGATCTGCAGAAGAGGGCTGTCAGATGAGTGTGAACTCCCAAGCCCCCAATAAAGACGCTGCTATTATGTATAAATACAGAGTGCCCTTAATAGCCGTAATTAACGTGTGTGGTCGCTTTAAATTAATAGAAACTGGTTTTGTGTTTCCATTTGGAAGGCAGGGGATTTGTTTGATTTGCTTGAAGAACGGGAAAAGTGAGTGGCTGTGAGGGTCAGAGCGGGGCACATGGTCTTCAGGCGGAGGCAGTGAGGCAGGGCGCACGGGGCGCTGCTGCCCCAGGGTGGGGAGCGGGTCTTTGCGCGGACCGTGCAGTTCCAGCGTTTGAACTCTAAAGGTTGGATTCAAATCCTTTTTCCATGTCGTTCTTGCGAAGAATGAGGGTGCAGGCAGTAGTCAGGGTACTTCTATTGCTGTGTAAACAATGTCCTGGGGGTGCTGCTTTGCTGCTGTAGCACAGGACTGAGGATCCAGGGTGGTCTTGGGGGTGGTGGTGCCCAGAGCTGTTGCCTGGTCCTGCCCTCACCAGCCACAGGGCAGACCCTGGTCCCCTTGCTGCAGAAGTGGGGGTTGAGCTAGTGGTCACCCTGTCTGCTGCTCGTGGCAGGGAGAGCCCCACAGAGCTGCTGGATGTGGTTGGTTTGGCCCGGTTCAAGGCCAAGCCAAAAGTGCACAGCAGGTCTCCACGGCAGCGTGTTCTGTGGCTTACGTGTGCGGTGTGGGGGGCTGCAGGCCCGGCTAGCTGCATGGGGTTAGGCTCACTCCCAGATGCTCCTCAGGTAAGGCTGCATGGGGGCTCTGGCTCACTCCCAGATGCTCCTCACCCGGGCCCGTGGGGCTCGATGTGGTAGGCATGCCGAGAGCATGCCGAGAGCACACCGTGCACGCTGACAAGATCAGGTTTCGCACAAGATGCAGCAGCAGCCAAATCCTTCTCTGAAAGCATTGCCAGAGTTGGAGATGATGGTGCTTCTCCCTCTCCTCACTCTAACAGCAGCATGGAGCGCTCACGGGATCCTGTGCCCACTCCTCCCCACAGCACCCTGGGAGCAGCGGTGGGCAGCCCTGGGGGGGCACCTGCACCTGTGGGCCTTGGCTGGCCACTTCTTGTCTGCCCTGGGCACGCTGGCCCCTGCTCCTTCACCCAGTGGTGACTCATCTGTGTGATGGAGTGTGAGGTGGGACCTGCTGCTGACACTAGTAGATGAGGGGTGAGGGTGGAGAAAGGTGTGAACCCCCTCAAGGGGAGGCAAGAATTGGACTGACGTCCCAGCTCACAGCCTTGCAGCCCTGTCTCATTTTTGCTGCCTGCAGGTGAAGGCCTCTCCATGGTGCAGTACAGCCAAACCTTGATTGCCTAGTGCGTGTTGCAGGATAACAGGCATTAACGTGTGTCCCAAGAGGAAGCACTGGTGTCCTGTACAGCCCCAGCACCCACAGGACACCTTCACGCTCCACCTGCAGACTGCTCTGCACCTTCCATTCAGCACCTCTCCTCTTCTGTGGCCGCTGGAGGCACAGAGCGAGCAGGAGCCCGCAGTGTTGATGTCCTCTCTGGGTTGTGCTGAAGTCCTCAGTGCTCAGTACACAGGCAACAGCATTTCAGGAGAGGAAGCACTGCCAGTCGTGAGCTGTATGCACATGCCCACGGATGCCCACAGTGCAGAGGGACCGGTACCACAGTGTGAAGCACTTCCCATCGCGAGAGCTGAGGAGATGAGGCTGGGAGGAGGAGATGAGGCAGGCTCTCCGTGAGCAAACTGGGGGTGACTCTTCACTTGCATTAACGCTTGCACTGGGATGGCTCCCACACAGGGATGACGGGACATTGCTGGTGCTACTTCAGTCTCGGGAGAAGCAACCGGGGTGCACGAGTGAGCCTGCCAGGCTGATCCTTGCACGATACTCTGCGCAGAGGCATTCCTGAGGCTTCCTCAGGACAGGTTGAGTGTCAACCAGCCTCTGTCAGCATTTCCCAAGCTGTTTTACCCCCTGTCCCACTTCCAGGTGAACTTCACTCTTACGCCCCCACTTTTCTCAGCCTGGGCACAGTGCCGTGCTGACAGGGCTCTTCCAGTTTCAGGAGCTAATCCAAAGCCCCTGAGCCTTCCTGCATCCTGTCAAGAGGGAGCACCCACAGTTTGAATGTATTGGCATGTGTAGAAAGTACTGGTGCTGTGGAACTCCTGGAGGTCACTACTCCTGCTGGTGCACACTGGCACCACCAGCATCCTGTTAGGAGAGGTCCTGGTGAGGCGCCTATGGGACAGCCATCAGCCCTGTTGCTTGAATGTGTGTGCTGGTAGAGCAGTAGACACAGGAGTTGAATCAGTTCAGCCACATCCAAGTAGTCCGGCTGGTTCACCCCTTCTCACAGAGCCCCGTTACATCCCAGTTTTCTCTCTCCACTTCCTGCTCCAGCTGTCACTGCTGCACAGAGGCTGAGGCTCAGAGTGCATGGAGATCCAAGGCACACAGTCCTCTTACCCTCTGGATTTTCATACTTAAATCGTTCAGATTCCCCAAACGTCATGTAACCGTGTGTAAGCACAGACCAGCGTCTGTCACGTGCTGTTTGCTCTCTCATGTCCTTCCCACAGGGAGAGGTATGGCCGTTCCGTGTCCTCTTTTGATGAGGCTCTCTGACTACTGGTTGCACATTCGAAAGAGGCAAGGTGGGAAAAGGTGTGTAATGAGAGAAAGAGGGGCGTGTTGGCTCTTTGTCCACAGGAGGTGATGTAAGTGCACCGAGAACATTGGTTTTTTCCTGTTCTTTTCTCTCCTTCAATAACATTACCACTGTTTTAGTCACCTGTGGCATGACCTGGCTGCTGACTGTCCCTGAATGGGTAGTGCCTGAGCGCTGGGTTTCTCTGAACAAAACACAATGTTTTCAGCTTAACTGGCCTCTTTTTCCAAGCCACTGATTGTACTGCATATGCAGAGGCAACTAACAGCTGCATGCACCATGTACTGATTTTTTGCAGGGACTACAAGCAAGTGATCCCCCAGTTTATCATCACTGCATCATGGAATCGTCCTGGAGAGAAGACCTAAATCATTTTGTTACTCTTCCCTGTGCCTCTTCTCCTTTCTCCCCAGAGGCACAAGTGATGCCTGCAGCTCCTCACGAGCTTCACATGCTGCTGAGCTCCCAGTGGGCTGCAAACAGTGACTCGCCCTTGGGGTGTTTTCTCACAGCTGTGCTGGGCTGCAGGATTGAAGTGGCTGTAGGCACAAGCATGCCCCAGGCTTGTGGACAGATGAGTGTGCTCAGCTCTAGGAGTGCAGAGAAGTTACTGTAGTAGTCAGCCTACAAGCATTTCTTGGGGCTTGTGTGCAAGTAGTTGTTTGGCTACTGTGATAACAAGGTGGATTGTCTGTCCAGACAGCAACAGGTGTAGGAGGGTCCTCTGTACTGCTGTGTGAGCAGGGCCACAGAAGAAGAGTCCTGGGAAGGAGCTGAACTTGGGGCTGGTGTGCAGTGAAACCTCCCAGGAGAAGGAGCCTGTGGCATTTCACTACCTCTGCAGAGAAGGTACCTGTGAATTTCTTGGTGAATCCTTTAGTCTCTGGTGGTCTGTAAATAAGCATAAAATGCATGTTAGTTTTGGCTCAGGTTTCTATTCTCAGATGAATGAATTTGAATGAACTTGTCTTATCTGTGGAATCTCTCTTGGAACTGATGTTTGCAGAGAAGATAAATGTGCTGCTGCCTGCCTGCTTGTCCTGACTTAATCTGCAATGCACAGAGCAGTGTCCTGGGGGGATTAGGAACGCTGGAAGAGAGCTGGGGATGTCAGGCTGCCAGGACCTGGTGCTGTGACCTGTGTCGGTTTCTCTATCAATGTTAAGGCTGTGGCTTGTGTGTCAGCAGTAGAGTGTCATGCAGTAGGCTTTTTTTTGTAGGGAGGCTTCACACTTTGCTGTCCTGCTATCACAGCATCCAAACAAAGATATGTACCAGGAAAAAGCTCGTGTGCAGGGCAGGCACACGCCATGGGAGGAGGCAGCCTTTGGATGGGAGTGCCCTTCAGGTGGGTTTTAGCAAATGCTAAGTCAGCTTCGCGTGGACTGGACTCACTTTCTAATTCCCTGCACGAAGTTTTGCTTCCAAGAGCTTGTGAAAATCCCACGTGAGAGCATGCTGTATAGTCGGTGTCAGCATAAGCCGCAAAGAAGCTGTCTGTAGCGGAGGTCCTTAACGTAAGGGTTCAAACTTGTTCAGTCCCATTGTCCTCAAAAAGATGCAGCGTGGTCTCGAAATTTCCCTGTCCTCTGCACTGAGCTATTTTACCAGAGACTTCCTTAAGCATCTTTTGAGACTAAAGATTCATTCAAGGTAGAAATAAAATGAACTGAAAATGACTGAGGGTTGAGCAATGAGCAGTCCCCATAGGCCAAATCTCAGTAGGAGAAAACACTTAAAGTTTCTTTAGTGCTGGCAGGTTCAAAAGTCAGGGCTGGTTTCAATTAGCCTGGGAGAGTCTCAGTGATAAACAATTCCTGTGGTCTTGAAGCAAAGGGGCTAGCTGCATGCAGCCATTCTAACTACTTGAGCTGGCCCTATTCCCTGTGCTCCGGGAGAAACTGTCTCTTTGAATGAAGTATTTGTCATCGTTTGTATATGAATTCTTCTCAGTTTTTGGGAGTAAGGAAAATACCAAGTTTTCTGGTTAAGGCATTTTTGGCCCTCAAACCCCCCAGGGTATCAATCTAAAATATGCGTGACGTTCGTGCGATTTATTTTCTTTAAGGGGCTGGAAAATGTGAGTGTGTGCAGATGCGTTTGTGTGTAGGGCTCTGTGATCCCCCAAGCCCTGTCTGAGGGATAAGCCCGGAGGGATGCCTGTTCGGCAGTCAGGCAGCACAGACCCACAGGTGAGGAGCAGCCACTGCCTGGGACACCCCGACCCACAGATGGGCTGGTCTCTTGGTCACACCTCACTCTGGAAACCTTTTGTTTCTGCCCTTATTATTTCAAGAGAGGGACAGGAATTTCAGGTCGTTCCAGCTGTGTGTGTGGCAGAGGAGCCTATTCAAGGCTCCTGGAGCATCTCCATGCTTTGTGGTTGTGCGTTCTGACAAAGCCCATTGTTACAGCTCTTCTGGCTAAGGCCTCACGGTGCTGAGATGCAGCGTTGTGCTGGCACCCGCAGTTGCAGCTGACAAGAAAATGCTTTTGTGTCTTCTCTGTGGTGTCTAGGTGTACGTTTAGCAGCTGTGATTAGGAAAACTGTGCCTCTTACTCCAAGGTCATACCTTCAGTGCGTGGTCACAGGGTGTCAGATGGATTCGTTCAGAGCTCGTGCCAGTGTCTCTTTTGTTCCCCCGGGCTTGCCTGTGGTGACTCTGCACTTGCAATTTATTTTCTAGTGAACCTAAAATCAATCAACAACGTTTCTGCGTTGGGGTGATCTGGATAAGCTCTTGGTACCAGCTCACTGTCAACCCAGCTGTTAGAAAACGTGAGGCCAGATACCTTTTTCTAGATTCAGCACTTCACAGCACTTTGGTTTTAAGAGCATTAAATAGTCAAACCCAGCAAAGAACCCAGAAAATAGCCCTTAGTCTCTGCCTGGATTTGGGGGTTTCAGCACGTTTTGAAGGTAGTTGGTTTGCTTGTGGGCTTGAAGCGTCTGGAGTCGCACTGGATGTCACTTCTTCATGGTGCTGGATACCTTCAGACTTACTAACTGTTGGAGATTGATGGTAAGAGGGCGAGCTGGAGGATTAGTGTAGTAACTGCAGACCACCACATGCTCGTACTCTACAAATTGTATTTCCAGCCAGAAAGCTACGAAGCGCAGGCTCGCCTTTTGCACTCGGGAAGGGCACGCCGCTGTTCTCCCGCGACAGTCCGCTGCAGCAGAACCTGCTTGAATTAATCTTGGTGAAAGAAAGATATTTCTGACTAATACGAGTCCTCTGCAACTAAACAAACCGCACAGGATAGTTCAGTAAGTCCCCTTAAATCATGCACCGAACAAATCCTTTCGAGCAGGAGGGATCTATTTTTATCATGAGAGTTTCCATAGCAAAAGCTGATTTAACTCCTTAGGGTGAAGTTCACGCCAGTGTGTGTCTCTGGGAACGATCAAACTCCCTCTAACACGTGGATGAGGGACCTGTAGCATCGTGCGTTTGGAGTGCAGAGCAGATGCCCATGCGCAAACACCTGGACGTGCAGGGAGAGCCTGTGTGTAACTGTGGTGAGGCTCCCTCGCCAGCAGCGATGAGATTTCAGACAAGTGCCGAGCAGACCCCAGGAGAGTTCCGCCACAACTGATGTGCTGTGTGGCCTGGTGAGGGAGACTTCAGGGAGAAAACGTGCACACAAATGTCACCGTTCGGCACCGTCTCTGAACTGTGTGAGGAGGTGGTGGGCACAGAAGGCATTTAGCAGGGCAGAAAACTTGTGCACACCTGCTGTCTGTTGAGCATGGCCCTCCGCAGAGTATCTGCTGCTTCCCCTGCCCAGCCCCTGCTGAGTAGTGAGTATCTGGTGCCATTTGCAGGTGGCATGGCCGGACTGCAGCGTATGCCACAGCCTGCCATGCCACAGCAGCCTGGACTGGCCTGACCTTTTCTAAAATGGCCTTTTCGTGTGGAAGAGAACACGTTCAGGGCCATGGGACCCAGCTCTGCTCCCCGGTATCACATACCCAAACTTCCTGTGTGCTGTCTGCTTCTCAGAAATGCCTGTTTCCAGGAGGGGTCTGCAGTGAGGCCATGGTCTGTCTGTGGCGGCGAGGCTGATGGCAGAGGTGTCGCATCATTGTTCCAGCAATGGCTGGGAGAGAGCAAGCTTGTTGGGGTTAACTGAAAGAGTTCTTGCAGCAAGCAGCTGTAAAAAATGGTTTAGCATCAGACTCCTGTGCCATCCCCAGTAAGTGATGGATGTGTTGACCTGGAACTTGTGATACCTGAGTCTCATTGCCAAATCCATCACAGACTTGGGCTGCATGCAAGGGAGTGGCAGGATGATTTCACTGGCAGGTGTGATTTACAGGGTGTGAACTGAAGCAATTAGGTTCACAGGGATGTAAATCAGTCAGGATTTGTGCTTCTCTGATCATCACTGACTCTCCTCACAGGGTAAGGCTGATACTGAGCAAATCTGTGCTGAAGGTCTGGAGGGGCAGACCCCACAGTGACGGTGATGGAGCCCCTGGAGAGGAGATGTCAGTCTTTGAGGGATTCTGGAGCAAATTCCTTTCCCGCAGAGCTGGAGAGAACGGCAGTGGTTATTCCAGCGGGTATTTCAGGGATGGATTTTGCACAGTGCAGCTTTTCCTGCAAGTTGTGGCAGCCAGATAGATTCTTTGAACCACAACAGCCTTTCCTTTTTGTTTTAAGTCGGCTGCTTGGAAAAGGCTCCCTACAGCAGTAAAATCTGCATGCGAGGCTGAGCTCTGGCACTGCCACAGTATCTGGGTTACCAGGAGATGACTGGCAAAAGAATCAAGCCCAGAAAGTCTGTTCCAGGGGCTGTGTTTCCCTGCAGAGGTCTGGGCGCAGGCTGCCAGTTCACAGTAAACATAAACACTCGCGTTTAAAATATTTGCTGGAGCAGTGACACGCAAGCTCTGTCGCCTCCTGAGTGAATTCAGATCGGTTTGCTATCGGACAAATGCTCTAGCAATACAGACACGGGAAGAAAACGCCTCCTGACGGAGTCTTGCGTCCCTCGCTGAGGGAGGGTTTGGTTCTGAACTCTCTTTCTGCTCAGCTTCTGCTGAAGAAAATCTTTAGTCTGAACACATTCCTAGGGGAGTTCTGGTTAAAACCCTGGAATACAATCGGCTTTTAAAAAGGAGCAGAGCTCCATGGTCTGTGCTCAAGCAGGACTCCCACGGAATCTGGTGCTGGCTGGGTTCTCCACTTTAAAACACACAGAATTAACACCAACTTCAAAAAGGTTGCTTGTCTTGTGTAGATAAGAATTCAAAGCAATATGCGAGCTCTGCTGTTCAAATGGCTCGGGGTGTCAGTGTTGAGTTGTTGAGAGTGTATAAATCATATGTATGTGTGATTCTCAGGCTGGTACCTGGGGATTTGCTTGATATGATTATACGCACTGCTCTGCTCACTTAGTTCATTTCACGTCTGCCTCAGGAGCGACCTCAGGAGGCGTTCACATTGATTATTTCCCTCACAACAGCCAGCACAGTTCAAATAAAGCAGACGATGCATAATTAAAGGCATCATTGCTTTCTCACTCAAAATAGTAATGGGGCAGCCGATCTAATTTCCTACTTAACACAGAAAGCCTGTGCTTATTAACTATTCCTATGATTATTGTTTACTAAACTCATTTTAATAATGACCTTCTTTTTCCTTCTGGAAGAGCCGAGCTGCCCTGTCTGTGCTGTAAGAGCACGACCCGGCCAAGAGCTCGTCTAGAGAGGGGTTTGCACAGCATCCTGGGGACCTGTCACCCGGCAGCGATCGCGCGGGTTCTCGCCTGAAGGTGCGCGCTGCAGGCCAGCACTGGTGCTGTGCTGCGAGCTACTTGCGGGCAACAACTGTCACCTGCAGATGTGTCACAAAAAGGCCTGTGGAGGGAAGCCCCTGTGTTAAAGGTACCCTGAGAGGCCCTGCGGTACCTCTCTTTGAGGGAGCAGAGCAGGCAGGCGCTCTCTGGGTCTCTTGACTGGGTGCCCGGTCGCACCTCCTGGCCAGCACCGGGCTGTGGAAGACCCAGGGTGCTGCCCCGGTCTCAGGGAGCAGTGCGGGCGGGGAGCGCTGTGGGCGACGCGCTGCCAGCACAGCCCGGCCAAGTACAGCTGAGTTTGCTCGTGTGTCGGGCAGCTGTGGGTCCTGACAGTGCGGCGCTTAGTGCGGAGGACGCCCCTTTCAGAGCCAGCCTTGTGTCTGTTTTTCCTGTGGGAGAAGTTTTGTGGCTCTGCCCCTGGACTCTGGGTTGCATGCTTCAGAGGGCTGTTGTGTGCTTATTTCATTAGCATAATAAAATCTGCACCTCCCAGTTCATTCCCCTGAGAACTGAAGCAAGAGCAAAAAACCCCAAGCCAGCAGCTCCTGCGCCGACGGCACTTGTGCCACTGAAAGGGAGAGTTGGTGGACAAGGAGTGGTTGGAGGGTTGTGCTGATAGCGTGGAGAAGCAGCTGATCCAGCCTGATGCCAGGCCGACGGCCGTGAGCCTCCATGCAGACGTTGTGCCCTCGCAGCAGGAAACGATTACGCCACGCAGGGCTCCTGCGCAGGCAAGGCTCACACGTGCTGTCAGACCCTAAATTATCAGCTCTCCAGAAATACATTGGGAAAGCTAAGACATTCTGTACTGGTCTTCTCATCATCCAGTGGAATTCCTGAGCTCAAGGATCCTTTGTTAAGCTAAACTTGCGGGGAGGTTTGGGGCTAGCTTCCACGTGAATTCAGCCAGGGGTGGCAGGTGTTGGGCTGGGCGGGGGGACTCTTAGTGAGAACGGTCTTCAGCTGGTTTGTGTGGCAGTGCTCACCCTGCTGGGGACACGGACACCAGGGTGCCTTTGTGGTGACTTGTGCGTGCTCGTACGTGTTTAAGCTGTTCAGATTTTGCCGAAGAGCTAGCCATCCACCCAGACAATATCTTGCCTCTGAGTAGGGGGAGCCTGTATACTGTAATCCTTGAGGAAAACGCGTCAAACCTCATTACTCCCAGTGAACGAGCACCAGCAGCTTTCCTCCTCCATAGATCTCTACCCAAGTTAATGAAACTTCCCATAAAATGAGGGTGCTGTTGGATGCTTTACCCTCCTGTCTTTTGGGCAGTCCAATCACCCTTGTCCGCCCAAGCTGGTGCCAGAACGGCTGTGCAGTCCTGGTGTGTCAGTCAGCCCAGCCTGGTGCCTTCTCCTGCCTTTGCTCTAGTGTGCAGTCCACCAGACATGCCTCTGCCTCTGAAGCAGTCGCTTTGGGTGCTTCCAGAGCGCATCCAGGAGGGCCATCCAGGCTGGAGTGTGTCGCCAGGCTGCACCCTGTCCCTGTGTGGGGCTGGGTGGCCCTGCCATGGGTGCCCTTAAAGCTGGTGGTCACCTGGTTCCAGCATGGCATGTCTCCAGGGAGGTTGCCGGCTGACACCAAGAGCTGCTCAGCCCCCAGCTCTGAGTTGGGAGCAGGAATTGTGGCTGAGCTGCTCTGAAGAGAAACGGAACGGAAGGCTTGGTATCGATGGGCCCAAACAAAATCCCTACTTTTTCCTCAACTTGTGGGAACCGAGGTAAAACAAAAGCTCGCCCGGGTAAGAAGTAACTGAGCAAGCTTCTGTGAAACAAGTCACAACCTCGGCTCGCTCCGTGGGCTGCTAAATAGCTGACAAACTTCTGGTTAACTTTAGCGAAGACAGGGGGGTTATTGCCATTGTAAATTGTATCTAGCAGTTTAATAGTCGTAATACCTGGTATGTTCTGTTTAATCATAGGTGGCTGGAGTGCTGCAGAACAGAGAAAGCATCTGGAGCTGCAGCAGCTGAAGTAGAAAGTTGTTTTTCTGTTTACAATGCGACTCTGTTCGCAGTAATGGTCTGTAAGCACGTGGTGTGTCCCGTGTGCAGAGCCGTGTGCTCACCGTGTGAAACAGGCACATTTCTGGGTACGAAAGCTAAGGTTCTGGTAGATTTAAGGTTGGCAACCAGGGAGCAGACACCACAAGCAAACGCGTGCTGTTCCACTGCAAAAGGTCTGTCCGCTGGCAGGATGACTGTGTTGTGCTGAAGACGGGGTGTGGGATGTGCCACATCCCTGCACACCGGACTTGGTGAATTGAGCTGCAGCAGCCTGAAGTGTTTCCACTCCACAAACGCCCTACAGGGAGGGCTCCAGTAACTTAAACCTTCCCAGGCTGCAAATGCGGGGCTGTTCAGACTCTTAATGGAGTATCTTGTGTGTGAGTGTGCCAGTGCGTAGCCTAGCGGGAAGGGGTTGCAGCTGTAGCCATGTTATTCCTGAATTTGCTGTAGACGCCCGCCCTAACAGCCGCTCCTGCAGGCAGGAAACTTTGGGGATAACTAGGAGGTAATAAATGGGGCTTTGCAGAGGTCTTTGTCATGGTTCTGCTGTTTCTCTGGGTGAGATGGGTTTTGGAATAGGTGGAAAGGATTCTGCTTGTCTTGTTCTGATGAAAAGCAAAAGCCATAGGGTTTACAGTGCGGGATGGGGCTTTTCAGCACAGCCGGAGCGGACCCAGATAAGGCACTGAGACAGATCAGAGAATCAGCCCAAAGTGAGCCATCAGTGCAGTGAACTGAAACGCACTTAATGGCTGCAGTATACTCTGCCTTAGATGTGGTTTTAGTTCAGCAAACCAGAGTCCAGCTCCCACACGTGTTGGAGATGCTGCGCTTGGGAATTCAGCTGATGTCTGTGTGCCACTCACCTCCAGGCAGCTCTTGGGTCACAGCTCTCACAGCACTTCTTCCCCTTTCCCTCTCCGGGATGGAGAAAGGATGACTTGCCCACAGATCTTCCTCTCGCAAATCCCCTGGCTTGTTGCATGTTCCCCTCGTGCCCTCCCAGCGTTGTGTAGCTGAGAGTGAGATCATTACAGGAGGGCTGTTCCGAGTAAGTAAAGTAAAATTTCTCCGTTGGAGCTGCTTTGATTCCCCTCCCTCCTTCGTGTGCAGGCTTTCTGAACTGTCTGTTAGCATCAGGAGGAACAAACCTGTTCTCCCCCACTGCTCGTACAAGGTGCTTGTTTGGAGCACAGCTCCAGGCACTGCTTCCGGGGCTGGCAGAGGGCTCTGTGCTGTGAAACTCTGAATTTGGGGAACTAACGTGGTTATAGATGCTTTGGTTAAAACTGGAAACGCTGAAGGGTTTATCAGAGCGGTTTGCCTCCTGTATCTCACCTTACCCCAGCCAGCTGCCAGTGTTCAGTCTTGCCAGACGTCTTCCTCTGCCTTGAAAGGGAAGGGTTTAGAAGTATTTTTAATCACAAACAAATGTTTGAGAAATGTATGAGGTTAAGCGAGTAGAGCCCCCGTTTCATCTCGCTCTGGATGGGTAGGAGGGAGTGGGGTAACTTTTCCCAGTCACTACGCGTGAGGCTCTTGACAGTGCACACTCCAGTAAACAGCCCGGCTCGCCGGTTACACGAACGCTGACGCCTGTGCCCGTGAGTGCCGGCCGTTAATTCCAGCTGAACATTCTGTGGTCGGAAGGTAAAGAGACTGTCGCCTTCCTGCTCTTCGCGGGGGTGGAGCATTGTCCACTGATCTTTGGCAGCACATGCACAGGAGATGGAGTCCCAGGATTTGTTAGGTCAGCGGTATTGTCCACAGCCTTCTCAGGCTGTTGTTGTTCTGCATCCCCACACCAGGAAGGGCTACAGTACCTTCTGGAGCAGTCACAGGAGTGCTGTGCGCTCGCTTGGCTGTGGGCTGTTGTGTGGTAGCCGGTGGTACTTGGAGCACACTTTGCTGTGATGGTAGGAAGCGGTGCCTTGTTTTACAGGTGACCAGCTGTGGGTCGCGATCCTCTGACAGTGCTCACATAGCTCAGGTGCAGAAACGACCTTTTGTTGGAGCAGTTTAAGATGCGTTCTGCCGCTTAATCCGGGCGCAGCCTTTCACTGTGCAGAGCTGCCCAGAGGGCTTGCCTAAAATTGTAGGGCAGTGTCAGCGGTGTCTGACCTCCGGGAACTGCTCACATAGAGTAAGATGTATTTATTGAGTCTGGGGTCTGCGCAGTCCTCAGATTATTCCTGGGATCAAACAAGTGGAATTGTCTCATAATAATAAGTGTCCCAGTAGACCCCAATAGAAATTGGTTTTTGCAGGTTCTTGATTTGCGTTGGTGTTAAATGCGATCGCTGACACCTCATCGGTGTCTGCAGATGTTGACACAGAGCTTGGGAAGGCCCGAAACGCGGGCGGCCGGCTGCTCTGTTTGCAGCCATGCTGCTTTGTGCTGTCCTACTTCTCCAGCTCACAAAAGAAAAAATAACTGAGATTTGTCTTGTCTTGGGCTGACAGTAGAGCCAAGTGATTGCCAGTCCAATTTGGCAGTTTTTAATCATTTTATCTCTGTTCTCTTCTCTCTGGGGAGACAGTCAGTGTTTAGCAGTCTGCTCAGAAAGACCTTGGGGCTAGTTTCAGCGGCAGTGGCTCAGAGCTCCGATTATTAGCTCTGCTCTTAGGAGCACACTGCGATCTTTCCCAAGGGAGCGGTGTGAAAAATTAACACAGGCTTAGAGCAGCAGTGCAGCAGCAAGCTATGTAACTGTAATTACTCCATTGATATTCCTCACACAATAACACTGTCATCAGTCATTTACATAAACTTTTTCTCCATGAAGAGGGAATGGCTGCTTATAACCCTATTGGGTGCTTCCAGAGCATGCATTATACATTTTATTTGTTCTAATTTCAGACTCGGGGCCTGTAGGAACAGAGAGAGGAAATGTGCAGTCTCCTCGTTGTCGATGCTTTTTCCATTGCAGCAGCGAGTGTGCCACTCGGCACGCGCCATGGTGCGAGCGGGCTACGCAGCGTCTTGGCAGAGCCCTGGGAGCCGCGTCCAGGGTTTGACGTGTCAAGCGCAGAAATATGCCAGTGTATTCTGAGTATTTTAAACAGTTTGGTGCCCACGTCTCGGTCTCTCGCCCTTGTGGTCAGGACAGATGCACAAGTGGCAAGGATTGTTGTGTTTGCAGAACTCCTTGGGTCATGCTGGCTTTTCCTAGGTTGTCTTTCTGCAAGCACCTGGCCTGGCTCCGTCACCCTCTGCCTGCACCAGACTCTCCCGTAGCTCTGCTTATCTTACACGACAGAGGGAATGCCTGTGTGAGCCACAGACACAATCGTTCTGGCAGCAGGTCATCTAACAGAGTAACAAGAAGTAGGTGGTGAATAGAATCCGACACTAGCACCACCCTGTCTTCTGCCAAGATCCCTTGTTGCGTTGGTGTCCCACGTGCACTCTAACAGCCAGTTATGTAGAGCAAACGGGGCCATGTGGAGCTGCACATCCCTGAGCCAGCAGGCGCTTTCTGGGCTCAGGGTGGCTGTTCTGCAGCCCTGTGAATGAGGAAAGCCCTCTGAGTGCAGGAGCCCTGGCTGGGAGCAGCTCAGCCCACGCCCTTGTCAGGGTGTGCAGGGTCACTGCATTGCCCACCCAGCAGAAGGAGGAGATAATCTAGTGCTCACATCTCGTTAGGGACAAGAGGTCCTGGTTCTTGCAGGAGAAGCGTTAAACTGGTGTAGATGTTGTGCTTCCTCTAATTAAAGTCTGTGGAAGCGGATATTCCTGGGGCCCAGGCTAATAACGTATTCGGAAGAATAATGCCCCTGTCGGAGCTGCAGCGTGTTTATTGATGGCGCTGGTACCTGCCGGTGCAGCAGACCGTGCCCTGCCGCGTGCTGGGTGCCACACAGGCCCGCGGGGCACAGCATCCCCCGTGGCTGTCCCCACAAACGTTGGGAGCGCTGCAGCAGGACACATCTAGTGGGGGAAAAAGGCGCATGATAGTCAAATTTCAGTTGCTGAATATTTAATGAAGCCTGCAGTGTTTATTTGGTTAGCCTGTCGATTTTTATCGTTCTGTCAATAGCTTCTCATATGTGGCACGGTGATGATCTTTAGCAGCCTGTCCCCTGGGAGCCGAAGCGCTAAATGCAATTATGGATTTTATACCGCAATGTGTTTGATATTTCCACTGATCTAATTTGCAGTCTGGTAGTTTATTGTTTGGCATTTTAATGGCGTTCAAATGCTATGGAAAATTTGATTTCTCTTTATAATTCACCCTAACATCATTAATGCTGGTAGCCGAATGGCATGGATTTCAGAGGGCTAAATATATAGGGAAATCTTTTCCAATATGGACCGGAACAGTCGGTGTTCTAACTAAAAGGAAAACAGTGTTCTGGCTTTTCCACACTTCCTCTTTGTCACTTTTCATTAAACATTGAGATTACTTTGAGGAAATGGTGGAACGAGTGCTGGACGATACAAGTGCGGGAGCTCTTCTGACAGGGGCTCCGCTCTAGAGCGCGGGGATGCTCAGGAGTCGCCTGAGAGGGAAACACAATGAGAACCCTTTCTTGAAAGGCTTTACCAGGATGTTTCTCTCTTCTGTTCCAGACCGCTCTTCCTTGATAATTAACTCTCCATATATTCTTTTTCCCCTCTGATGTAGCTGGCAGAAGGCCTGAGCCAACCACTTCATCAGATGCCTCTATTTCACAAAACAAAGCCCCAAACCAAACAGCAACAGAAACCCCAAGCTAAGTGGAAGTTCCTGGATTTTGGACTGGGACCATTGGCACGAGGAAGGGGTGCTCAGAACCGCGTGGGGCTGGGTGGCTTGGGGGAGTCGATCGCGGTGTTACTTTACAGATCTACAACACTTTTATTGTGCAGTAACCCGTGAGTTATGGGTCCTCTGCAATTGCAAAATAAATCCTTTAATTAACCACCTAGTCAGAAACAGTTTAACCTCCTCAGTGTATCTCATAAACAACATTAATCCCAGATTTATTCAGAATAGTGTTGTGCAAGTGTGATCTATTTACATGAAGGAGTGTGTGCCCTTTGTTATGTTGACTGTACCGCGACAAGGAAGCACAGCTCTGTTTTATACGGCTTCATCCGCGGCTTTTAATGACTTTACTGTTTCCCAGAGAGATGCAAACACGTTTTCCCACTGAGCTTTCCAGGAAAGCAGGTAGGACGGTGACTGCCTCGCATGCACAGGTAGCTTCAGGTTTCTGTATTCATTTCTCTTCGCCCGGGACTGCTTTGTGACAGCAGTGATAAGCAGAGATGCCTCGCTCTCCTCACGCATGCAGGGCAGTCAAAGTATGCCGTGGCATGTTGACAAGCAACAATTTTCTGTCTCGAATGCTGAGGAGTTTGTTTCTGTCTTTCAGCAGAGGTGTGAACGCAAGGCCAGGCAGTGTAATAAATCTTCCAGGCTGCCAGAAACAGAACATGCTTTGTGGTTTAAGAGTTAAAGAGCGTTGCAGAGGTTCGAGGGCGCTCCTCCCGTAATGTGACCAAGCAGAAAATAAACTGAGTGGCAACAACTAAGAAGTCGTGAAGGACGCGGGATGAGGTGCCAGACGCACTGAAAAGTGAATACAAAGGGACTGGTGCTGTGTTTCACCGGGTGTCTCGCAGCCCTTTTTGTCTGCTGCATCCGTTTGCTTTTTGGGTAGGATTCGCAGGGACCCACAGATTCCACGTCCCTCACCCCGCACAGTGCCGTGGATGGTCCTGCACTGCCCCTGGCAATACTAACAGCCTGCGCTCGTACTGGTAACCCAGCCCAGTTCTTTCCTCCAAGTGAGATTTCCTTGACAAAATTATTTCGTCTGAACTTACCGGTTGACAAGAGCAGTAACGAGCCCATAGCGAGGAAAGCGTCAACCGCCACGTTCCCTTCCACGGGGCAAAGGCCCTTCTCAAGGTCCTTGGTTTTGCCCCAGCAAGACTGGGCACTTGGTTTGGCCAGCAGAGGAGGTGTGGGTCACCTGGAATCAGGGAAGAAAGATGGAGTATTTGAGGAATATCTGTAGTGCACAGGTGGTGCTGTGACAGTGCTCTCTAGAAAGGGGCCAGAACGGCACACACAGCGTCTTTCTTCGAGCAGAGGCATCAAAAAACCTACCTATTCGTCAAGCTCTGGCCTAGGATGCTTTCCAGTTAGCTTTTCTGTTTGCAGGAACAAAAGCTAGCAGCCTGTCACAAAATTGTTGAGAAACCTAGTTAGCAGGGATTCAAAAAAAGCCACCGAGTTACTGGGGGGGTGGTGGTGCGTGTGCTAATGACATAAGGCCTGGCCCTCCAAGTGATCTGTTAGCAGATGATGGATGGATGTGCACCTCACTGGCAGCGCCACCAGCCTTGCTCCATTCTTGAGTATCTGTCAGGATGTTAAGTGGACGACTGCAGTCAGCAGTGAAATAGGACCTGTGTAATCTGATGTTCCACTTAGAAAGGAAAACAGAATTCCTACCACCTAATATCAGACTACACCAGTCAACACACAAAGGCCTCTCAAGCAGGCTGGGTGTCTGATAAAATCTTTACACCTCATTATTGTTTGCGATTCAGAGATAGGGGTACAGCTGTGTCTACAAACAGCGTGTGATGACACTTCCAGGGAGCTGTATCCGTGGCTGTTCCGGAGAGCAGCTCTTGGTACCCACCTCTGCTTCTGTAGTCCTGCTGCGTTCTTTTGTTCAAACTTCACTCACTGGGAAGGGCAGGCTGCTTGGTGGAACCCTCTGCTCAGCAAGAATCGGTGCAGATCAGCAGCTATGCAGCAGCCTTCTGGTGTCTGCACTGCAGTGTTGGTTCTGGCTCCTCTAGAGGGTAACAGGGAGTGGAGAGTTTGCTGCCTTCAGGTGCAGGGAAGCTGTGCCTCTTGGGGAGAAAACACAAGAAGTTCAGCAAAGTGCAGCTTTGAGCAGACAGCTGGTGCAGGACGGCCCAGAAACGGCATCGAGCTGTGCTGCTGTTTACGCTGAGCCTTCCTGATTGCTTTCACCCACATAGTTTAGATGGCAGAGGATATTAGCAGATGCAATTGAATGCACAGCAGTTTGCTGTGAGAAGGCAATCAGCTGTGTAAGCACCTTGACTTCCTCAGCATTGTAATGGAGGTTTGCAGAATGGATGTTGAGGTGGAGAAAGTGTGCCTAGAGGATTATCTCGATGCCTCAGCAGAAAACACTGGAGTAGAAGCATCCAGACAGCGCAGTCCTGACCAGAACACAGCCTTGGTGTTGCCAGGCCAGCTTCCATGCTTCGTTACCCCTGTGCAGGAGTGTGTCCCTGAGTGTGGGGTGCTGCTGTACCATCCCTTGTGTGCCTAGTGTTGGTGGTGCTGGGCTCCTTTCCGGAGGAGATGAGGGTGTGAAGAAAGGTTCTTTATTTCCATTTCTTATCCCAGAAAGCAGTGGGCAGATGAGGCGCAGCCCCAGGGAGGCTGTGTGGAGCTCACCATCCCACTGTATCGCCACGTCTTCCGTGAGCCTTTGGGCCATTGGCAAGGCACTGGATGCTGTGCCTAGCATTCTATGCACATCAGCATAAAGGAGCATCTCTGCAGGGGTGGCAGGTGGGGTGGGGTCCTGGGGACCCAGCGGTGTGAGCGTGTTTGTGAGGGTCATGAAGTGACTGCCCACGCGGTAGGCACGTTGGCTCTGACCACTGCATGCTCAGCAGAGATCCTTCTCTGCTGCTGTAAATCCAGAGGGACGTGTCCTGTGGTTGCTACACAGACTGACCAGGTACTGGGGGACCTGAGTCCAGCTACCACAGTAGCCCTTCTGAGAATTCATGTGCCCGTCCTAAGACACCGGTGGGGCAGCCCCTCTCGCTGTGGCTGTGACAATAAGGTGCCTTTTCCTTGTGTAACTAGAAGGAACAAGTGGAGATCCAGAGTTAACTGAAAACAGTGACGGAAGTACAGTTGTATAATCAGAGAGTTCTTGACCCCACGGTTATTTAACCCCTATGGTTAAGTGAACTACGTGGCTCATCGCAAAAGGGAAGGTGGTTTCTACTGGTGCCGGTGCTGGTACAACGGTTTCCGAGGGCCTTGCCCAGGTCATGGTTGGGTGCTGTCCTGGCTCTAAATCTGAGGCCCGCACCCTTGCTCCAGGTTGTCTGATTGCTCCAGGTCCCTCTCTTTTTGGTAAAATGCAGAAATCCCCATGTACGAGGTCTCCTGGGTTTAGCAGTGAGAGAGAACGTGGCGGTGTGCACACCAGCCCATAGCAACGAGGTGCACAGAGATCACCGAGAGCAGGAGCTGACTTGTAAGCGCAGAAGGGAAAGACCATCACGGTCGGGCTGTGCGCACGTGTGTTCTAGGCAAAACCAGAGGGACGCTTACAGGCAAAGGCTGGTACAGAATCCCATACTTCTGGGGAGGATAAGCGTTCACTGAGACACGTCAGGCTTTGTTCAGGGGCCGGGAAGGTCAGAGCAGCAGAAAACCTTGTTGTGGCTCTTCTTCTGCTTGGTAGACTACCTAGGCAGGATGGCCGGGGGGACATGGACAGCCCAGAGAAGCAGAGGTGAGGGAAGATTCACGGCTGCAGCTCCCGTTGCTGCTTTAGATACAGAAGGAGCGTAAAAACACCCGAGTTTGAAGGGAGCATAAGGGTACTCAAACCCGGTGTGACACTGAGTGCACCTCTAGAGCAAAGAGACTCCACGTCACTGACAGACTGACAACGTAAAGGGTGCTTGGGCATTTCTGAAAGGAGAGGGGAGCCTGTGGCTGTGTTGATAGACTTAAGCCCCTTCCAGCCTCTCTGCAGCTGGGTAAATCTCCCTAGGATTGGGCTGGCTAACAGAAATATTGGCATTCCTCAGTGCTGGGGGAGCGCGTACAACCGACTCATTTCTTTGCTCTGCAGAGTAATTCTAAGCAGCCTCTTTTTAACCGAAAGGATCAAAGTCCCCAAATGAGAATGTGGTGAACTTGATACTTCTCCACAAGCCCAATAGGCACGGACAATATACGTTCTGTAACCGAAACCTTTTGGGGTTTGTGTAATACAATACCCTTGCTGTAACCCCCACCCTTCTCTCCATCCTCATGACCCTGCTGCAGCTAAGGGACTGGACAGTAGAAAAACATGTCAAGCATGAAAAGCAGCAACTTGAGGGCAAACATGACCCCTCCGCTGCTATTACTGAACTTCTGAAAGTACGTCAAGCAAGCAGAATCAGCTAAAAGAGGGAGGCCAGGGACACCTCATGTTGTGCGAGATGGGAGGTTAGGTCTCTGCTCTTTAGAAGTGAAGTGTTTTGTTTTAATCATGGGGAGAGCTGCTGGCTTGGCACTGTGTGAAATAGATTTAGAAATCCTGAGGAAGGAGGAATTTCTCAAAACAGTAAGGAAAACAAAAGTCAGCAACAGGGAAGAGTTGGCCGGCATTTTTACAACAGGAAATGTGGAGGATGCTGCAAAGAGAAAATTAACGGCGCCGGGAGTAGGACCCCGTTCGCTGTTATTGTTGACACCTCATCGTTTCCAGACTGAAATGCCAGCTGAGGCCAAGCTTCGCTTGACACTAACTCGGGTCGCGGCGTCTTGCCCAGAGAGCAAGAAGCATCAGGCAGGAGACTGAGACTCTCTAAGGTGGCGAGGTCCGTCACGAGAGGCTGTGCACCGGGTCAGCAGCCACAACATGGCCGCTGCGAGGACTCGTGTGGATCGCGCCGAGTACTCGGCCGCGCTTCATTTCTGAGGTGGAGTAGAGGGCCCATTTTGGGCGGTGGGGAGCGCCGGCCGTACCTGGTGTAAACACAAGTGAGATGTTTTATAGCCCAGAGAGGGATAATTACGAAGTACGAAGTCAGGGTTTTACAGCAGCTGTCCCCAGGAGTGCCGTCAGGGAAGCGGTGTGTGTCATGTAGCCAATTTAGATAATGATTCTGATAAAGATAAACGGAATTGTTTATAATAAGTAATTGGTTCTACAAAGGCCCAAATGACGCGGGCGGGCGCGCGAGCTCGGAGGCTCAGCAGCGGCAGCCCCCGGCCGCGTGCGTTCCCTCCCGCTCTCCCCAGGCTGCGTTTGCTGTGGGTCAGCTGCCGCCGCCACTGCCGGTGTGCGTCACGCAGGTACCCTTCGCCGGAGTACTGACGGTTGAGAACGGATCACGAGTTTCTGGGGCTGCGAGGTTCCAGGGTGATGGCTCTCGTGAAGGTCTCTGCTAGTGGAGCTCAGAGGAGGTGGAACAGCCAGTTCTCGTTTGGCAGATGAACTGAAAATGTCACCTGAAAGCTGGGAAATGGGGAGAACCCCCCAGCTCCCTTGCTCTTCAGTAAGGCCCAGGGCTCCTCCGGAGCTGAGCCGTGAAGAGTGCTGGTCTGGTAAATGCACAGTGGCGCTTCACCACAGGCAGGAGATAACTTGTTGAGTAGATTATCGCTCTTGAGATAAGACAAAATCCTTCAGACTCAGCGGAGTATCCTGCCCAGCCGATTAGTAGATGACAGGATGCAGTTTGGGCCCAGGAAGCCTCTATCAATCACAAATGAAGTAAAGCCCTAATTATCATTTAATTGCTGCCTTCAGCTTGAGCTGCCCTTCTTCACAGCTTTCTGCATCCATTTGAGATTAGGTTGCACTGAAATGAGAACAGCGAAGGGCCTGGCAAAGGTGTGAGATTCCCTGGGTAACTGAATTAATGGCAGCGCGTTCCTGCTGCTGGGGGGTGTCTGTTCTCCGTGAAGACAGAATGAGTGAGGGCAAAGGGACATAATGGGGAATTGGCAGCGATCGCTCTCAGCCATTTGTTCACAAAAAGAATGGCAGGACACGCGGCTTGGCCGGACAAAGGCAGCCTGCTCGCAGACGTTTGGTTTAGTGGAATCGTGTTGTGAGCTACTTCGCCGAGTAAGGAGCAGTAGCCGTGCGTCTGCGGGCCCGCGCGGTTGAGTGCCGGGCGCAGAGTGCGGACACCGCTAACTGCAGGCTCTCTCTTCTCTCTTGGAACGGGTTGAGGAGCAGGCTTGGCGTGGCTGGGATTTGGCTTGGTTTGCAGTACGGCTTGCTGTCGATCCGTTCCGTAAGCTGCAGAAGCAGAGCGGTGTTTCTCATGATGAAACTCCACCAGCGGCCCTGCCGCTGACATCCATCATTAAGACACTTGTCTGCGCTGCGTAACTTCGCAACGCCAAATCCAGTCTCGAAGATAATTACAGGCCATTAGTGCCTGACACATGGAGTTTAATAACAGAGTAAATATTGTGGTGATCTTTGGAAATACATAAATAAATAGATAAATACACAAAATGGGGTTGTCTGTCTTTAAAAATGAGCTCTTGAAACTGGTATTGCCTGAGAAACAGGCATCGTTGGAACTGGTCATTTAACCTCTCCAGATGAAAGACGCAGTTCTATGAATCCATCATTTTACTAGTCTGCCTGGCAAGCAAATGTGCTCTTCCTGAACAGGTATTGCACAGCGCGCGTTTGCATGTGAGTGAGCTGCACAGGCTGAGGGCCTGGGTACCGCAGGGCGCGGGCCAGCTCTTCCGTGGCGGTTGGGTACCAGGAGGTACATTTTGGGAAGCCGTACGACTATTCCCAGAAAACAAGTGTTACTAACGTGACGCTGCCCGGGGAGGCTGTGGAGTCTCTGTCTCTGGAGACGTTTCAAACCCACCTGGACTGTCCCTGTGTGACTGGATCTAGGGGCTCCTGGTCTGGCAGAGGGATTGGACTGGATGGTCTTTCGAGGTCCCCTCCAATCCCTCTGTGGCTCCGTGTGACGGATTTTTAAGGCATACCCTTTTTCAATTACAATGAGAAGCCTGGGTGTTCCAAACAGTGTCGTTGGAATCCCTTCGTCCAAACACTGCTTCATTTTAATTCCTTTCAGACCCTTCGGAGTGACAGCACTTGATGCCTGTTCATTTATCTGCTTAATGTCAAGTTGTTTGGAGCCCTCCTTGTCTCTGCCTAAAGACTCCAGTACTCTTAGCCTCATGGTTTACTCGCCTGTCCTTGATGATCACAAAGCAGTGTCAGGCAGAGCAGATTTTCCACAGGTACTGGGTGTGCTCAGCGATGAGCACAGGATCATAGACTCAGTGCTTGCAGTGGAAGTTGGGATCGTAACCGGTGGGATGGTCCAGGGAGATCCACCACCCTTTGCTCACACCGATGGTCCCTCGCTAATGCATTCGCTTTGGCAGATCAAATACTTCTCTTAGAACTGACTTCAGGCCACAAAATCTTGAGAAGAGGTGGCTTGTGTTGGTTAGATGAGTGTGTTCACTGCAGCCTGTGCAGGACACCTGGGCTTGGGGGTGTCTGCCCAGAGATGTGGAGATGAAATCTGTCTACCTGCAGAAGCTTCAAGGCTCTACCTGCTGCTCCTGCACGGGACCACTGCATGCAGTTGATCACACTAAGAAAGGAGAAGGATGTAGACTTGTCCAGGGAGGCATTTTTCCTTAGAAACAAACTTGGTGCTAGAGACAGAGCTGCAAAAATGCCCCCATCACCTGCTTTGGGGAGGGGAACAGACGTTTCATCTCGTCATCGTCAAAGTAACTGAAAGGCGGAGGATGTGACTGAAGCGATCCTTCTCTGCCAAAGCCTTCACTGCGGGGTTTTGTCCCGTTTAACCTAACAGAGCTGGTGATCGCTGTCTTGCTGTATTTCTCAGATGCCAGAGAAAGTTTCCATGCTGACACTCGGAATAGATGGATTTAAGCCAGTAATAGTTCTTACAGCTTGTAGTCTTATAAAATCAAGGTTTATAACAGGAGAGCAGCTGTTGCCTCATCCCTAACATTGCGGAGGTCTGTTAAGCCGTTTCTTTAGCTAAGGAACTAGGGTAAACAACACCTTAACTGCTGCAGTGTGGTCTTTTGTGACGTTTTCTACTCTAGGACCTGAAGTGCTTGGCAGCAGGATCACCAAGGACGTAAGAGCAGGGGCGGCAGGTAATGCAGTGAGAACTACGTGGAGTAACGTCTCCCTGGCGGGGACCTGACCCAGATGTCTTACCAGCGTATTCAGAAGAGCACGTTCTTATCTCTTTCCACACTTGCAAATCCAAGTGAAGCACCCAGGATACTGGGGGCACTTCCATGTGGGAAATACTGTTCCTTTTAGCTGCTACGAATCAAGAGGTAGTGTCGCCTTAGCAGTGTTAAGCCTAAGCAAGACACGGGCTGGCTCCAGTTTGTTCAGTCGAGCACTCTCCCTGCAGTCATTGGGGTTTTTGTGTCTCATTGCCTTGAGCTTTGACCACATGAGGCTGACTTGTGGTTTGACAGAAGATCCTTAGGAGGGGCAGTGATCCGAGTGCTGTATGCCAAGCAGCAGAGACTCCCAAGTTGTGATCAAAGTGAGAAATAAGGGTTATGTGGTGACTCTGGCAGGTAAAATACCAGAAGACCGATTATTATTTCATTTTTAATAGATCACTTATAATTCTGTTCGCTCCTGGGAAAGGAAGGTGGGTCAGCAGTTTTCAGAGTGGGTCATGCAGGCAGTTTGTGTCTTCTGAGCTTCTGCGTGCCAGCAGTGTCACCACTCAAAGGCAGGAGTTTGGAGCATCCCTGTCTGAGCTGCAGTTGGTGTTGAGCCCTTTTATGCCTCTCACCTTGCCTCAGTCTTAGGGAAGTGTGGCTCCTGCTCTCAAAACCCTTCTCTGGGGAATGATTTCATCCTCCTAGCAAAAGGCCCTTGAAGAAAGCAAGAAAGCCGTGGCTGAGCAAATCCAGCCTGGCAGGGGCTGCGAAGCCAATCGAAACATTCAGAGGTGCCCGTGTGTACAGGCTTCTTCTGCTCCATGCCCTGCAGGAGGGGCTGGCATCAATATGCCCTTGGTGCACATGAAGGATTGACCAGCAAGCAGGGAGGGTGGGGTGGGCTTGGCACCAGGGGCTTGGTTCAGCTGGAGGCATCTTCCGTCCCCTCCGGAACCGGCACACCGCACAGCCCATGGGCACTGGAACACCAGCTTGCCTCAAAGCATCCAGCTCAGCTGAATGCTCTGGGGTTTTTCCTGTTTTTACCAGCCACCCTGGCTTTGTCCCTTGCGGCCTTGGCTGCCAGACGTGCCTCTGTGTGCCCAGTGGGCTGGCCAGGGTGGAATTCCCCTCCGCAGGGCTCTTGCTCTGTAGTTACGTTCAGGGAGATCCCTCTGTGGACAGGGGCAGGTTCACAAGTTATAAATAAGGGGTAAGGAATTTGTCCCTTTTAAACGGAGCTGTTTAGCCCGACTTAGGAGCTACCTGAGTTGTAGGTAGGCAAACGGGAGCAAGGGTTTAGGAATATTTAGGGAAATTTTAAGTCTAGCTAGGGCTTCAGGTAAAAAGGAGATTTATTGTAGCTTCAGCTGCAGTGTCTCAACAGCCTGTGTAGCGTTCTGGCTTTTTTAATGAACACCAGCGCGGGAGCGTAGGTCCTCATTACTGACTCAGACGATGTCTTCTGAACGCCCATTTTATTTTAATAACTAATGCTGCTTGAAAGATCGTAATATAGATTAAAAAATTATCATAATGGGAAAGTAACCGGGAAGTTGTGAAAGGAGGTCACCCTACACGCTGGCGCACTGGTGTAGCAGGGCTCGCACAGTGGTGCCGGGGCTCCTGCAGCGTGGGTGGCGCAGGGCTGTGGGGTAGGGGGGGCGAGGTGAGTACCTGTAGTGTGGTTTAACATTGCACAGGTATGTCTGAATCTTTTTAGGGGTGAAACACGGGGTTTAGTGTGAGTGACAAAGAGCGACATAGATGACTGGCTAATGGGCTGGCCTCTGGGGTGGATTGTGTGCTCCTTCGCTTTGCTGGCTCTGGTGGGGAGGGTTGTGCTCCAAGCAAAACGTGACCGGGGCTGTAGCTTTTTCTGATGGTTCTGCAGCTACTGTGGAGTAAATCTGGAAAACATTTTCAAATGCGCGGCTCTGTCTGTCGTAATTGTTTATTCCTCAAGAATTCTGATGGGAATTTTTCGTAACTCACAGAATTCTTTCATTTCATCAAGAATCATTTCTCTCACTCGGAGCCCAGTTTGCTTACAGCAACAGCAACAATTCCTCGTGCTTTTCCTAAATGCGAAAATAAAGAGACCACAGCGGTGAACAAAGGGTTTGCTTTCCCAGTGGAGAGAATACGTCTGTGGGGATGAGTTTCACTGCACTCTCCACTGGAACAGTGACTTTGGGAGGGCTTCCACCTTCAGCCAGCACAGCCAGTGCTCTCCTAAACACTTTATTTATGAAGCATTCGCTATTTAAACAAAAACCATAAAAGGAGGCCTCCTCACCCTCTCTCACTGTCTCTAGGTCAACGTCTCAACCTCTTGATTAGATTTGGAACCTACTAATTGGATATAATTCATTACCTGCAAAAATGAGATCAGAAATCAAGAGCTGCTTTTCAGAATACGGCGATCTTTCCCCTCATCCATCATGGCTCTAAGTAACCACTTTAAAGGCAGACAAATGCATAACCAGCATTATTACCTTGTCATAACTAGTTAGGGAGAAAGACCTGGAGTAGGCTGGCATTATAAATGGTTCTTATCACATTATTTTGCAGTTATTTGTCAGCCGGTTTGCTTAAGATAAATGTGGAACAATAATCGAATTCTGAAACTGAGCCGCGGACACCGTTGCGTTAATTGCAGGACCCCTTCTGCTGGCGGAGCTCAGAAATTTCCTGTGGAAGAGCGTGCAGAGCGCTTCTCCACGCCCGGACTGGGAGGTCTCGCCGGACAGAGGTGCTTTCCTCCCAGCAGTCACCGGCGGGGAGTTCCGGGTGTGTACTGGGCTCAGTGCAGTGCACTCCGTGATTCGTGAGGAGGAAGATGGGGAGATGCTCCTGCTGTGGGAGGCTTCGTAGAAGTGCAGACAGGTTCCCGAGGCTGGGTTTCGGTAATCACAGGTGTCAGCGCTGTGCCTTCTCTGATAGAAGGAAGTACGTGATTACATCCCAATCACGGCAAGGTTTAATTGTGACAGCAGCTTCAGGGAGTGACCGGTAGCCACAGCCTTTGCCGCAGGGTGTTTCTGGAGGACCATGCTTGTGTCCTCCCTGAAGGGTGCTGAGGTTGCGAGCCCACAGAGCACGTGAGAAGCTGCAGTGCCACCCTTTCCTGAGCAGCTGTGATTTTCTCTGTGACTTTAGTAAGCCAGGACTTAAATTTCTGCTTTAAAGGGGCTGAGGGAAGGGAATGTAAGGGTGTGGTTCTAGCAATATGAGTCCCACACAACCCTCTCAGCTCTACTTAGACCGGGAGCGACTCCAAATTGAAAGTTCTCCCTTGGCAAACAGGATCAGGCCGTGAATTATGCAAACGTTGTAATGGCCATTGGAGACTTCAGATGTGGAGGAAGGATTCCTGAAGCTTGACAGATGTGGCCACAACACCCGCAGTGGTGGGCTGTCTTTCCTTGGGGTGAGACAGACAGCTTGAGAGGGGCAGCTTGCTTCAGGACTAGCGTTCCTTCCCCCTTGTTAGGGGAAAGAAGTCTTGACCTGTCCTCTGGTAACAAAACCAGTCTGCTTTGTGTGCAGTGGGTGCCTTGAAAAGTAGAGTTCTGAAAGCAACAGAACGGCCGCAGAGCAGTTGTGGTGAAGGAGAGGACACCTGCTCTGGTGTCTAAAGACGCAGCCACTCAGCGGTGGTGCTGCACCAGGCGCACGCAGAAGTCACAAAGTCTGCCCATCTGATTAGCTGTAAATCCCGGGGGTAGAGTGCTCTCCTTTGCCCCCACCCCAGAGCTACACAAGAGTAATGGCTTCATTTTGATCACCGCAGCACAGGGAAGATTTCAGGCGACAGTCGTAGTCAGTGGTCCAACCTGCACGGTGCTTTCACGGGAAACCAGCTCAGTGATGGTGCGTTATGTTCCTTTAGCAGAGTTCTGTGTCGGTGCATCTGGCTGCAGGTGAACCCGAGTGTTTCCTGTCCGGGCTGCCTTTCGGTTTCCTAAAGCCCTCTCTGTCTCTGACTGAGTTGGTGACATTGCCACCTAAAGGAAAATTTGGCAGGAAGGGGACACCTGCGAATGCCAGCCTTGGGAGCTGGAGTTGTTCTGCCGACATCCCACAGCCAAAGCCATCACTGGGTGAGGTACAGAGGGTTTATTTTCCATTTTTATGCAACTTTGGTGAAAATTTGATGCCTTCCATCCACCGCGTTAGGTTCATTGAGTCTGCTGTAGGGGTGTCTGTCAGTGTCCAGGCTTCCATGCTGCTGCAGCCTCTGGGAGCAGGACAAAAGCAGTCCTGATTCTAATCAGATCCCACCCTGCCCTGTGTTGGTGCTTCTGCCCGCAGCACCGCTCAGCGTGCATTTGTGTTTCCACATAAACACATCCTGAAAGGCCAGGCAAGGATTCCACCTGATTTTTGCATTCCAGGTTCATTTGAAAGGGCTGATGAAATGGCAGCCTTCAGACAAGTTCTCCTTTTTTTTCTGGTTAATGCAGTTTGGGTGACTGCAGCATGAGAAGGCTTGACAAACTGTTAGCATTAATGTAGTGAGCATAATGAACACCAGCCATACAGCACATGGTGCTTGTCTGCTTATTGGTGAATTTAACTCACTTTAATTGCAGCGTTACTTAACGTGATGGAGATGCAGCCCTCAGAGGGATCATTTGAGGGACAAATAATGTATTTGTGTAAAATTAAAAAAACCCACCCAAACAGAAGGGCGAGCAGCTACTACGACTACGAGCTGTAGTAAATGATAGTTTAATAATTATTATCTAGATGGTGCTTGGCTTAAGGTTAAAAAAGAGTCACTTCTGGAAAATAGGATAAACCCTCGCCCGCAGCACGGCTGCGGGGGCTGTCTGTGCAAGCTGTACTGGTGGGGACACATTCAGTAGAGCACCTGGGAATAAATTGAGTCTGCTGGGAGGAGAAAGTATCTACCCCCGGGGCACGTCAATGGAAATAGAAGGTGACAATGAGCCCAAGGCCTGCTTGGCCATATCACATGGGTCTTGTGATTCTATTGAAGGTATTGCACAGCAACCTGCCCTCTGAGCAAATCTGACACCTGGGAGGTTTTCTGTGAAGTGGGAGGTGTAGGACCTTTACCCTCCAGCACAGAGCTGGTGCCGTAGGCGGTGGGACGCTGGTGGTGTTAGAACCTCCTTATGTCTGTCATTTGTACCCTGAACATTGAATATCTTCCTCATTATTCATCTTACCACACTAGAAACAGCTGGTCTTCAAGGGAAATTACCTAATGAATCAACAATAAGGCTATTGTGTAGGCGTGACATTTCTGATAATAAATTATTGCTTTCAGGAGGTTGACCACACTTGTCAGGGTTCTGCGAGTTACAAATTCAGCTGCCTTGTCTCAGGCTGTTTTACATAACTGACAGCGTAAAACCTTGGCATTTGACTGCAAGTTATTCCCTCAGCTTCTAGATTTGTATCTTAAAATGTCTTTCTCCACTTAAGAACAGTTTCTGCGTGTTTTCCTCCCGTGCTTTGAAGCGATACCCATTTGGTTTGAATCCATTACTGTGTTGTATCTCTCTTAGAATTAAATAGGAATTTAAATATTTTCTCTGGAAATGTAAACAGGCTGTAAACGTAAGGATTGCATTCTTCACCGGGGTGAATGATGTGTTTGCGTGTGCTTGGTGTGCTCACACTCGAAGGAGTAGTTTTTCAAAAACCCAGGCATGGAGAGGGATCTAAATACTGCCTTCCTAGCTGTCCAGAAGTATCTGGGTCTAACCGCTTCATTTCAGAGTGCTTGGCCCGTGTGAAATACCCTCCCCGGACCGTGACTTTAGCGCAAGGGCCTTTCCACGCTGTGTGTTTCTGCTCTGTGCATGCGGGCATGTGACTCGTTAGCGATTAAAAACAAAAGCCTCTGCTCCCTCTTAGCTGGATGCAAATGCTGCTGAAATCCAGTCGGTTTCTGCAGCAAATTGTGTGCTTTATCTCTGTGGAATTCTGCGGAACCAGTTCTTTAGCTTTTCCTACTGTGGGCCTTTTCATAAGTAGCCAACAAGCAGCAAAGGACGGCACTTTCGTTTTCTGCCAGATTTCTCGGGGCAGAATGCGCGCTTGCAAATATGAATGAAGTGGGCTAAGGTGAGTGGAGCTGGAGAGGAAGTTGGTATTCTTATGCAAGGAGTTGTGGAAGTCAGACATGAGATCTAAGGCAGGGAGTGCGTGTCGTAGCAAGCGCGCTGGGTCTGCGGCGCTCCCGGCGCCTATTGTTGCGCGCGTTTCTTTTCACAGGTAGTCGGTGTCCAGCGTCCGGGCAGTGCCGCCGCTTCTGCCCTGTGCTGGGTGAGTTCCGCGCTCAGCGCGGTGGGGCAGTTTGGGGTGTTACCTGTCTTGCTCTCACTCGAGCATGAGTAAATTCTTAGAGACCTGTCTGGGAACGCTCCAGTCTGCGAACTGGAAATCCACTTTTGCTGAGTGTTACCAGTGTGTTCTGAACTGGCCTGGTGCCTGACACAGTGCCAGAACCGACTGTCCTGGGTTTTCTGGGAAGGCCAGTTGTAAGTGCAGCAAAGCTAATAACTGTTGCCCTCTTCCCACTCCCCAAAATCCCTAATGCCAGAAGGTCCCTGGGGAGGTGAAAAGTCCTCTGAGAGGATTGCTTCAGTGAGCTGCCTGGAGGCAGGATCCTGTGGAAACACAAGCACCACAGCCTGAGCACTGCTGCCTTGGTCCCCTGCTGACCCCCAGCCTGAAGGGATTTCTGTGCCTTTTGAAGTCTTCCATAATGTTTGGTTCCTTTGTATGTGAGGTGCTCCCTGAGCCCTTGCTCCCCAGTGGCTGAGCCTGCACCCTCAGAACTGGNCAGGTGGGATCCCCAGTCATAAACCCTGAGATCATCCTGCGGGGCTGCCTGGTCAGCAGAAGCTGAACGGTGTTGAGGAAGCTGTGATGAGATACTGTGGCCTTTAAGCATAATATCTTGGCATCGGTTAACTAATTGTGTGTTTTCAGGGTGCTGATCGTGATGAGTTAGTGGTGGACTAACTGGTTAACTGTGGACGTGCTCTGTTTCTAAAACAATACCTGTAACCAGGGCCAGGCGTGCTGGGCACCTGAATAGGCACCTGAATAGAGAGGAGCAGCTCTGAAGCCCAAGCCTGTTGTCCTGTTCTTGTTGCTCCCTGGAGAGGACTTTTCCCACCACCTCTTGTTGTCTTTGCTGAACTGCCTTTCTTCTCTGGTACCCTGCCCTAGAGTAGGACTCGGGACATTTCAGCTGTTCCTGACACCCCGGGCAGGTGCATGGGGATGCCCTTGGACTCTGCAGAGCTTGGTTGTGTCTGCTGCCACTGCTGGAGCAGAGCACCATAGGGAAGGGTCTGAGAACACAGATCTGTAATGGCTCCAGTGCGGTCATCAGGGATGCTCAGAACAGCAGTAGGTGCTCTCCACACAGCTGCTCTGCTTGAGCTGGAGAGTTGTTGCTAACTAATCAGGGAGCGGTGATTCACACAAGTGCCGTTCAGCTACAGTGGAGAGAAGAAACGGCTGAAAAAAGAAGCGGAGAAAGAATTTACAAGCGTGTAGCCAGAGACTGACCCTGCTTGGGTTCTGGGGCCACCAGATTCTAGCTAGGTGCTAACGAAAATGGGTTCTCCAAGTGGGTGTGATTTCTGCCAGTCCATCGCTGAGAGCAGGTGCCCGCTGTGCAGTTCCCTTCTCCTCCAAACCAGGGTTCAGCGGAGGCACACAAAGGTGTCAGAGCGGTGTCACACTGTCGTTTAACTTCCCCCCAGCCATCTGATAAAGACGCTCTGTTCGGCAGCATACAGACCTAACAGCAGCCCTGTCTCCAAAATCTGGCTTTGCAGCGCAAGGCCTGTTGGGTTTCCATGGCAATGGCCGCGAATTCCTGCCCAGCTCTTCAAAGTGAAAGACATATTTGTTTTGCTCGCGCAACTTCGTGGCACAAAAGCGCTCGCTCTTTTTTCACCTAACACCTGCTAATCTGCTCTCGGTGCCTTTGAAGCCTCCTGCTGATCAGAAATTCAAATACATTTTTGCATGCTAATCTTTGTGGTAATCTAGAGCTTGTGTCTTTCATGTTCTGTCTGTGAAAACAGTTTTCTTTATAAATCACCAAAAATGTTGGCCCCGGCCGCTCTCCGCGGGAGGATGAGCTGATAGGGAAATCACGCTGTCAGCAGCTCGGGAGTCAATTGTCTCAAGGTGCATCACAGCCTGGACTATCAGATCAGGGCTTTATAACCATCCATTTGCTCTTTCTGAAAAGGAGAAAGGAGAGGAAAATAGAGGGGGAAGGGCTTCATTAACCCCTGCTGGGCACGGCTCGGAGTGTGCGGCTCCCGGCTGAGCGGCGGATGGGCTCGTGAGGGGCAGCCCTGGCACTTTCAGCCGCTTTGCACCCTGTCCTGTGTGTGCTGGCTCAGCAGAGGAGCAAACGTGGCTGCAAAGCCCGTAGAGGAGTGTTTGCTGCGTGATTTTCTGGTGGATAACCACACAGACTCAGCACTGCACTTGCAGCCTGCACTTTGCCCCACAGCCAGGGCTGCTGTGTCCACACCGCTGCTGTCCTGGGTGGCTTCTGCACCAGATGTGGGCGTTGAGACTGTGCAGAGACACCCTGCACATCAGGTCTGCCTGTGCTGCCATTCCTTCCTTGGCAGACCCCCTTTGTTCAGCACAGGGAACCTGCCTCGCTGGGGCAGCAGGTCACAAAGCACCAAGGGTCCTGGTGCTGCGTGAGTTGTGGGGTGATGTGTCTGCTAGAGAGGCTGTGAAGATCTGGTGCTCGCTTGGCCTGTAGCTGAAGATGCAGAGCTTCACAACACTCAGTGGTGTCTTTGGTGTCACATCAGCAATAAAGGGTTCAGATGGTTTGCCCTTGGGGACCATCATCTACCTCTTCCACAGCTCACCAAACCCCCTGGCCCACATGTGCTCCAGCCCAAATCCCGCGCTCTGTTCATTCTCCAGGGGCCCTGTCTTGGTGACGCCTGTGCTGACGGTCCAGCACTGACTGTGGATGAACTCAGCATGTTGATCCTCCTTTGTGCCCAGGAGCTCTATAGCAGAAGGGTTTCACTGCAGCTTGGACGTAGCTAAAGCACTGTGACGTGGTTATTCTAGATTAGCTGGTCCTCATGAAGCTTGGTTGTGTTTAAAAATGACCGTTTTTAAATTCCACTTCTGAAAGAAAAAGCAAACCCTTCCTGGTTAATTATTTCTTAAGGAATAATTCAGTGCATATATAGCATTTTCCTGGGAGGAGATGAAGTTTGCTCACTTCTACCAGCCAGGTTAATGTGTTCTGCACTCACTGAGCTGTGTGAGGAGCCAAAGCCATCCCTCTCCCCAGCCCTGACCTCAGCCTGATGCCCTCAGCTGCTGAGCTGGATCCAGTGCCCTGAGAGCACTCTGCCCAGTGCAGTCTGTCTGTGGGCTGGGCTGTGCAGCTCTTCCTCCATGCTCTGTATTTTATAAAGCCTGAACTTTGAGGAAAACATTTGTGAAGGCTCAAGTTGTGAGTCAGGGAGGAGTGCCTGCTCCACATTTCAGATGGGATCTGTTCATTGCCTGCTGCATCTTTCTGCTATGCAGGCTCTCTTCAAATTCTCCTCCTTTCTGGAGGAGTCTGGAGTGCTGTGATTTCTGCAAGCAGATATTATGACCGCGTACCTTATACATGGCGATGATTTCCTTGGGCCCTGTGATCCATCAGACATGCTGAGAACAGTTGGCAAAGGTCTGGGGACGTTCCCCATGCTACACAGCAGCTACAGATAAGATGCCTTTCTGCCTTGCTCAGCTGCTGGACCCGCACTGGAGAGGTCCTTCCCGTCATCTTTCCAGGCAGGGTAAACCTCTGCCTTTGAAGTCTGATGCCCACAGCTCATAGAGCCGACTAATACATCAACATCGGTAATTTACCAAGGCAGGAGGGGGGGTGAAAGAAAGCTGCAGCATAAATCTGAGTCTGGCTTTATTCTTTTGCTTTAGGTGATACGTCTTTAAAGGAGAAATGCTGACAGCATGCTTGCTCACAGAAAGCCTTTTGAGCCCATGCCAAGAATTCGCTCAAGACTGGTAAAAAGTCAGAACTGGGCTCTGAGCAGCACTGATTTCCTCCTCTGCTTCCTTGCTTTGTGTTAGTTTTCTCATAGTTGAGGAGATGCCCAGTGTGCCTGCTGCCTCTGGCTTGGGGCTGTGGGACAGAGTGTGCCTTTGTCATCTGGAACGGGTGGTCTAGTGTCTGGCTTGGTGAGGATCTGCTGGAGGCCGTGTGTTTGCTTTCTCGGTATCTGTAACTCTTCAGTCTGGCGAGTGTGACTTCAGAACAATATTACTTGGACTGAAATAGTGCACCCAGGCAACAAGGGGCCTCTTGCCTCTGGGAAGGGCTTTTGCCCTCCACAGAGAGCCGCCTGGTGAATGGTAACATCTGCAGACCAACGTGCCTGAAGAGCCCCCTGTCCCCCTGCAGATAGGGACAGGTTCATGCCGTAGTAACCAGTGCAACCAAAGCAACGGCCACCTCACCTTAAACATCCGGCTGCGCCGCAGAAGTCTGATCTGACAGAGGGATGCTGCTGCAGTAGGACTGTGGGGCGAATGTGTCACTCAAGACAGGAGGTCCTGGTGGGTGGCTCTGGGTTGTCATCAAGATTTCCAGCCTAAGAAATCACAGGGAGCAATCTTTTGATGACAGTTGTGCTTGGCTAAGGGGGGTGCCCCAGCAGTCCTCTCTCCAGCAATCTTAGTGACTTCTCTGCCAGACACTGACCGCTTGTGTCTGCCAGCAGCTATTCACAGTTCTGGCAGAGGTCCTCCTACACGGAAACGCGGTCCAATGACTCCATTGCAGTGGCTTCACACCAAGTGCTTGCACAGCGGAGCCCTGTTGGAAAGGCAGTTGAAGCAACTGCTGCTGCTCCTGCCAGAAGGCACCTCGGTATCTCTGTGTCTGCACGGGGACCGAAGCACCTGTGGTATTGTACAGAGGACCAGCAGCAGCTTCCTGACCGGATGGTCTCCCTCATAAGGGTTTGTAACCCTTATGTAACCCCCTTGCCTTGAGACATGGAAATGCAGGGCTCAGAGCCCTGAATGATTTGGGAACTTAAGATGCAAAATCCAAGGAATCTGCTGCCGGAATTTCCTCCCTCCCCAAGCCAGGAAGGCCCGAGAGCGAAGGTGCTGTGCTCTGAGAGATGCTGGGAGCCACTGCAGAGCTTTTCTCTGCGTACTCCCATACTGCTTGTCCCTCCAGCTGCCTGCCTCGTATCTAGGAGGTGCACTGTATTGTTTTCCACTGAAGCTGGTGGGTCCAGAGTCTGATGTCCAAACCTTGGTGCTTTAGTAATAATAAATAATGAATCCTAGGCTTTTTTTGTTACAGCAAGTTGGTCTGTATGGAGTGACCGGATCATCACAACGGCAGTAGTGACAACAACACGCGTCTTTGGCTTCTTGTTCTATAACTGGAGTTATAACCGTGCTCCCCAGAGAATGCAGTGAAAGAAGTTCTTAAACTTCAGAGGCTTTTGTGAGTGTCTCACTGGCTATTTATAGATGATTAAGGCTCAATCGTGATATAATGGTAGTGCCCCCATATTATATTGATCCCAGTGGGAACGAGGGGCATTCAGCTCCTCACAAGCTCAGACCCTTCACATCCTTGTCTTGCTGCTCATTACAGAATATGAACAGTAGGGCTGAGCACTCCTTGATTTTCTTATTCAGACTCATTTCGAGCTCCGGCTCAGACTGGAGATTTGCTGAGTAAATAGTCTCAACAATAATCTCAGCCTGATTCCAACTAATTAAATCCTGTACAAACATCCCTCTCTGGGCCAATATAGCGAAAGACAACGAAAACACAGAAAACCAGACATAGCTTTCCTCCAGATTTTGCCCGGCCCTTTAATCCTGTATCTTTTGAAAGATAGTAACGTCCATAAGATGCGGGGTCAGCCTTCCTGCCCTCAGCATCAAGCAGTGGAATTTTTCAATAATGAACAGCTGGGTCACCAGCGACACAAAAGCTGCTGTAATATCCTGTAGGCTTACGGGGCACAACAGAAATCCCAAAGCAAATCATGATGTACACAGAAAGGGACCGTCCTTTTCTATTAAGGAGGCCACTTCAAACCAGTCTCGACACCACCTTTTCTCCAGCTTTTCGGAGGCGAGATTATCCCCTGCGTATATTTAATCACACATTGGGGGGTGGCTTTGATTGCCTTTTCAGAGTCAGAGAAGTTAAAGAACACGGGTTGAAGGCTCTTTCTCTCGGTGCTCTGTCCGCGTGCTCGCAGCCAAGATGTGTTTACAAACAGCCGCCGAGCTCCGGGACAGCAGTACCGCGGCCCTGGGCGCAGGGTTGGGTTTGCAGCGGGGTGACCACGCTGGCTGTGTTAACCCAGGCTCCATGTAAGCGTGGTGAGAGCTTGCGTGGGGGCAGAGGGGGGTGTTGCTTTCGTGCTTTAATTTTTATGGAACCTCATGGAATTCGTGGCCTTTTGCAGAGAAAGAAAGGTTACCTTACAGGGGTTTCCCTGAGTGCCCAGCAACACACAGAGTAAAGCAGGGTAACGTGACCAAAACCCAACTACTATAAAACTTTTTAATGTCTCACAAAGTCGGTCTGAGATGGATTCAGGATATGTTGGAGATTCCTGATTAAAAGCAGTTTGTGTCAAGGAAGTTACCACTTGCAACATGTAGAACATCTGACAGTGATTAAATGGAGCGAGCTATTAGATTTTCCTAAAGAAACAATGGTTAAACATCTCTCCACAAGTATGAAACACTTTATGTACTGTATCTGGTACACCTCATTTAAATTGACTTAGATGGAACAGACACACTAAGTCTAACTAGTAGGTTATTAAGAATATAAACCTGGTGCCCAAGAATTTACAATCAGTTATATGGGAGGTATCCTGACTTTCCTCCTTTTCCCAGGGCTTTCATTTACTAAGCATGTGCTGTAAAGATGTCACATTTACAGCAAGGGACATGTTTAGGATGTTTCGTACCAACAGTTTTAAGTTACATACCTGTAGCTGAGCTGTAACGTGCTGGGTGGAAAGTCTGCCATGGACTGGAGAAGTGTGTGTTAGAGGAAGAGCCTGTGCTCTGCGAGGAGGACGATTGTAACGGGTTTTTCAGTTTGCTTCTCAGAGCTTGCGAATGTTTGAGAGAAAAATTACCTAGGTTTGTCCTCTCCAGGGTGACAGACCTTTCAGCTCTGTTAGAGCACTCAGGGGTTGGAGAAATACGGTGTAAACCAGGCACATCGTAGTTCTGATTCTGGTGAGTGAGTACCCAAAAGAGGAGCCTGGAGGTTGGTCCCGCCTGCAGCGTTGGGTGGTTGCAAGCAAACTGTGTTTCGTTAAGAGTTCCCTAAGAAGCAGCTCGCTGCTTTGGCCTTTGGGTCAGGAGGTGCGGCTGGACGGTTCCTGCAGGGCTGTTCTTGCTCTTCGGTGCTCAAATTCGTGTCTGCACATTGTAGGGAGGAACAGGCAAGTCAGAAGACACTGAGTTCACATCCAAATCTGCCTTTAGTTAAGTAATTCCCTGTTACCTTGTGACGTGAGTGGACAGATGGCTGAAGGAAACCACTGCGGTGCCCTAAGCCAAATCAAAATCACTGTTTCAGAGCGTAGAGAACGTGTAGTTTCCGTGTGTGTTGCTCTTTTCTGTGTGCCACTTGCATTGAAAGGTTTTAAAATATAATTAAACTCCTGTGGACAGCCGGAGGAGATCTGCTTGCCAGCCGGGCTTGTAAAGTGCTGACCTGTCTCACTGACTCTGCCTGTGCAGGGTCAAGTCACATTCAGCTCCTCCAGAGTAGTAGAATGCTGAGGGTCAGTGTTTAGGTGCTGGGAAATCATGTGAGCAGTCCTCCGGGGGGGCTAAGAGCTCATTTATGGTTAAGTCCAGCCTTCTCCAAACTTCTCCTGCGTAACGCGAGGCCTAATAAATACTAAGGGGCGCCTCATCTCAGGTCATTTCAGATACGATGATTTACGGCAGACAGGAGTTAAACTGGAAAACATTGCTTCACAGATCCGAGAGAAAAACTGAGGACAACGAGCACAGGAGACACGTCTTGCTAGTTTATTTATCATTTTCACATTTACGAATGGTTTGAGGAGGAACTGCCACGTAAAAGGCTGGACAAACTGTCCAGAGTTTGGCCTTTTGAAAGGAGAGAGGCACAAACCCTGTGGGAATTCCGAGGGCTGATGTGGGTCAGCTAGAGGATGGACTTGGAGGATGTGGTGTGTGTGCTTCATGGGGTGGCAGGGACAGGCGAGCTATAAGGAATGACAGCTTTAAAGGGAGTTCTTTTCCTGCAGTTGGATTCAGCTGAAGTGGTTAGGGCTCGAAGCTTTGCCAAGGCTGTGCTCTTAACCAAGAGATCTACTGCAATTAGGTGACAGTCACAACCGACAGATTCTGTGAAACGTCAAATACCGAGGTGCTTGTGGGAGCAAAGGAAACCGCGGGTGCTGCTGGGCTTGGGGTTCAGCTTCGGAGGATAAGTCCGTTTTGTTTCTGCTGGTTGTTAGCTGATGACCAGAGTCAGCTTACATAGTAAGCAAGAAAAACGCACCAGCATGTATCTGCTCTGCGTAGCCATCAGCGGGGCACAAGGGTGGCTCAGCAGAAGGGACGCGGACGCTCCTTGGAAAAGCGTTTTTACCACGGAATGTCCTCAAGATGAGGGGCCAGGTTCCCTCTGCATGTCCAGGTGTTCAAATGGAGAAGCAGAGGCCAGCAGCAGCAGCAAAGTAAACACTCGAGACCTTTAAAGCATCAGCCTTGCTTCTCACACAGGCGATCTCCACGTTGCCAACAAGAGTTCCCTTGTGTAGCCCCCCTTCGGTCCCTCACAACGTGGCAGTTGTCTCCTCTCAGGTCCCTCTCTGATCTTCACTGCTCTTTGTCTCTGCAGAGGTTGTTCTTAGACCAGGAATCCTGGGATCATCCCCACCAGGAATTTCTGGGCCTTTCTCTGAGTTTCATTTCCCTCCCCTGTTGAGCACAGATGGTGCACGGGCCAGAACAGGAGATCAAGTGGATCTCCTCCTCCCACTCAGAGGCATTGGAGGTGCCACCCTCCAGATGAGGAGAGAGCCAGTGGCAGTGCCTAGAGCTGGAGGAGAGCAGCAGAAACAAGGGCAGCCAGCTCCAAGCTAGCCCTCACCTATCCATTTCCTTACTGCTGTCAAGTTCCATTTATTTCTCAGTAAGCAAATATGAGCTGGAGCCGCTGAAGGTGTAGATCTCTCTCACCTGCCAGCTGTCTGCAGCCAGCACACACCTGCAAAGTGCTTTTCAAAGCCCCTTCACACCCCTGGGAAATACGGTTGTTCCCAAGTGGTGGGCAAAACAGGTTTTGTCACTGGCAGCCCCCACCAGAGCTGTTGGAGTAGGAGTGACTCAGAGCTGTGTGCGAGGACTCCTGAGGTCCTACAGGGCTTCTCCAGCGCTGTCTGGAGGTGATGAAACTATGAGCCGTGAGTGAATAAGTTCTGTGCCAGGTTTTAAAGGTTTGGGTTAGCAGGGATGAGGCTCTGAAACCTGAGAGTGACCCAGATGGGTGCAGGAAGGGGAACAGTGGTGAGATACTGAAGTCTGTGGCACTGCTGTGTGATTTCTCTCCTTGGCCTTGTGCAGATGGGTTTCTCTCAATCCCTGAACTCCTGAAAGACCTTTAGGATCCAATCACTGTTCTTTTTGTGGTGGTGTTGTTGGGGGTTGTGCCAAGTTATGAGCGAGCCCCTAGCCTGGGTCAGCAGGGCTGGTTCCAGACTAATTTTCAAACAGAAAATCTGTGTGTCGCCTTGTTTTTCTGTTGAGTGCCCGGCCCAGTTTTATTCTGAGACAAAGGGTGGCTGGATGTTCTTTATCCAAAAGAAACCGTATTGCACGTTGCCAGTGTAAAACACACTCCCACCAGCAGACCTTAAACAAAAGCACTTGTTTGGGACGTTGAAGCTGTCAGCTGCCCTCAGATGTCCGCTGTTTTTGTTAGGAAATAATGCCTTTCTCTGATTTCCTGAGAGGTTGAAAATAAAGCATAAAACAAGGACAGTGATGAAATCCAGAAGAATTACCTCTGTGTATTCTGCTGGACGAGAGTAAACAGGTCCCTGTATACCGCCCAGGTACAACAGGCACTGTTTGGACAGCTGCATCGCTCACTGAAAGGTGCTGCTTAATCATAGCCCGGTGATAATCACGCGGGCTTCGCAGAAGGTTCATATACGACTGTACATCTCTATAGAGATAGCTGCATTAATAAACCCTGCAGAGCAGAGAGGTAGGGTTTTGTGATGCATACCAACTACTAATGTAAAACACACTCCAGTGAGAATTCCTTGAAATACTGCGTTTACTGCTGCAATAACAGCAAAAGGTTACCTTGGCTCACATTTGCAAAAGGTCAAGGCGCTGGTGGAGATAACAGCCTGTGCACACAGAACAGAAGTTGGTCCGTTTGTTGTAGTCCCATCTGCAACTGCAGCTGAACACCAGTCAAGGTTAGACATGGGAAAGGTTCCTTCCATTTTGTCTGGTTCTGTGGCGGTCGGGGGATAGTTCAAGGAGTGTCTCTGGGCCTGGTAAGAACAGGCAGGAGTATTTTTGTAGGCACAGTTAGTGAGCTCCTCTTGCTTTTCTGTTTTGAGGTGCTCTGGGATGAGCGCATGCCTTCGGCACAGCTATGCTGGCAGGGAGCAGCTTACGTAATGTGACGTGGCACAGGTATGTAGTGCAGAATGCACGTGTGCACACTTTCCGCCATGGCTCCTCTGGTGTGAGCTTCGCAGGCATAGGCAGCTGTTATCCTTAGCTTGCTGGGGAGTTTTCAGTATGCAGTGGTTGGAGTTCAGCTGTTGCTGCAGAGGGTTCTGCATTCTCTGAAGTAATTTTTGTGGGAAGTTGCCTCCTTCATAAGCTGCTGCTCTTTGCGCCAGCCCCCTGCAGCACCACCAATAGCTGACAAACCTCAAGCACAAGGATGAAGAACTAGTGAACCCTGCATCTCCAGCTGTTCTCAGCCAGATGTGCAGAAAATGTTGCAAGGTTATTCTCAAGACTGCAGTTTTTTCGCTTTAAAGAAAATAGATTCCTGGAGAGGTCCCCACAGCTGAAATGGTCCCAGGAGGACTTAGTGTTTCTGCACGCACAGTCTGTCTCTCCCAGGAGAAGGGTTGTGGGACTGAGGATTCCACCTAAGAAAGTCTTAAGTCATCTTCACCACCTTGCACTCAAGCCTCTCTTGTTCTATAAATGAAATGTAATCTACTCCAGGGCAGTCCAGGGGATGTTAATGCAGTTGCGATGGATTTGCCTGGTTTGGAATTGCTCTGCCTGTGATGGTTGTCTGTGGCAGGGCACAGGCCAGAGATGCCCAGCAAAGTCTGCAGTGCTCGTTCTGTGCAGAGGGTAAATGAAGACCTTTGCCTAGTAAATTTATATTCCATTATGAGCAAAGCGCATCCTTCTTTCTCCAGATTAGCTGGCAGCAGTTACGAGACGCAAGAAACGTCACTCATCACCTGCAGGGAAGCTGGGGAGGGGCTGTTTCCAAGGGTTTGTAGTGGTTTCCAGCTGGAAGAGGGGAAGTTTAGACTGGAAGTCAGGAGGAAGTTCTTCACAATGAAGGTGCTGAGACCCTGGACCAGGTTGCCCAGGGAGGTTGTGGCTGCCCCCTCCCTGGCAGTGTTCAAGGTCAGATTGGATGGGATCTTGAGCACCCTGGTCTACTGGGGGGTGTCCCTGCTCACAGCAGGGGGGTTGGAACTGGATGACCCTGAAGATCCCTTCCAGCCCAAACCATTGTAGGAATCTGTGAATCTGAAAATGACACGTCAGAGGCTCCCAAAAGCTCCAGTGAAAGAAGGCAGCACATACTCAGAGCTGCAGTCTACTTTTAAATCTGATCACATACTCTGCCGGCCCCTAATTCCATCACGGTGACCCTTGTGGTATAAGGTGTAATATGAAGCAGCAACTGACGGTAGTTACTGCAGCTGCCTGAGACCTGACAGGGTTTTACTGAGTACACAAGAGCATTTGATACCGTTTATTGTGCGTCTCCGAAGGATGCAGAGTGATCAGCATTCTCAGAAATGAATGGGCTTTTCATGTTGTGGATTTCATTTCTGGGGCTGGACACAGCTCCCGAAAGCAAGAGATTAATAGTCGTGGCTGGATGCGAAGTGAACGCAGCCAGCACTTGATGCTGATTCCTGAACCAGATGCTGAAAATAAAGTGTGGGAGTCGGGGAGAGGTCTCCAAATATTTGACAGAGAACTACTGGCAAAACTTAGAGCGATTCCTATTCCTAGGCTGCCAGCAGTATCTAGTAAATATTTCCCAGAGTCACCGCCGTCCCCGGCACAGCTTCGGCTCTGCTCTTTCCTAACCCCCTTGTTCTGCTTGAGATTTACCTTTGCTTCTGGGGCAGTTGGGTGTTGCTAAGCAAAAGGCAGTAGCTGTGTCTCCGGCATGTTTGGGGCACTCGCTGCTAGGCAGACACTTCAAATAAGCCTCAGGGGCTGGGCAGCGTGCTGACGGGGGCTACCGCTGGCATCCGCTTAGGGGTTTTGTACAGAATGCAAGAGGCTCCAAGGAGGCATCAGCAGACACGGAGAGCCCGAGTTACAGGGGCGAGAGAGTGGCTCTTTGTCTGCGCACCAGGGCCAGCTGCAAAGGAGCCAAAAGCCCGAGCAGAGGCTCAGGGCTGGCATGCTGTGGTGCAGGGCTGGGAGGCAGCATGGGCACCGGCAAGACATGGCAGTGAGGAGCCACTCTAGCCCACCCACTGCTGACCTCCCTTCGCCCACCATCTCCCCGCTGGCAGGGAGCTGGGGCTAGGCGATGGTGTCGAAGCATCACCCCGCACTCCCCCGGCTCTGGGTGCCCAGCGGTGACCACTGTGATGGAGCCGATGAGGTGATGGTGGCACAAGACAGTGTCGCCCAGGGCAGTACCAGCCGTCTCACTCCATGCTGCTGTGCCTCACCTTTCCACTGGCAGTGGTAGCGGGTATTGACACAGATCAGCTCCATCGTCTCAACTTTACAAGGTGTCTAGATGGAATATTGATGGATTTGGGCCTCAGAGTGACTAATTAGCATGCAGGATTCCTCAAAAGGGTTAACATGGGATCTTTTTAATTGTCAAAAGAGTTTCAGGCTATTAGTGTTGGCATATTCTTCAATAATCTGTTTTATTTTTACCTGCTGGGAGCTTAATTAAAAAACAAAGAGGCTCAATTTAAAGCCCATTACTATGCTAATTTTGTAAGAACTGGGCGGTGATTAAGAAGCTTTAAAAAGAGGAGTTTAGTTTGCTCTAGGGAACGGGTTGGAGGCAGGTTTTATTTCGTTTCATTAGCTAGCTACAATTATTTATAAACTAAATGGAAATGATATTAAAGAGTAATGAAAAAAACCGGCATCTATGTATTATTGAACAGCAGAACTTTTTTAATTTAGCGTTGCAGTGTGCGGAGCCTTTATTACTGCAACTTGCAGTTAACGCGGCTAAATGCAGTTGTTAAATATAAGAGCCTTTTTAAACGCGGCCGTAAATACCGGGCTGTCTGCGCGGCTCCGCCGGTGGATCACCGCGGAGAGAGTGAGGAGGGGGCAGACAATGGAGATGAGCTGCCGCCCCTCTGAGAGGGCTTCCTGAGGCTGCAGGCGACAGCGTCTCCTGACCGGAGCGGCCAAGCCGCTGTCTCGGCCGCGGTGCCGGGGGTCACAGGCGGGCCCCAGGCCGGTACCAGCGCAGCGAGGGCTGCGGATGCCCCGGGACACGGTGTGGGAAAGCGGGGTGAGGGCGCAGGGAAGCCCGGGCGGCGGCTCGCGTGAGCGGGCACCGGGACGGCGGTGCTGAGGGCGCGGGGAGGGGCCCCGAGCACGGGCGGTAGCGCCGGGCTGGATCCTCGCGACTGGGGCACCGGGCTGTGGTACCTGCGGGGATGTGGGAAGGGAAGCTCGGCCTGTGTCTGGCGGGGAACTGGCGGCACTGGTGTGTGTGTCCCAGTCGTGGGAAGAGAGGAGGAGGTGCCGAGCCTGAGCCTGCAGGAGCCGCTTCAGGGCCGCCTGTATCCTGTAGGATGCGTGGCCGCCCCAGCTGGGGTGGCATAAGCGAGGCGGCATCGTCGGCGATGGTGCTCTGCAGGGCACAGCTGGGGGGGTGCCTGGAGGTACCGGCCACCTCAGCAGCTGCAGCCACTAGGAGGGTCCTGCGGGAGCCTCCATCCCTGCTCGCTCCATGCCATGCCTGCACCATGCCAACACTGTCCAAATAAAGACCTTGCAGTGTAAAGAGAACAAGCGGGGCTGTGTAAGAAGACCCCACCGTTTGAGCATTTATTTGCTTGAGCCCTCCTCTGTTGCCGGTGACAGCAGGAGCGGGGCTATTCCACTCTAGGAAACAGAAAAGAGCTGGCAAACTGGTTTGTGTCACAAGAACAGGACCAGACTGCTTCCTTTTGGTGACTGTCAGCCAAGTCCCCATCCGAGCGTGGCTGTTTTCCTCACAGAGTCTGCAGAGTACCTAGTCACCCTTGAGCCTGGTCCTGAGGTTTGGGCTTTTTGCTGGAACATATCTGGTTACGGGAGGATTTGTAACTGTGGAGACGTGTTCCAAGGCGGACCTATTGCTGTTGGTCCTCAAACTTACTTTTAATTAAAGTCTTGATCTTCCTGCCATTTCATCTTTGATTAGATAACAGCTTTATACTTTTCACACCAAGATGGCTGGCAGGGCATCTCTAGCTTGAATAGTTTTGGCAGCCAGGGAAGTGATTCGTGATGAAAGAACTGAGTTAGGAGAAGGGTCAAGACAAGAAGTAAAGTTACTCAGAGAGCCCTGCACACCTGAGACCCAAATATGTGTAGAAACCACTGGGACTACTGCTGCCACAGTCTTCTGTGTGGATCCTGAGTTAGTTGAGAGGTGCAGCATCCTGGAGCTGTTCTGGCTCTCTGAAATCAAAGTTCACCATCTTCTTCCACAGTCACTCTGGAGAGAAAAGCCAAATGCTGCTAACGTGCTGTTTCTGTGGGTAAACTCGGAGCTGAGCCCGGCCACAGAGCTGCCTCGTGTGATAAAGGTCAGACAGCAGAATAGCTTAAAATCCTCTCTCGCTTCTAAAGGCAAACCGAGCTATCCAGGATCCCCGAGGTCTTAAACGTCCCTTGGCCTTCTTTTGACCCTGTATACACCTTACATTCTTCCTTTAATGATTGACACTCAGTGGGTGAGTGCCTTCGGGCATACTGAAGTTGTAGCTGCTTCTTCATCAAAGCAGCTGTTTACAGCTGGTTTGAGTTGGATGCCAATAAACAGTATTCTTTTTGTTCAAAATAAAAAGCAGCTTAAATCCCTAATGATAAGGATTTTGTGCTTTGTAGAGGGACAATTCAGCTAGGTTGGGACAGCCAGACACTCAGCTTAGCAAGTCAGAGTACTTTATACTTGCAGCTAAACCGCTTTTATCTCCTCAAGTGAGTGGGCTATAGATTCTTATCATTGTGGCAGAAGTGATGAGGGTAACATCTTTAGTTGGAAATCATTGGCAACATGTGGAGAAAGCTTAAGATGTTGTCACACTTTAACTTGGTCCTAATCTGTTCAAAGGCAGTTCATACTTTCTAACTGCGCCAGCAGGTAGTGAGGGGAGTCAAAGACCATCAGGGTAAAATAGCTCACGCTTTTCTTTGGAGAGTTTATGACTTTCATAAAGCGGGTACAAAGAAACTGCAGCGGTAACTGTTATTGTCTAAATGAAGAGCTTATGTTCACCCAACCATATTTCATTAACTTGTACACCCAAGCTTCTACATTTCCTGCCTGCTTGGTGCAGTGCTAGCAGCAAATCTCGAATATTTTAATGCCTATTGTCAGTGAAATGAGAACAAGAGGAATGCGCAGATCAGCTGTGCCCCTCAGGTGACCACTGGATGGGTCCACTGCCACCAGCAAGTAGGACCTACGTGCGTGTGCTGCGGCATCACCCGTGGCATAGTTCACATTCATTGTGAACTATGAATGTTCACAAAATTCATAGTGCGGGCTGTTTCATGAGATCAAAAAGCAGAGTACTTTTCCTCCCCACAGCCAAGTGAGTGCTGCTAGCAGCACTACAGTCAAACCTGGGGGTTCTGTGAGCACGCAGGAGAAAATACCTCCAGGATCAAATTCTCCGTGGAGCTGAACATTTGCCTCTGAATTGAGGACCCAGTCCTATTCCTGGTTGTGTCAGGGTTGTTCTTCATTTCACTGACCAAGTAGATCTGGCACAACTTCTCCTCCTTAAGTTCTTCTGCTAAAAATAAACAAGGAGTCCTGGTGAGCAGTCTTCTCTATTTCAGCACGTTCTGGGGGGAAAAAAGGTGCTTTGTAATTTCACAGCAAGGACAATGGAGTCAGAGCAGGATTCTTTCTAAGCCAGATACTCAACAAAGCACCTAATTTTTGGAACCGTTTGCGGAGCCCTGGTGACTGCCAAGGGATGTGTCTGTGCTTTTGGAGAACAATTCCAAGCCGTGCAAATGTGCTCGCCAGCAGACAGGAATGCTGCACTGGTACGGTGGGGTGGGGATTCTCTTCGCACTCTTTTTAGCACACACCTCTGTTTCCCCCCGTGTGTGTGCATGTACAGTGCAGCATAACAGAAGTTAAGTAGTGCTTTCCAGCTTTGACCTACTTACAAGTTTTCATTTAATTAAAAAAAATTCTGCAAAAGTTAATAAAATGTTTAGACAAACCTTTCAGTCTTGCGAGCTTAAGGGAATAATCCTCTTTGCATGCCTAATAATGTTGTTGGTGTCTAATGGGATTTCATTTTCACACATGTGGAAGTGTCCTGTGTGATAATGCTTAACTGCTGGAATAGCTTAAAACCTGCGCTAATGTTCCGGGCAGAGGGGGCTCTGGGCACACCACAGGGCCTTGTTTATGGAGAAATGTTTTTGTACGGGTTTAGCGACTCTGGTTTACCAAAGCCTGAATACAAACACAGGTGCTGATGGCTCGGTCTTTAGGACTCTATCAACTGCATTTGGCCTTAGAGAAGAGATTTTGGTAGTTCTGCGTTACATCCAGTTTATGGAGCGACAACGGTGCTCGTCCGCACTAGAATGCTTAGGCAGATCTGTTCATTACGTTAAATCCAAGCAGAGGGGCTTGGAGCCTTCAAAGCTGCCTGTATGGAGAGACCGATTTATTCCCCATCGCAGTGCCAGTAAGTAATTGACGTGGTGTCAGTCAGAATGCACTGCGAGGGGGATTGGACTGGATGATCTTTGCAGGTCTCCTCCAATCCCTAGCAGTCTGTGATTCCGTGACTGCATTACCGTTCCCACAGGCTGCAGGACAGCCTTTCAGTTGCCCGAATTTTGCAGATTTGGGTTGTTTTCTCAGTGTTTTCTTTTTTCAGTGGTCCCTTTCACAGCTTCTCCCAAAGCTCTGCTCCTCTGCCGTCTGCCGTTCTGTCTCCTCTGATGAGCAAAGTTTGTGAAGGGACAGTAAAGAGAAGCTCTGCAGATGATTGGGGGGCAGTGCTTCGTGCAGTAAAGGTCAGGCTAATAGAGCGCGGTTCAGAGCAGAATGTAGCAGGGACTTTTGTAAGATAAGCAGCAACTTTTCATGCTCAGATGGGGATTCTTGGGTTAAATTGCTATCTTTGAGTTCTGAACTTGGAAAGGTATTAAAGTGGAATTAAACCTTTACACAATCCGGCTCTTGTGTCATTCAGAATTTTTTTGGGTTCTGTTTAATTGTACATCACAGCAGGGTTCTGAGTGACTGGTGCTCTAAAGAAATGAGGGGTAGGGTTAAGTCTGCAGCCCACGGCTTTCTGCTAATCCTTCTTGTTCCTTGAAGAAGGATTTACTTTTGCTGCCAGCTTGTGAAAGACTTTCCTCCTCCCGAAGAGATTGTTGTGGCTTTCCTGGGGAGGTGTGGTTGCTATAGCAGGGAGTCACGCCTGGGTATTCTCTCAAACCCTACTGAGAATGGGCCAAAAAAGAGCTGAAGAAGAGTAAAACTGGGGATTAAAAAACGGAACAATGGGAGACAGGAAGATAGGAGTGGGAACAAATGGGAATTACAGCACCAAAAATAATGCAAAGTGACAAAAAGAGGAAATAGAAAAATAATAGCTGACAGTTGGACTGAAAAGAGAAGCACTACAAAAGAACAATCTATTTCCAACAGACAAAGAAAATAAAAGGGCATCTGGGAAATAAGACACAGGCGTGTGCTGAGGGCTTTTTTGGTTCCTACTGTACTGCACACGTACACACACCAAGCATGCCAGCTTTTCTTCATACCCCCTTCTCAGTGCCACCTTCGCTACCCTCTTTTGTCCAAAACCAAGTCTCCCTGTGGTTCTGCCTGTTTCTGGTCAAATGACATTTCTGACTGTGTCTGTTCCTAGGGACTGAGTGTAGGGAAACCGTCAGCTTCTCATACAAAGTACTGACACGTAGACCAGTAACAGAATCAAAATCCAGCCTTGTTCAGATTCTCTCCTGAATGCTTTGCAAAGAAACAAGTGCCTCTAGGAAAATGCCAGTGGGCCCTTGATTTTGCTGCTGCTGACTCCAGCCAAATTCTTAAGCTCTCGTCGTGGCAATGCCCTGACACGAGTACCTGGTTCTGCTGCTGCTGGGCACCGTGCTCGGCACCGCAGGAGCGCAGGCTGCGTCCCTGCCCTGGGTTGGCCAGCTTATCGCTGGATTGCAAGTAGTCACCTTTAGGATTTTCTGGATGCTGCATTTTGCTCTGAACTGCTCTGCTCCACAAATCAAATGCAGCCTAATTTTGCAAAGACTCGAACACTTTCCTCTCAGTGAAAGACGCTGAAATTTTCATTCAATTCAAAGTTTGTCTCATTACAAATGAAATGTAAGAAGGACCCAGTCCCACATCTAACAGCAAATCTCTCTGAGTGCCTTTCCTGCACCCCACTGCTTTATGTATAGGAGAGGCAGAGCGACGTAGCAGATGAAGCATTTTGTTTATGAAGTGTCTATGTTTTGTTTTATTTCACATGTTTTTGCAATATAGATAACAGATTACACCACAGAGCTTTCATTGCCTTGCACTATAAAGATACTATAAAGCCTTTCTGGGTATTAATAATAGATTGTGTTGATGAGTTTGGAGAAGCTGGCAATAGACCCCCCACTGTAAAGACATTAACACCACAGGACTAAGGTATCTTTCCCTTGCAAATCAGTTGCTAAATTGGCTGCGCTGATGGGTTTGGGCACGGGCTCGTGTACAGCGTCAGTGCAGCAGGCACAGGAAGTGATTTTGTTTTACACTGGCAAATAACATTTCTTCCTCTTAATGCTCTTAGCTGGGAGGAAAGGCCCCGTGTAAATTCTTTCCCTAAGTCGTTCTTGCAGCCGAGACATAACTTAGAAACTGCATTTGAATTGCTTCGACACGTGATTATTCTTTTCCGTGGAAGTGGAGGCCGGGGCAGTGAATCACCCACAGCAGAGCTTCCCCGCTCGTAGGGCCTTTAGGGTGAATTTTCACATAAAAATGATATTAGAAGAATTTCCCTGTGTTGTTGGCCATGTAAATTCAAAGGCAGCTGTAAATGCAGCGTGCCACTCGGGGAACAAGAAGGATAAGGCATCTCCTCAGGCCAGTGAGTATTCAGCACAGGAGAGCCCAGTGTGGCACGCTTGGCCCCCGCGCGCAGGGCGAAAGCGGCTTGGCCGGCAGAGGGGTCGTACAGGTCCGACGTAAGAGTGGATTTGGGTTCGTAGGTGTAAACGGCTGAACAAAAACGAGAGCGGTTGGGCTTTGGTGGTGACCCCCCTCAGCGGAGCTGCAGCAGAAATCCGATGTCCCCAGCACGTGCCGTGCGTTTCGGTATAGCGTAAGCGATGCGAAAGCCCGGCGGCAGCAGCCGCAGCCCGTTTGGGCTCTTTCGCTTGTGGGTAGAACCAACGCTATTTCCCAAATGTTTGCCCTGCTTAAAAATATAATTGTAACAAAAACGTCGTCTTTCGCTGAATTCATTTGGCTTCTTAATTGCAGCCTGGGCTTCACCAATTCAGTCGGTGCCCTTAACTTTTATAACAGTTTCTGTTCTAGGGAACAGATTAGGAGAAAATTGCAGCCATAATCTGTACAGTGCAATTGCTGTGCTATAAAGAGGAATGGGAGTAGCTGAGAAGAGCAATTGGATTCCCAAAGGTGGAGCACAGTAGAGCAATATCAGTGACTTTGTAAATGAAAAATTGTTTTAATTCCCTTCTAACAGCAATAATTCGATTCTTCATAAATTTTTCCATCAAAGCGTTGTAAGGAAAAATGCTGTAAAATAGAACTGCGTGGCAGTGATGGAAGACAGTTGAACAAAGTGGTTAATTAAGGGATGAAAATTAAGCAAAGAGAAGAATCTATTCTGTCACATTCTGCTTGAAGCAAGGAACTCCTCCGCCCTTTACATGTTGCGTTTGAGTTTGCAGTTGAGGGAGGTGTCACCTCGTGGGTCGTTCTGGCCCCACCTGAACAAGTTACGTGGGGGTGGCACTTGTGAATCCTGGGTGTCTTCACGCATGTTTGTGAATGTGCTCACCAGTTCTTTTTGACTTGTCTCTGCATCGTGGTTCTGGCCCCAGAACCATCGGTGCCCAGAGCTCTGGCATGGCCAGTGGATATGCTGGACCTGCCCAGTGAAGAGGTTGTGAGGGGCTTCAGCTGAAGGAACTGGGTTTGGGTACTAGGTGGCTGGAGAATTTTGTGCCCAGTGGCCTGAGGACCTCTTGAGAATGTGGTGAGCCGTCATCTGCGACCACATGAGGGAACGACTGTCTCCATCCACTTCCCTTCCAAACACCCATCTCGTCAGAGCAGGCAATATCTAAGACCTGTCTAGGTACGTTTGGAGAGAGTGGGGATGGCCACCCTGCAGAAGGGTCCCTGCTGGACCAGTCCTCACTGGTGGAGCAGCTGCAGGGATCTTGTGTGTTGCTGAGCTCAGCTCAAGTGCAGATGCCAGCTCACTGTCCACGGGTGACTTCTTCTCCCTTGTTGAAACCCTGTAAAGAGAGAAAACTGACACAAGGCATGAGGGGCTTTCTGGCAGTGGTGGTTTGTGTTGCAGGCAAGGCCAGTGATGGTGGTCCTCCTGGGGCTGTCGCCTGGCACAGATGTACAGGCAGTGCTGCTATTCCTGCGGCTAACAGAAAGCAGCCTCTGAAAATGAACCTCCTCCTGCTCCGTTGAGGCAAATGGGACTTCTTACTGCAGTGGGAAGGAAATAAAGGGTCATATTGCTGTGGATGTGTTTGTGACACAAGCCGTTGTCTGGCCGTGGCCACGCTGTGATGGTGCCCGGGGACCTGTGTTTGGTGGACAGAGCAGAAACACGGGGTTTTGGCTCTGACAACATCGTGGTGCAAGTCCCACCAGCTTCAGAGCAAGATTTCCCTTGGCATGGCATAGCACGTGGTCTCTCTCAGATTATCTGCTCGGTTGCCTTTGCATGGCAGTACGGCCCTTCTTACGAAAACGGGAAGAAGCAGCGCGTCCTACAGTGGTGACATTTTAATCTGTGCTCCCAGTGCGCGTTGTGAAGAGCAGTGTAACCACCGGCTTTCGCCAGGAGCTGGTGTTCTTGCTGCAACACCTGCAGATAGAGGGTTAATGAATGTTTTCTTCAGCTCTCCCTGAAGAAGAGAAAGGTTTCTTTGTTCTAGTTTATCTCTAAATATTGCATTTTTTTACTAGAAACTTTTAATTTTTGCACAGGTTTTATTACTGCTCGGTGAAGGGGAATTGCTTTTCTTTTACTGAAGTTTCAGCCGTGAAATTTGCTTTAATAAACTATATAATTGCTTTTTTCTGCAGGGGAGATGTTTAAAATGGATTGTTTCTTTTCTTAGGTTTCTTAAAATCATAAGATTAGAATATTTCTGTTTTGCTTTAGTGCATTTGAGATGTTTTGAGTGTTCAGAATCCAGTGTAACCAAGCAACAGTTTTCCTTTTTTACGAGCACCCGTGGGCTCTGAGACTCCACAAAAGCGTCGAGGCCCTTCGCTGCAAAAGCCCCATGAAGTGTTTTCCCCATTCTTATGTCATCTGAAGGGGACGGAAGTGTCAGCATTTCTCCCAAAGAACAAGTAACAGCTGTCATTCATTAGCAGTTTAATTTCTTCTCTTAATAAAACGCCGTTGTGTGAAGAGCACAGTATATTTTACTCCAGCTCTAGCCTATTTTGTGCTGTACGAGTGCCAAGCGAGCTCCCAGCTGGCTGCGTAGGCACCGTAGGGATGTCGTACACAGGCCACGATCAGAAACTACCGCGTCAGAGCCAGAGCCCGTGCCTGCTTGCGAAAGCTCGTGACCACTACCTTTGCATGTTTATTAGCTAAAGAAGAGACAGGTATCTGCTGCGGTTTCTTGCAACATGAAGCGTCAGAATGGCAGAGGAAGGGGAATGATTTAACATCTCCCATAGACAGACAGCAGCATCTGTCCCGTTGTGTATATCAAACACTGCTTAATAACTTCCTATCGCTGCCTTTCGCAGAGGGCCAGTAAATGAGCAGCCCGACTGAATTACTCTCTTTCTGTGGCCCTGTCCTGTGCAGCCAACCTCTGGAACCACGCTCAGTGCACAAGCAGATTTTACACTGCACACGGAGATCTCTCAGCACAGATTAAATTTGTTATAATAAACCCATTGAAATCTATTTGCCCACGGATAGGAGGAAATGAAGGGCCTGGTGAGGAGCAGAAAGGTAAAGGGTAGGTTGTCAGGACACAGAAGAGTAAACAGCAGAGTCGTGATTCCGAGGAGCGGAGCAGGGTCAGACTTACCGCAAGATAAACGTGCCAGAGATAATAAATCAGCAGTACATATTAAACACCAGATGGTTGTGCCCAAGCAGGAAGGCACAATGGATCATGTAACTGAGGTTGTTTCTAAGGATTACTGATTCAGCCTGACTTCGCAGGGATATCCTCACAAATAAAGTCTTTATGGCCTTTTCCGCCGGTGGACATTTTCTCTACCGTGTAAAGTCGGGACCACGTGTCTTCGTATTTTGATTGCCTCTAATATGTATGCAAAATTCATTTATGAGCGCCCACTTTTCGCTGGTGAAGATCTTCCAGCCGTCTGGCACTGTAAAGGCGCTTCCCAGCGGCTATGAGGAGCACTCAGATGGACTGACAGGCCATTGTTCCAGGCTTTGGCTCAGCCGACTCTCCCAAGTGTTTCGGGCATAGAGGCAAACACACTTAAAAACTCCTAAACCTATTGAGTTGTCTTTCAGAATTGTCCGGGCAACAGCATTTATTTATCAAACTCTTGCGATCGTTGATTCAAAACAAGGTTTTCTTGTTCTGCTCTTCTCCTTTGTCCTCTTTGAACGATTTTCTCTGGAATGTTTTCGTTGCGCTTAGGACTTGGAGATTTCCCGAGGCTTCTAATAAAGGCATTTGATTTCCACTCTCCACATACTTCTAACAAGGCCAAGGTTTTGAGGTTTGACATTAACTTAAGAGAGCTGGAGATAATCAGCCATGGGGGTAAAGAGTCAGAGCTATGCAAATTATTTGTAAAATGTGCGGAAAGCAAAGGAAACGCCTCTTCAAACCGGCCAGCGTGGAGCAGGGGCTTTGTCTCTCCCCCTCAAATTTACGGCCTCGATTGAAACCTGTGAAGGGGTGATCTGTAAAGTATTCCTGCTGTCCTGCGCTTCTCAACAGGTTTATTACCTTTCGTTTATAAAGTGAGCAGTCTAATGAGCAGCGCTTTAGATCACAGATATCAAAGTCTGCTCATTTGTCAAGATTAGTTTCCTGTTGTGAGTTGCCTCGCACAAAAAAAGAGGTGCCTAGGCCTGGGTTACTCTCTGAAAGCTGAAAAAATAGCTGGGGACGCTTTAGAAGATGGGTTTCATGAAGGTTTTGTGGCCTCAGTTAGCTCCGGCCTGTGCAGCCGTGTGTTCGGGCGAGTGTGCGTTGCAGAGCAGAGAGGAGCGGAGAACAGCGTGGCATTTTCTTGCGTGGACGGTGTAAAACTGCTGACACGAAGGCCACGCAGTGCTCTCGGGCTGCTGTGACCATAATCTGAGTGAGTTAACGCCGCCTCGACGGTGCTGTAATTGGCTTTCACTGAAAGGCTGCCCTTGGAGCCACTGCTCTGGGAGCGTCGTCTCTTGGGCAGCAGTCAGTTGCCAGTGAATAACCCTAAATACTTTCTGTTCTTGTCTCACGCCTTTTGTTTTGGAGAATCCCCCTGAGCTGCCGCTACAGCAGCATGGTAGCCACGGTGCCGCTCAGGTGCCGGTCACCCTTCAGAGCACACAGCCAAGACAGCAGATTATTTNGGAGAACCGCGGCGGTTCGGTTCGGTTTGGTTTGGCGGGACTCGTTGCCGGAGCCACCATCCCACCCGTGTCTGCCCGAGAGGATGTGTCGGTAGCTGTGAGCCCTGTGCTGGTTTGCCAGCAGCACGGCCGCGGGTTCCTTCTCGTTGCGGTGCTGCAGAAGTTCTCGCACTTTTGGGTGCCTGCCGCCACAGAGTGGTGGCCATTCTCCTCAGCTCCTTTCTGAAGATGTCTCAGCCCAGCAGCACTGGTTTGAGAGGCAAACGGAGTCTGGAGGCCGCAGCCACAGCCGCCACCTCTCCCCACCTGTCTGTTCCCTCTGCAGCTCCCGTTGGTGACACCAGCCATTAGCCTCTCCATCCCTCCTGGTAGCCGTTGGCTGGGTTTTACTGGACTGTCCGGGGTAACAGTCGCGGTGTATACGCGAGCTGATGCCAGTTGGGGAAGGTGGGTATCTTTGCTCCGAACTGGCTAGTCTTGGGTCGTTAAGTGTGCTCGGTCAGAACAGCAGCTGCTAGACAGAGGGTCCCCCTTGTATTAGTCTGAGTCGGATAGGTTCAGGACGCTGCACAGAAAGGACTTTCTTGAGGGCCCAGGACCTGTTTGCGCCCTCCTCCCTTTTGTGTTTGAAATCCTTTCAGCCGCGTTGTTGTGCGGAGACAGAATATTTCCTGCCTTAGGAATGTGCTGGCTGGAGCACCCGAGAAGCCCCACGGGGGGCTCCAAGTGAGACGGGCTGTTTGCTAGCACTGCATGCATCGCTTTGCCTCTAATGAATCGCATTCATCGAGGGGCCTGTGCGCCGTGGGGCTGTTCCCTGGGGCTGTGCTCAGGTAGGCTCTGAGCTGGCGAGGGGAGTAGCGCCGACCTCTTGTCGCAGGGGAAGGTCCGGACAGGGCAGCCCCTGCGGTTGTTGGGCGCTAGGCCTTCATGCGGGTGCCACGCAAATGCCTTTCCACATCCTTGTTCCTCCTGCCCGTCGTGTGCCTCGCTCCTCCTGCTGAGGAGCTGGTGACTGCCATCTTACTGTGCTTCCCGGCTCTGACAAAATGGAGGCATTGAGGGACCAGTCCCCCCCACGGCCTGTGCCTCATCCCTCTTCTTACCAAAGATGATCATTTAGAGGATGGGAAACAATTAAGTCAGCATTCCCCGTCCTGGAAGGCAGAGGCTGCCTTCGTTCCTCTGAACACACGGGTGTGGTTGCGCTGATTTTGCTGCCGAAACGCGACTGCTGATGCCCCTCATGCTTCGGCGTGTGCCGCGCGAGACGCCGAGCGTCAGATCGCCAGGCCCGCCGCACGCTGCAGGGGGGTTGCAGATGTCTCATAAGAACGAGTCTGGGGTGCAGCCGTCGTTCCTGCACCAGTGATTTAGCAGATTGTATCTGCCCGGCCCTGCCAAAGGGTGTTCCACACCACTCAGAACGCGCAGGACACCCTTCCGAGGTGGAAGGTTGTTCTGGAACAGCTCGGCAGCCAAAGGAGAGCCGTGTTATTTCACTCCTCTCTCTAGCAGTTCCACGTGTGTGAGCGCGTCGTCTTCTCCTCAGCAGTAGCACCGGGTTCTCGTGCTTGTTTCCACATTCGTTCGTCAGCCTCCTCAGAGACAGACAGTGCCGAGAACGGAGAGTCAGGAGATCAGTCCGGAGCAGGGCTGGAGTGCTGGGACCAGAGAGACTGAATTTAGCTGAATTTGGTTTGAACAAGTTTTACCCAAACTCTGGGCGCTCCTTGTTTCTTATTGTGAAAAGGAGCAAAACAGGGAGACGAGGACCGATCCGATTATTTTGTTACCCAGCCAAGGTGATTTGGGATCTCTAGACCAAAGGGACTGAGATTTGACTGCACTGGAATAACGATGTTTCCAGGGCCTGACCTGGTGTCACGTGGATGTGCTCCGTTAGATTCGCGCGGTGTATGGTCTGACATTCCCTTTGACTTTGCTGCCTCTCTTCCGCAGGCTGTTTGCTGCCAAGTGCAGTGGCTGCATGGAGAAGATCGCCCCGACAGAGTTCGTGATGAGAGCCCTGGAGTGTGTTTACCACTTAAGCTGCTTCTGCTGCTGCGTTTGCGAACGACAGCTGAGGAAAGGGGACGAATTTGTTCTTAAGGAAGGGCAGCTGCTCTGCAAAAGTGACTATGAAAAAGAGAAAGACTTGCTGAGCTCAGTCAGCCCGGACGACTCAGACTCAGGTGAGCTTTTTCCACACCTGCTCCGACTGGAGAAGCCACAAGGGTTTGTAGAGCTTCCTTACAGAGGAGCGCATCCGTCTGTAGACAATAGACTTTTGTAGAGCTTTCTTCAGCAAACCAGACCAGTTTCCACATCCACCTTACCTGTATGCACACGCAGATTAGCAGGACTGTCTTTCAGTCTCTCAGCTCTGGGAGAGATGAGAAGTCTTCTCCCTGTGCCCTATGCACTCAAGGAGACTGGAAACCTCCTGTGCCAGCGCGTGCTGGCTGATCCCAGCTAGAGACGCTGTGTAGACAGGCTGCAGCCAGCTACCACAGCCACACGCTCGTTTCCCAAGAAAATCAACAGTTACCGATCTGTCGGGTACACGACTGTTCACGAGTGCTTGCCGCTGCTCTGTGGAAAAGCGCATTATTCCAGCCCACCCAGGAGCAGCAATCATCCCTACTCCCAGAGCCATATTCTGCACATTTGTGTTTCCATGTCAAGAGTGCTGCAAGGCAAAGGTCATCGCTGACTGGGCAGGGTGCGGACGGCCAGGGCCTTGCTGGGAGCAGCTTGTTGTTTATTGCCGTACCGTGTTTGCAGGGCATCGAGTGCTCTGCTCTGTAAAACTCACATGACAGGGTTCAGGCTCTTTGTGAATTTGCCAAAGGCATGTGCGTTTCCACCTTGCCCTTCAGCGTGATGCTCTCTTTGCCAGCTTCAGTGTCACGCTGTCGCCACCTCCCTGTGCCCAGGCAGTGCCACTGTGAAAAGCCTCGTGTGCAGGGCTGTCTCCACACTGCGGTGATGGGCATGGAGACCCTTCTCCCCGCCTTCCTCTTGCACTGCTCAGCACTGGCGCCTGCTCTTTGCCAGCTGGCCACATGGCAGATCTGTGTGGGCAGAGGCTGGTCTCTCCTTCAGGACCAGATTTTCCACGTTGTGATCTGCAGGAAGCTGCCACAGCAGCACAGAACAGCCTTGGTTTCAGTTCCATTTCCCCTTGGCACAAGGGGTGGTTTCTTGCTTCTGGAGTTGCTGCTTTTACCCTTGTTACTGTCTGTTGGCCAAACCCAAACCTGAAAAACAAGCTGACAGATTAAACGGGATGTTTTGCCTCCCGTCGTCTCACACGTTGACAACACACATCTCCCAGGTGCCTGCGTGAGAGCGGGTGTTGCACAGAGGCCTGGCTGAGAGGGTGTCCTTCTCCAATCAAATACGTACCCGCTGGACACAGGGGTCGCTCTCCAGTGAGCAGTGTTGATCCGCACAAACCTTTCCTTAGAAACGGCGTGCTGGAAAGTTAATAATGTCACGGTTATTAAAATGACTGAACTCCTCCTAAATCATTAGGCAAAAGATGCTTATTAAAGTAAAAAGTGATTAGATTTCTAGGTGCATAATAATCAGACCTAAAATGAATTAAAGTCCAATTTGTTAATTCCCCAAACATAGTCTGTGAGCATACAGGGCTCGCGGTGTGCTTCTCACGCTGAAGTCCCTGTCATATTACTCTTGTTTCCTGGATGAAAATTCAGGAGTCTGGTGGCATAAAATGCAGCGAGTCGAAAAGCTGGTTTTCACAATTAGATTTGTAGTTGAGCGATTGCCGGTGAGATTTCCCAGTACAATGCTGCGGAACACGCGACGGCGTCGGACTGCATGAATATTCAGAATTCACTTGCAGAAAATGTGATCATCTGTTTGGCCTGTGTTTGTGGAGGTGCGTGCCCATATAGACGCATCGCGGAGCCAAGGCGATGCTGGTGCTCTCTGCGGGGAACAGAAATGAGATTGCAAAATGCCATCCAGTATTATCTCTGGAGTTTCAAGTTATTCAGAAAACTGGCTGGAACCTCTGCTAGTTTGAGACACAGAGACCTTGAGTGATGGGTGTGTTTACCTGCTGCCATGTGGTGTGGGCAGTAGGACCCGTCTGCTTGTGCAGGGAAAGGTGTGTATCAGCTGGTGAGGGAACTGAACGATGCCAGGAGGGCACAGAGCCTCTCTGTGCTTGATTCCTGGAAGTACAGAAGCACATTCCGAATGTCCATCCCTTGATCAGTCCCCACATTCTCAGTGACAAACTACGCCCATTCTCAGGTCTTTGTGGCCCTTGTGGCATTGTGCACACAACTCTGAGATAGCCTCTTCCTGCCCACCTTTGCGTTAGGGTCAGGGTTAGGGCAGGTGTTCCAGTACGCACAGGGTGGCTTGGCAGCTGAAGAACAGCTCTCCAGCACCCCGTTGTCTTGGTGTAACAAGTGCAATGTCCTGTTTATTTCCTACTAGTTAAAAGTGATGATGAAGATGGAGATGTTAAACCCACCAAAGGACAAGTTGCCCAAGGAAAAGGAAGTGATGATGGGAAGGACCCAAGAAGACCCAAACGACCAAGGACAATACTTACTACACAGCAGAGAAGAGCATTCAAAGCATCCTTTGAAGTATCTTCAAAGCCCTGTAGGAAGGTAGGTACTTTAAGGACCTGAAGTCAGCTCTTATCAGGGGGTGATGTGATCAGGCCACAGCTCCAGATAGCCCCCTGCTCCTTCCCAGCGCTCTAGCAGGTGGCTTGGGGTGAATACAGAGCCCAGGACAACGTGTGGTGATGCTCACCCAAACTCTGTCTCAGCCTGGGACCATCAGCAGATCCACGGTATGTGGAGCAGCTCCATTAGTGGTTCCTGCTGAACAGTAAGAGCTGGTTCTTTTAAAATGGGAAGAAGGCCTTGACTGTGAGATCCCGGGTAAACAAGCAGCTTTTGCCCTTCTCCTTCCCACCACAGCGGGAGTCACTGCTTAGTGAGAATGGGGCACAGCTGTGGTCCCACTTCTCCTGCCAGTCTTGCTTTCCTGTGAAACGTCACTGTGCTGTTGGTGTTGCACTCAGCAGCAGCCAGGGGAAGGCAGAGCTTATTGCTTTGCTGATGAAGCTGGTGAGAATAGGGTCTCTGCAAAAAGCCACCCAGGTGGCTGTTTCTTCCTCACTTTGATTGGAAGAAAAGGTCAAGTTGCATCCTGAAAGCCTTTGTTTTTGCAGCGCTGTTGTCCTGCAGACAACAAAGGGTCTTCTGGGACAGCACGTGGGGTCTTTTTGCCAAGCGTGGAGTTCTACTTCAGAACTGCGAGAAGTGCCCACAGCCCCACTTGTCTGTCTGTGCTCAGAGCTGCTCTATTGGGAATGAAACCAGCTGCCATCTCTGTACAGCGTGGAATGCTTGTGCAGCGCGTGTGAAACCGGTAGTGACCTGAGGGGCAGAGTTTGAACAACTAACGCCAGACGGGAGGGTTTGAAAGCAGCAATTCTCTAACACAGATTTTGAGTTGGGGGGATCTGCCCTACCCACAGTGACTGTTATCACTCTCTTTAATGTCAAACATTAAACGTCTCCTCCTGTAGGTCAGAGAAACTCTAGCAGCTGAAACAGGACTCAGTGTGCGAGTTGTCCAGGTCTGGTTTCAGAACCAAAGAGCAAAGGTAGGTTGTGTTTCAGGTTCTCAAAAGTGGAATGCAGATTGTCCCCCAAGAGAGGTTCCTCTCCCCTAGACGTAGCGCATACCGCAGCGATCCCTGGGCTGAGCTGCTCGTGTTTTGCATGCACTGCTGTCTGCATCCGTACGAGAAAAACAGCTTTGAAACATGTTACGTTTGTGTGCTCAGAGCAGCATGGGGTTGGGAGTAAACTGTGCATGCAAATATGAACTGGAAACTGGAATATTTAAGCTTAGACATGAAACTGAGCCCACAGCGGTGTGTGCATGACTGTGGGAGGTTTGCGTGATTGAACTCCTGCTTGCAGGAGGTTTGTAAGGAAGCAGAGCGGTTGCATTCAGAATCCTGAGATTGTTCTGTTCTTCCTCTCTTGTTTAGATGAAAAAGCTAGCACGAAGGCATCAGCAGCAGCAGGAGCAACAGAACTCGCAGCGACTAGGGCAAGGTAGGGGATCTGTGAAGAAGGCAAAGCCAGGGGAGAAGAACCCGCATTCCCACAGAAAGTCTGGTACAGCCGTACAGGGCAAACAGCGCGTGTCACCACCAGAGGAAACACACAGAGGTGGTCTCGCTGTGACCACTCCAGGTTATCCCAGAATTCTTCGACGGGGCTGGACCCCAGAGGTGCTTGCACAGCAGCTGTTACCTGCTTTGTAGAAGCAATGTACAGTATAGAGGCTCTTTCACTGGAGGGGCTCTCCGTGAGGCTCACTCCAGGTACATCCTGACATTTGTTTTCGACCAGAGAAAGCATGACAGTGATCAGGTGGAGATCTGCAGGCTGCTTGCAAGGGTGTCAGCATCACTGCCCTAGCCCAAGGCACAGGGTTAGGTTTAGGAAAACCTCTCTTCCCTGGTGTTGGCTGGACCCTGGGGCAGGAACTGCAGAGAGGCACCGGGGACGCTCTTGAGGTTCTCCACCTCTCAAGGCATTGCAATCTGAAATCCTCCTCTTTATGCAGAGCCAGAAAAATGGGCAAGAGGTCATAGAATTACAGGTCCATGTCACACACAGGACAGGCTTTGGGGAGATTCAGTCCAGCCTCAAAAGGCTCCAGAAACGACACAGTCAGGATCCAACTCTCCAGTCAGGGTTGAACATTCAGGCAGAATTCAGAAGGCTCCTCTGAACAGCAGGACACACGTGGCTGTGTTCCCTCTGCGCTTGAGTCTGGTATCAATGTTGATGCTGCTGTCTGCTGCCTCTTTGTTCCTAAGCAGTGACTTCGCTCTTGTTTGCTTTGCAGAAGTAATGTCCAACCGAATGGAAGGGATGATGACGTCTTACACGCCACTTGCACCCCCACAGCAGCAGATTGTAGCAATGGATCAAAGCAGTTATGGTACAGACCCGTTTCAGCAGGGCCTTACTCCTCCACAAATGCCAGGCGACCACATGAACCCTTATGGTAAGGCATGCACCGTTCTGCTGCACCAGAAATAGCAGGGTTCGTGTGCTGGTTCACACACCGCAGGGTCTCTAGAGCTGTTCGCTTCTGTAACGGCTTTTTGGGGACTCGTGCCAGTCAGCTGTGCGTGTATGCTGTCCTGTACACGGCCAGGGGTAGAAGAGAGCTCATGCCAGCTCTGGACACCCCTCAGAACTATGTCACAGCATAACTGTGATCAGTGGTAAACCAAGCGAGCTCTCCAGCTGCTCTTGTTTAAACCACTGTCCCAGGCGCTGAGAAATAAACCGTGCCAAACTCCGGCTCCCTGACAAGTTTTTCCTTTTTCTCAGAAGCTTTGGGGGAAAAGCGCCTTCCATAGAGAGGAGTAAGCACCCATGTAAGAGCCCTCAGATGCATGGATCTGTTAAAGAAAGTTCTTGAGCTACTAAGAGACAGCACCACAGGACGTTTCTCTTGCGTGATTGTACTCTGTTTCCAAAACGAAGAAGATCAGTTGCTTTCATGGTTTCCTGACTGTACCCCAGCCAGTGGATAGGTGCACCAAGTGCGTCAGGGGCATGAAATGCCTGATGATCGATTCTGGACGTTTGCAGTGTGGCAGTGAAATAAATTTTGAGAGGATTTCGTAGGCTGTGATCATTGGCCTTGCTGTAGCCCACAAGGGCCCGTTACCTCCCACTTGTTCCTGCTGACCAGGGGCACTTCGTTGCCGAGGTCTTGGCTCTCGTGATCGTGGCATGCGCAGGCCGGCGGGCAGTTTGCCTCGGGTCTGTGTTACTACTTTCCCGTGGTGCTCACCAGGCTGTGTGGTAGATCCTGTCATAAACGGGGATGTCTGCAGTGCCAGTGAGCGTTAAATGGCCCCTGCTTTTATTGCTAACAATTTGCTTAGTTTTCTGAGGAGAACTCGGTGAGAAGCAGGTCCTGAGCTCCAGAACGTGTGAGGAGATAGCACAGAGCATTTCACGTGAGCGCACGAGGAGAAAGAGCCAGACCAGTGCTTTCTTAGTGCTTACAGGGCTTGAGCTGGAGCTCTTTCTGGTACCTGAGGAGCTGAAAAAAGCTGACATCCTAGTTGCTAAGGCAAATAAAAGGTGCTGTTCCAACCAGCCCCCAAAGGGTGGCATTTCCTGACGTGGAAGCATGCTCGCAGCAGTAGCTCACTTGAGGCCAGGGTAGCTGGGTTTCTCCTGGATCCCATCACATCTGTAGACCTGTCTTTTACCTGGTATGTAAATGAAGAGCATTTGTGGCTCTCAGACTGCTTTTCCTTGTTGTGGGCACTCAGTGTCTGGGCCCACCTTCCTCAGCAACCCAAGTAGCCGGGCAGATGTCGCACCCCAGCTTATGGAAAGCTGCGGACCTGCTCCTCCCCAGCACTGTTTGCTCCTGTTGTCAGCCAGGACTCTCTTTTGTGATGCTGACTGGAGCGTAACTTAAATCCTGGCAGATCTGAGCACCTCTGCTGCCAGCTGAACTCTTCAGGTTGGTTGCTAACCCTCCTCTCTGTAGGCCAGACCCTTTGAGCAAAGTACGTTAACATGTAAAAACAGAGCCAGGAGCATTCCCGTTTGCTGCAGCGTGCAACGCGTGAGCGTCCGTGTGTACTGTGTCCTCCTGTGGCTGCACAGAATCCAGCTTAACGTATACGTTTCATTTGCAGGGAACGACTCCATTTTTCATGATATCGACAGCGATACCTCTTTAACTAGCTTGAGCGACTGTTTTCTTGCCTCTTCCGAAGTTAACTCCATGCAGGCTAGAGTAGGAAACCCTATTGACAGGCTGTACTCTATGCAGAGCTCCTATTTCGCCTCATGAAAATAAGGAAGCAAACAGCCGGCGTGCGTTTAGCCAGTGACTTTCTCAGTGCAGACTCTACAGCCATATGTTGCCCAGCATTTCCTTCACAGCGACTCCTGCTGCCTCTGGACTGCAAAGAGCATTTTTAGGAAGACTGTGCCTGTGTGCATATATGTGTACGTACGTGCACCTGTAACACCGGCCCGCGTGCATACGTACATCTATATGAGAGCAAAACACATCCACCAGCCCCATCCCTTGATCCCGGCTTGCACCAGACCACGGGACAAGCACGGAAGGAACAGAAGACCCTGCTCATCAGCAGCCTTTGGTTTGGTTTGGTTTGAGCTCATCGTTGTAAAGGAGATGGATTTTGCAGAAAGCTAGACCTTTTCCTTCCTTTTCTCTTCCTTTCTTTCAGATGTTTAAAGTTTTTTTTAAAGCCACTGATACTGACATCAGTCGACCATACGATGAATAAATCACAGAAACTGGAGGTTCCTCCCTTTTCTTGCTGCATGGGTCACCCTACGTTGTGGATAAATTGCCATTTGAACTGCGAGAAGTTAATGTAACCGTGACCTTCAACACGTTTCCTTTCTACACTCCTTCTACATAACCTGGGCCCGCTCATTAGTTTATAGCCCTCACGCGAACGGTTCTGGGGAACTGGTTAGCAGTAGCGTTTGTGGAGAAAGCCAGTGACTTCGTAATAAGAAAGGTCTGTGACCCTGGAGAGGAGATGCATGTTAGGGACCGAGGAATTTAGGTTAGTATTGAACTTAAGTAATGAAAGCTAAAGATGCTTACGAGACAGAGTTTGGTATCCTTTGCAGTGTGAGAATAAACCGCTTGCAGTTGTTGGTAAGTACTGCAGTGCCAGATTTCAAGTCCAGACCATGACTGGCAAGCATGTGTTGTTCATTCTGTTATGTTTGTTTATGTTTTGCATGAGGCATAAATGTGCTGTGCTCCATCGTCCATCTGGAATAATTAAGCACTCCTTTAGTTAATTATCTTGCCTCAGCAAGAATCTGTGGTATACAGTCCTAGCCTGAACCACCACGAGTCCTGAAGTGTGCGCCAGCGGGCTGAGAGATGTGCAAGGGGAGATGACGACGAGAGGTTTAGGTCTGTTGAGCTGGAGTGTAGCCCGAGTGCGGCAGGTTTCACACTCGCAGGCCTCCTGCGCTCACAGAGAGTCCCAGCGCGCGGCTCTGCTAGCGCAGATGTAGGAAGAACGAGCAGACAAGTCGAAGGGAACGTCCCAGCTCAAGTCTGAACGTCTCAGATGCTGACGTTTGAGCGTGTGTCGTATAGGTTTTTGTAGGGCATAAAATATAATAAATAATAATAGTATAGTTATAAATATTGCCTGGTGATAATTACAATTGGAGGCAGACAAGTACAGTCATGGCTTTTAGTGGAGAAAACTTCTTGGGGAAAATGTGCCAGGGTAATACCAGTAATTGCAGGGTGTATTCAAAATAGAGCTCTTGAGGAGGGATCGGCAGGATAGGCGCTTTCTTACACAAATACCCGTAACGTATTGGCCCTCGTAGCCCAAAACAAGGCCAGGGCATTGGCTAGTCTGACTCCTCCGGGCTGAGGACTGCTGCTGTTGGCATAGTTGCCCACAGGCTCAGCAGCTTTTGCAGGAGTGCATATCTCTGAAATTCCCATCGGGGGAAGGCAGGGGTCCCTGCAGCCCCAGCACCTTGGCCTTGGGGGATCCTGCTGGGAGCCCTGCAGACAGGTGATGGATGGAGTGAGAAAGGTCCTCCTTGTGTCTCGGAGGGGTGGCTGTCAGGCATCAGGAGACAGGTTCAAGAGAAAGAAGAGGATCACATCCCCCAGCAGTGTGGAAATGTGCAAGGAGGGTGTTAGAGGGTCCTTGGGAGGACAGGGTTTTATCTAGAGGATAGGAGCTTGCATTTTTCCTCCTTGGAGGCGAGTAAAACACTGGGAGAGGGGACTCTGTGTGTGTGCAGGAGGGCCTAGTGCAGACCCAAGGCAAACCCTTCCTGCTGCTGTGCGGTGGCACGTCCACGTCTGCCTCTCCCCAGTGAAGGTGCCGAGGTGGCACTGCCCTCCCTGCAGTCCCCATCGGCTCCCTGCAGGCTGCCCTGTCCAGGGAGGCGGTGGGTTCACTGCCAGCAGCCGTTCTCTTGCTCTCTGCCAGGGAAGTGAATTTTCAGTGGAAGGGTGCGAGCCCCTGGACACGTTTCTGAACTGGAAGGGTTTTCTTTTCTTGCCCGTCCTCTCAACCACTTTTCCCTGTCCTGGTGTCAAAATAAAGAACCATTTCCTTTCTCTCCGCGTGATAGCGAACGCATCACGAGCTCAGGTGATCCTCACTGCTTGCAGGGCACATTGTGGATGTTTGTCCATGCAGATGGCAGCGGATGCATCGAGCTCTCCTCGCCACCCTTGCACTGTGCTACTTGGGAGTCATAGAAAAGCATCTTCACCACCGCAGACACCAGACTCACGGCCTGCGTGTGCAGGCAGCACCCTGTGCCCTCCCTCACTGTTGCAGGATGAAAATGGCAGGTTTAGTGTTTACAGGGACCCCTGTGAGAACCCTACAGGCTGGGGAAGGGCCTTGTCCCAGCTCTACCTCTGCTTTCGGGCCGAGATGCTCAGATTCCCATTCTACAGCTCCAGTCACCGTAACCTTTCCCTGAAGTTTTGGCCTTGGTTTTCTTTCAGCTCTTCCTAGCTTGCACCCGCCGCCTCCTCTCTCCTTGCTGTGGTGTGTGATGAGGCCCTAGCCCTTTGTTCCCCCATGTTCTGCCATCTCTGGTGCCACCTGAAGGGCACAGACAAGCCCTCTGGCACGTGGAACTCTGCCCGTGCCACCGTGGGTTCCTGCTGGCCGAGGGAAGGGCCTGTGATTTCCAGTGGATCCGGAATGACCAGGCCAAGGCCTGAGTTCATCAAAGCAAAATCAATGTCACCTTCTCTCGGTGTGGAACGAATTACCCCACCGCAGGGTGATCATTGAGGCTTTAACCTGGCACCTGCAGTGAAAGATTACAGGGCAGCCTCTGACCTCTATGATTTCTGCTTTACTCTCGACTGTCAGGTGAGAGTCAGGTGTTTAATGGGCCCTGTCACCGCAGCACCTCGCTGGGTCGAGCTCGTAAGCTCTGGCCAAAGATTCCCAGCAGCTGGCACTTCCAGGGAACGCGCAACCCTTGATTGCACTTGGGGGAGCCCAAAGGGCAGAGGTCACGGCAGCCGTTTATTACACGCACCTTACAGTGATGGTTTCCCGAGGAAATTAACCCCTCTCTAAGTCAGAGGCATCAAGTGAGCTCTTCACGGTGCCGCGGTCCTGCTGCGTTGGCTAGGCGAGGAATACCTGTTCCGCTAGAGCAGGGACAGGGTGCAATTAAGTGAAAGATGATTGATTAGATGTCAGTGATTGCTCAGTGATGGTGACAAAAAGAGGATGATGACATCAGGAGGAATGTGTGAGGCACAGGTTTGCTCAGAGGGCTTCAGCGTGTGGCTGCCTGGCCTGCAGCAGTGCACGTGGAGATTTCCTGGGCGGAAAAGCCCGGTCCTTATCCCGGCTCTGGGCTGGGCAGCAGCAGGCTTCCATCGCGTGGCCAGCTGTCGAGGGCCAGTTCCAACCACGTGCTGCCAGTTTCTCTGCCCTGCTTGCCGCAGCACTATGGAGTAAACCCTGTATCCGGAGCAGTTAGGGTCTGGTGGTAAATGTTGTCACAGTCACGATGTGGCAGACAGCGATGCTGCTGCGTGAGCTGTGGTGGCAGTCGCTGAGAGTAAAACACCACCCTAGGCATTTTGGTCTCCTTTTCTCCTTTAGAACGTCACCAAACCCATCCCGGTCATGCGGCTCAGTTGCTGCTAACGGTGCCTGAGGGGTGACTCACGCTAGTCTGACAGTAGCTGCTGAGTGGATTTTTCAGAGCCACCCAGCCCAAGTCAGACGAGTATCGCCAGTTGCTTTGAAGGGGTCACTGCCCCCTGCCCGCAGCAAATCGGCCCCCTCGCTGCACTGTTGTTGTGTGGGGAAGACCCTTCATGCTGGCAAACCTTCCAGGGATGATGTGAACCCACTTACCTCTTCCTGCTGTGCTCAGGACTCCCAGTTTCCTTAAGGATCAGATGTGTGTCCCAAGCCACCACCCCAGGCGCCGCAGGGAGCCAGGCTTGCTGGTGCTGCTGCAGGCTGGGGTTTCGGAAGCATCTCTGTGAGCCACGTTGTGATGATCCTGGCTGTGTCCGTGAGTCACGGCAAGGTAGCAGACTCCAGGAGGCAGAGCAGGGTTCTTAGGAGCCCAGAGTTCCGTCACAACAGTGCAAGGACAAAGAGGCTACTGAAGCACATCAAAGCCATGGGAGCTGGAGCCGCAGTACCCCAAGTCTTATGAGCTCAGGATAGCGCTTTGTCCGCTTCCGTGGCCAAACCGTGTCGTGCATTTCTGAAGAGCAGGTGCTCCCGTGCGTGCGGGCTCATCTCCAGCACGGCCTTCTCACGCCAGCATGGCCGGGGCTCCAGGCGTCTGTGCTCCCTGGTCAGGGGGTGCGTGGGCACTTGCTCACCTCTTGGCAGGTACCCGGAGCCCTTAGGCTCGAGTGGGAGCGAAGCGTAGTCTTGCACGCGTGAGGCCTGTCTGAATCGGTTTGCCCTCCTCGCGGACGCAGCTGGGTCCCTGGGGTCCCGCACCCCCGTTCCTCCGTGGCAGACTGTGGAGGGACCACCAGATGCTTTGCATTGGGAACAGTTTTTAGGTGACTCCTGTTTTCTAGCTGTGTATGGCTGTATTCCTTGTATATTTATATATTCTGTATTTATGTTACCCGAGTGTAGGATTTTGTAGCTGTCCGTTACGATTTGTTTAACTTGTAAAGAAAATGACTCTGCTCTCTCCCACTCAGCAGCTGCCTCCCAGCGTAGATTCTCCGCTCCTTCCCTCTGCGTTGGTAACAGACCACCGCGGTGTATGTAGATCGGGTTTTTTTAATTTAATTACTTGTCATTGTTAAATTATTTATTAGTGTTTTTTAATGGCATCTCGCTGCCTTTTCTTTCTCCTGCCACCTCTGCCTGGCAGCTGAACACATGACTTTCTCACGCACCGCGCTCCTTCCCGCGTGCACGCGCGCCCGCGCGCCCGCACGAAGCAGAAAAATAAAGAAGAGAGAGGCTGCTCTTCAGTATATTTGTAAATAAAAGCGACCTGTACACACAGCAGGATTTCCTTTCCGTGTGCGGCTCTTTCTTCGCTTTCGCAGACCGAAAGCGGCGCTCTGAGTACTGGGGGTGGCACCTCCCTGCCCTCCGGCAGGAAAACCCAGGGACTGTGACAGCCGAGCAGTGTGGTGCAACCAGCCCGTCCTCTCCATGGAGCTTCGGCTTGCCCTGAAGCACACAGATACGGGGAGGCAGCTTCTGTAGGCTCAGTAGCCTTTTGGGCATCCTGAGGACACCACAAGCCCAGGTGCCCCCCTCCTCTGCCACAGCCATAGAAGAAACCCGGTACAGATGACTGCCCTGCTTTGCCCAGCTGCCACCGGCGCTGCTCCAGCACGGGCAGCAGCCCTGGCACAAGGGCAGCCGTGCTGGTTTCAGAGGGGCCTGCAGGGATCCTTTCTGAGGGGTGCCGCGTGCTGACAGGCAAATGTGTGCAGGTGCTACCGACGGAGTACTGTTCTCGTGGAGTAGAGGCAGCTCTGAGGCCGGCATGAAACGGTGGACACGTGCTGCTGCCCCTGGGGCCATGCACGACCGCGAACTTCGGCTGGGGTTCGAAGCGGCCCTACCCAATGGCTCATTGCCACTGCCCTGGCACCTGTCTTGGTTACACCTTGGGCACAAACTCACGGCTTCTGGGCTTTATCAAAAATCAAGCCGTAGAGGTTTTGCAGTCAACCTGACGTCGCCATAAGGGGCAGCCCTACCTCCACCTCCCACTGCCTTTAGTCACTGCTGCACCAAATCCTGTGCAGCCCTAGTGCAGCAGGGTGAGGTCATCTGGCTTGAAAAACAGCACCAGGGACTGAGATGACAGCACTTTGAACTCCTGGGACCCCGGCTTCATCTGTGCTGTAAAAAAGGGCTGCGAGAGTCAGGGAGCAGAAGGGCACGTGCTGGCAGGTTGGGGCTGGGCTGAGGGAACCCCAACCAGCCTTTCCCACCATAGGACACAGCTTAGAGTGGGGAGGTCCAGCACCCCAGGACAAAGGATGCTTGAGGACCTTCCCACTGCAGCTTGCACATCAGTCATGCAGCATCACCCAGAGAAGGCTCCATCAAGGGGCAGTAGCTCCGTGACATAAACTCAGACAGGTTTAAAACTCTCTCAGCTCTTTAGTTCCTAAGGGTACAGGCGACTCCTGAGCGCAGGTCTCTCTACCGTCACTGTCCCAGGTAAGGGAGGGTACGCAGCCCTGAGGCCTGATCAATAAAGCATCTTTGCTCCCAGGTGGCACCCTCTTTCCTCCATGCTGCCCAGCTCCAAACCGCATCAGCCTGCCTCCCTCGTGCTCGCTGTTGGTGGAATGTCACCAAGGAAAAATGAATTGCCATTAGCAGTCGGCTCCACCTAAGTCAGAGTTGGCTACTCAAATATTCATGCTCTGCCTGCATCTAATATTTATGAAGGCAGAATTACTGAGTTGCCCACAGCCATTCCAGAGTCGCCCAAAACAAGATAGGTGAAAGGGATTGGCAAAAACGGGGGAAAAGGGAAGAAAAAGATGATTAATCCGCTCGGGGCTCGGTGCGCTGCATTGTTCCTGCTGTTTCTCCGTGGTGTCAGCCAGACAGAATGAAGACTGATTTATCTGCCGCAGCTGTAGCAAACAAAAGGAGAAGCAACTGGGGAAATGGCTAGAGGTAAAAATGCCGGTGCAAAGGGCTAAAGGCCTGCACCTGGGTACTGCTCCCCATGCAGTCAAACCCCCTTGGAGCACCTTGTGAAATCAGATTATCTGCTGGACACAGGAGTTCAAACAGCCCTTCAAAAGATTTGTCTTAATAATTGCTGCCTTATCTTAACTTCTGCTTTTTTATCAACCAAACTGCTGCTGGGAGGCAGATCCCGAGGATAAGGCGCTGTCACTCTTAATTATTATTACCTCTTATAATGAAAACACATTTGTTCATCCTCCCGTGCGCTCGGAAATGGGGTAACTAATGACTGTCTGGTGTTTTATCAATATTTTTAATAACACAAAAGAAACCTGAGTGCGACCCCGCTGTTCAGAACGGCTGTGCACTAGATGCTGTTAAACAAAGAGCAGACAGCCTTCCCATCCCTCGGTGCTCCCCTACGAACCGATTCCTCAGGACACATGAGACGCGCTCCTACACCCTCAGAAAGCCGGGCTTTGCTGCAGCTAAGATGCTGGGGGGGCTATTTTCCGTCACAGGAGCAACACGGTAATTAGCAGAGAACCAGCAGGTACCTTCTGAAGGGAGAGCGATGGCAGGAATGCTCGTGCTTTGTTTACTTAGGATGGGAAAACAAAGCAATTCTCTGGGAAAGCCCACGGGCGGTTCGGTTCGGCCTGTGGAATTTATCACAGCAACATTTGCCTTCTCAGACTGTGTTTTCTCTGAGGACTAAGTATGGGCTCCTGGAAGGGAGTGACAGGGCACTGTCACTGGTACCCGGGCAAGACCTTCAATTCAGCAGGGGGCTGCACGTGCCTGTCAACCCAGCCCACAGCTGCTCACTTGGGTTCCTGCTGATGGTGGCTGGGGTTGGACTCCCTCACCAGTGCCAGTGCCACGCTGAGCCCCGTGTTTGTCTCTGCTGCTTCTGCACTGGTACTCTTGGAGTATCAGTGGTGAGCAGGACGTGATATTAGACCAGAGCCACAGCCCCGATCTGCAGAGGAAGGCAGCCAGTAGTGAGTGGGGAATTATGTGAAGCACCAAACGAGCTGGGGCAACGTACATGTTCCTGGCTCTTGATAGAGCTTTGCTCTTAACCCTCTGGTTTTAGCTTTTCGCTCTTTTTGACCCTCTGGGTTTACCTTAACTGCCAACCTTGGGTAATGAGAAGAGGGCATCACGTTCCCTCTCCTTCCAGAGGAGCCACGGAGGGATATTTTGCTATGCCTTTGCAACTGTGCGTCCACAGGAAGGCACACGGGGCCCAGCAGCCATCTGCTCACTCGGGCATCTCCCTGCCCACCGCTTGGATCGGCTAGCCACTACAACTGGTGGAGAACTGGAGATCCATTCCTAGCAGCATCAGATTAGGAGGGTTTGAGTAGCCCCTGGCACAGCCAGATGATGTCCAAAGGAAAAAGGCTTTGGGACAACAGGCAGATAAAAGAACTGCTTCTGTGACAGGCGTTCAATAGCTGGCAGCACACATGAGAGGCCGGAGGTGTGAGCAGAGCCTGGATGCTTGGCTCCAGTGTCCCCTGTCAGCAGCACACAGATAGTTCTCATTGTCCTGTGCTCCTCCTGTTCACAAATCAAAAGGTCTTTCGGCGTGCTGCGATGTTTTACTTCCAAAAAGTCTTTCTCAGAATCCAAGTGGCTTTGTCAGAAGGCAGGATGAGAAGGAGGAGGACCAAGCTTGCACCTCTTGCAGGCCAAGTGTGCTGTCTCCTCCCCTTATGTGGTGGGGCCTGGGGCCAGGTACAGGACTCCTGTGGGTGCCAGAGGGAAGATGAGGAGGTTGATGGAGAGAGTCTGCAGATGAGCAGGATGTGAGAATGTCCACCACTGTACAGGTGTTTCAGGCTGTGTCTTGGGAAGAACAACCCTCTGCTTTGTTACCCTGGCTCCAGTCGGCTGCCACCGACTCTTCCTGGGGACAAGCCCTGCGCACCACACGGGACGGGGACCTTTCCCCAGGGAGGGTGTGGAAGCTCATGCTGCCGTGCTGGCTCAACAAGGACACGGTATCAGGGCTGAATGCTTTCCTAAGGAAGGCGTTTCACAGCGCAGCAGCCCCTACAATACAGTGAGGAACACGGGATACGAAATGCCTCTTCTGTCTGAGCACCCGTTCCATAATGACGGTGCCCTCGCTCCATGACAACCATGACACAACACCCACAGACATGCTCCCTGCGGGTGCCGTGTCATGGTCGTGAGCTGCACACCCCAGACAGTCAAGGTGCTCCAGCATCACACCCCCCCTTACCAACACCACTTGCTTAATTTGTTCCTTGTGCAGCTGGTAAGCAGTACCCGGCGTCCAGCGGCACGCAGTGCAGGGCCCTCCATCAGACTACCAGGGATCTGTCCCAGCTGGGGCATTCCCTCACACCTGTGTTGTCAGATCAGCGTCGATAAGGAGCTGCTGATAAGAGGACACAGCACTCCCTTGATCTCTCTTTGCACCTTAGCACCTTGTGAAAACATTTGGCTTTAGGACTGAGGGGAGGAACCAGGTAATTACCCTCCTGGTGGCAACAGCCTTTCAAGCAGGACACAGTGAGGGAAACCTGCTGCTCACTGAAGCAGTCAAAATAATTAGGGTTGGGGGGGAATGAATTCATCACAAGGACATGGGAAACCTATTTTTCCCCCAGTGAAGAGGGAGAAGCCCCCAGCTCTGCACAGCAGCTACAAAGACAGAAAAGGGTGTTTGCAGGCAGGTTGCTAATAGGCTGGCAGTTCCCGGGGCACAGCAGACTTGTGGGGTCACACAGGGAAGCAGCCTGCGTCCGAAACACAAGCAGGGGCCCTTCTGCTTGGTATCCTACCCTCTGTGCCAACTGCCTGAAGCAGGAAGCGCAATCGGGGCTGCAGGTGTAGCTCACCTGCCCCCCTCACCTCCAATGGCAGGGCAAAGAATGAGTCCCAACACCTGTACTCATGGATGCTTCTTCCTTCAGCTTGAGCAGCAAGCAGCTTGGAGGCATCAAGTTGTTGGGATCACGTGTCCCAGGCTCAAAAATGTTCACTTTCCCAGCGAGACACCACAGGTTACCCGGCAAAACGCTTAGAAAATGAAAATGCTAGGCAAGTGTGGAATCCGAGCACTCTGAGAGGGACTGAGGCAGCGGGGACAGGGCACAGCTGTGGCTGGTATGGCTGGTGCAGCTGCTGCAGCGCTGGCAGAAAGAGCTGACGTTGACAGTCAGACGTGGGGTCATCTCCAGTTGCTGAAATGATGCAACCTGCAGCTCATGAGACTGTAGCTTGGCAGAGCAGACCAACTGCCTCAGGTTCCTGGTAAATCTGCGTTCGAACTGCCCGACTATGAGACCGGTGAGTTTTAATAAGCCCCCGCAGCAGAAAGCACCTGTCCTCTCACCCAACGACTCGCCCGGCCTTCCCAGGTTCCTGTAAGACAACTAAAGCAACCGTGGCAAAGAACAGGCACTGGCCATCTAGTCTTCTCCACCTTAAAAGAGAGGCAGCGCTAGGCTGTCGGCAGTCGGTCTCTGAAGACTCTCAATGCACTTTCTATTCCGTGGCTCTGGCACCGCGTAGGAAATTAATGCAGCGACAATATTTTCATTAGATCCGACCCAGGCTCTCATCTGAGGCACATTTGTGCGCTCCTCATGCGTCCTGATTACTCGCAAAGAATGAGCCTGTGTGCCGCTTGGTCGGTGACTCTACGACATGAACCATGCACAAACGTGTCCGCGCGGGGAGTGCCGCTCCACGTCGAAGCTGCCCACAAAAGGAACCTGTGGTCCTGGGAAACAGTGCCGGTTGCGTTGTAGCCGAACTTTTGTGTCTCTCTCCCACAGGAGCAATGAATGAGAAAAGCTGGGTTTTCCCCTCAGTAACGTGAACCAAATGCGAGAGTAAAGAGATCAGCTGTGTGAAGAGCCGTGCTAGCCTTCCTTCTCTCTTCCTCTCCTCTTTCTGTCTGCGGCTACATGCTCACTCATCATTCCCTCAGTCAGGAGAAGGTCAGCCTGAGCTCAGCACCTCAGGAGTTTTGTCTCCAAGGAGCTTTCAGGACACTCACGCACTCTAAGCTGAGGAGAGTGGGAAGCAAGGAGCAGGCACGCGGGTGTCACCGCTGCAGTGGTGCCACTGATGGGAAAAGCGCCCGATCTTGCCGTGTGGGAGGTTTCGCTGCCACGTGGCTGCCCACATCATGGGGGATTCCATTTGCCTGAGGTGGGAACACAAGAACTTTCAGAAAAGGGGCGATTCACTGTTCTTCAGGCTGTCTTGGTAGAAGGGCCATGCAGAAGTAGCAGAGGCTCACTTTGCCCCCTTCTTCTTCGGCTGGATGAGTAATGTGTTGCCTGCTGCATTTTCCTTTCATGGAATTATTTCTTCTCTGCCCCATAAGAGAAAAAAGTGCAGGTCTTAGCATGCAGAGAAGCCAACCTGGCATCCTCCACTGGTGCCAGCACTGCTCCTCAGAGCAGCAGCTGGTTTACTGGGAGATGCTCCTCCTTTCTCAGAGCCTTGGTCTCCCCTTCAGTGCCCAGTGTCCAGACAAACTGCCTTCCAGCCTACAAAATGGGGCCGGTTCCGGCCCCCCTCCCAGCAGAGGGACCCGACGACAGCAAAAGCAGTGTCTTCCACAGTGCTTGCTGCGAGCGCAGGAGGCAGCACAAGGGACTTCCCACGGGACAGGTCGTGCCCATTTGCTGCTCAAGGACAATTCCGGGGATAAAGAAAACTTCTGGTGCTGCACTGCTGCACCGGGCAGGCGGTGACTGTAAGAGCGGGGCAGAGAAGGACTGTGAACGTCCCTTCCAGCCTGTTGAAATAGGGACCAGTCCACAAGACGACGTGGTTTCCTGTGCTCTTCGGGCCAGAACATTTTGTTAGAGAACGGGTCACCTGTGTGAAAATGCATCCCTGTCCACCTGCCAAGTGAAACTCGGGGCGATCGGCTGCCTAAGCGCTAGGAGTGCAGGATGAAGCTGCCTTTGGCCACTTCCACTTCTACGCCCAATTCTTGCAAGACTTCTGCACACCCGGGAATGGAGACTCTGCAGAACGCGTCAGTTTACATCAGAGTGCTGTATTTTCAGGTTTCTCAACTGCCTTTGGAGTGCCCGAGCACAGCCCTAGCCCTTCCCCTTCCACACACCCGCCAACTCATCCTCGGCGGGAGAAAGGAGCGGTGTCAGGCTGATGTTGTGCAGGTTTCCTCATTTCAGAGGAGTGGTAGCTGGAGCAGAGAAGGGCATGGAGCAGCAAACGCTTCACGAAGCCAAGTGTCAGGTACTGGTGCTGCAGCAGTGATTCAGGCAGCCCCAGGGGGCATTACTGGTGTCTGCTGGGCTGGGTCTGAGGGAAGTGTTGTAACCAGGGGCAGGTCGTTGTCTTTCATCTTTCAGGTACTGCTGGAAGCCTGGCAAAGTGCTGCTGTGCCTGGGTGCCGGGCAGGAGGAATGAGAAATGAACTCAGTTTCTCGGCCTCCATCTAGACGGGGTGTTCCACCCCAGCACTTGCAAAGCTCTCCGCTGCCCCTGGGGCAGCAGTCTTCCTCCCACGGGGCTTCTGTGCATGCTGCAACCATCACCAGGAGTTAAGGCAGGAAGCTCTAAACACCTCGTCTTCTTCTGAACTATTTCCGTGGGTCTGGGTGCCTTCAGGACAGTGTTTTACTGCAGGAGACTGTGAGCTCTTCTGGATGAGGAGCCCACTGGAGCTGACAGCCTGGTTCCTTTGGGTTTCTGTTCAGGGTGGTGCTGAAGCTGCTCTTATTAGACCCAATTACAGAAAGCACCCAGTACCCTGCTTACCTCTACATACTGCTGCTGCAGAGACGCCCTGAGGGCTTTCTGGACCTTAACTCACACGGTCAAACTCTTACTCAAACCTGCACACAACCCTGTTACTGCTTCCAGCCATCTCCAGCTTCCGTTAAGGATCTCTGTAGCCTTTGCTTGCGACACTGCTCACAGTGTGCATCGGCACCCAGGTGTCTGAAGGGGCACAGGACGGCAAAACCCCCCCTTCAGATGGCCAGCATGTGATAGGTCAGGACGACTAAGCCCCATGACCAATGCCCCCAGGTCCACCAGCCCTTGCTCTTACCAGATACTCGTCTGCAAATCATTGCCCTCCCAGTCCTGTTGGCTGTGAACAGCATGAGAAAGGAAACCTGAAGTTAAGCACGAGTTGCCCTAAGTGACGAGCACTGCCGCAGAGGTTTGCAGAGCTGCCGACAGCAGCAGCCTCTGAGCAATGCGGAGTACAGCCGGCTCCGAACATTGGGTGCACAGTGTGATCAATGGAAAGATGAGTGAGATGGAATAGATGGGCAGCTTTTGGGTCTGTTGGTACTGCGGGAACGGTGCTCCAGGTGAAGTGTGCCTGGAAAACATGCCCTGTGTGCTCCATCTGGAGGACAGCACCTGACTGGCCTTGCTCAGCTGCGAAACACAGCCGAGAGACCTCCCAAGGAAAGGTCCGTGGAAGAACAGGCAGCATTAACAGCAGAGCCCTCCGTGTCCCTCTGCAACAAAAGCTCCCACTATTTCTGTCGGATGCCCAAGTTAGATGCCGCACGGCGAGAGGCGGTTGCACACAGACTGCCATTGACAGGGCAGAAAACAACACAGCCACTGCTCCTGGCAGCATTTCAGAGCAAGATTTTCACAAGGATTAGCTGTTCTGGAACAATTTCTGCAACACATGAGGAACAAATATGCTTTTCTTCCCAATCAGACACGCGGGTCTTCCTTGAACAAACACAGCGGCCGGTGAAAGGGAAACCTTTCCCCCCAGTTACGCAAAATGCCCGCGATGACCCTGCAGTTGATTTTACAGATGCAGATGGGGGGCAGACTGTGCTGCACAGGACAGCCTTCTCTCCAGCACTTCAGAGTGGCTTCCAAAATCCCCACCCCGAGCCTGCCTGCTTGTCAATCCCCAGACCTCCACTCTCTTAACTCAACACACCTCTTCCCAAAGGATTACAGAATGAGCAGCAGCAGGATGAAGAGCTATGGCCTCGAATTTGTTCTTGGGTGATGCCTGCAGAGTGCCTGCAGCCTTGCCCAAGGGCTGACTCACCGGGCTGTGCTGACGCTCAGAGACCCACGTCCCTTGGAAAGCACTCAGGACTTGCACTGCCAGGCCAGGAGAAGACTGAGCATGTCACATGCAAGAACAGACTCCTTCCGAGGAGCTGGCTGAGGTGATACCTTGCTTTAACCAACTGTGCTTTCCAGGGATACACCCGAGCCCTACCTGATGCCTTTGTTGCCATCTGGGAACTTTGTCTCTGCATCCTGTGTGGCCCTATAGTGTCACCCTGGGGCACCAAGCACTCTTCTGTTGGTGGACATTGTCAAAGCATGTAGGAGTCTCTTGTTACTCTAAATGATTCACATTATGCCATTAGCAATCCACTCCATGGTGATCACTCCTAGATGATCCTCAAGGTTCCTGCCAGCCTAAACCATTCAGATTCCACTATTCTAAGAACAATTCATATTACACGAGGTACCACCTGAAGAGCTTGATTTTTCAGGAGGACTCAGTCTAGCATCTCCACTGCCACGCTGACATTCTCCCCCATCAGTTGCACCTGCCAGCATGCCATGCGTTTCACTCTGGCTCTTTGATCTGTCATCAGCTCTTTGCCTGTCTCGGGCTCCTGCGAATATGACTGCCAGCAGTGCCTGAGCAGACTGCAGTGCCTCTTACGCAGCTGGGCGCTGCAGGGGTAGCTGAACTCTGCCCTACTCCAGTCAGCAGCAGCTCTGCTGTCAAGAGCACCTGGGCTCTTGAAGCTAAGCTGGGTGTTTTCTCCAAAGCCTTACAGAGCCAAAGGGAAATGGCAGAGACAGTGGAGCATCCCTGAGAAAGTAAGTGAAGTGGTCCCTCTTCTGGAATTTTTCATGTGGAGCCTAGCAGAGCCAACGTTGTTAACAGCTTCTACTCAAGAGGGGAGCTGTGTGTAGGACAGGGGGGACAGGCAGGCAGTGGTGAAGGCATGCTCACAAACGCGGTGCCACTTCAGCAGGGACACAAGAAACGTGGTGCTGTAGTGGTAGCAGGATCTGTGGGCTCTGATGGCTGCCGATGTGTTACTGCTCTGGAGAAAGATCTCCGTACATCGCACGGCACTACGCTACCGAGGAAGCAGTGCAATGGTTTGAGTAGATTCAACTGGAACGATAGCGACTCCAAAGAGAAAAGGAGCAGCAGCATGCAGGTCGTACACAGTGCAAATATTTATTTGAAACAATAATTTGCAAAAATATCCCATTAAGATTCTATTTCGAGTGGTTTCATAACTTCCTATTAAAGAACAATTTACTCTTTAATAACTTCCCATGAATAGGAGCGAAGGGTTGCCAGATGATGCCAAACACAGCAGCTGCACTTTTTCTTCCTTTCAAAGGTCTTCTGAATAAAATTCCAAGTTGCAATAAAGAAGGAGAGAGCGCTGTTATAATCAATCACGGTGAATTATTAATGCACGTAAGGAATCCTAACAAGGAACGCCCCTAGTTCCATCCTTCCTGTGTGTGACCCCCTCAGCAGATGAACGGGACAACGAGTTCAGAGAACACGTGCTGAGAGGCTGGCAACAGGTAGGAAGAGAGCCGGGCCGCGGGAACACGGGAACTAAGGAAACGTCCCACTAGGCCTGAAGAACGAGCCTGTTCACTGTGGCAGCTGGCAGAGGTCCCTGTGAAACCCAGAAGTTCTCCTTTCTGAGACTTCCGCAGACTACCTTGTCCTTCCCCAAATCCTGGTGAAGCTTGGAATCATTTCCCATCAGTTTCCAGTCCCAGTTAGCGTGAAGTCAGCACAAGGCCAGGGGAGAACTAACATTAATCAGAGCTAGTGGTACTAATTGCATGGCCGGTGCTTCAGGACTACTGAGAAAACAGCGGCACAGCTCAGCTCCAGACCTGCCCTCCTCCCTTGCCCTCCTGGAGCCCTCAGAGCAGAGCCCCAAAGGAAGCTCACAACGGGGAACAATGGTCTGCGGCACAGTTGCCTCTCAAGACGGTGCTCGCTGGTGAGGCAGAGGCACGGGACTTCCCTATGGATCCGGTTACCCCCGGGCGCAAGGATGGCCACGGCACTTTCAGTCTGAGCGGTTGGCCACCCCTCAGTGCCTGGCACTTCGGTTGCTATAGCGATACCGACTGTTACGGTGCGAGTCTATAGGATCATCAGGGTAATGGGTACCAAAAAGCTGCAAAGGGAAGGAGTGGCTGAGTTTCAGGGGTCTGAAATAGAAACTCGACTGGAGTGGATATTCCGTGGTATCTTGGGTGCTCTCTGGAAATCCTGGACCAGGCCAGTGGGTGACCTGCCGTTGCGGCGCTGTGCTCAGCAACTTAATCCTCAAACAATTCCAGTTAGGGACACTCCCAACATCCATCTCGCAAATTACCGGTGGAGTCACATCCCCTGCAGCGCCGGTAGAATATTGTATCATGCATCTTTTTTAGCTTATGACTGGAAAAGATAAGATCTGAGAAGAATTCGGTGGTGAGGTAGGTGATGAAATTCTGCTGCCGTGCCCGAGTCGTTTAGAGTCCTAAATGCCTATCTGATTTCCACAGGCTTCTAGGGGAGCATCTTCTGCAGAGGGAGTGCAAGCACTGCTATGCAGATCGGACACAGTAACTGTCCATAATCCAGGGACACCTACAAACCAGGCAATGCATCATTCCAGCAGAGTATGGACGGCCAAGAGCCGTTCATACCTTGACCACTAGATGTTACAGAATGTGGTGGGGCCTCAAGTTCTATTTGTGCGCATAGGTAAATACGACCTCAGCGGTCTCTTCCAAGATGATTATCAGCCTGCGCTACTCCCTGCGCTGAAGGCAGGAAAGCAGCTACACAGCAGCAGGGAGAAGTGGGAAGGAGACCTCTGCAGTTTTGAACTTTCTCCATCCTCTTGGGTATCATCTATAAGGGGCATCGTTTTCTTTGCACTATGCCACAGCCCTGGACATCGTCTTGAGCATAGACTGTTTGAGCACAGACGTGAGCACAGAGAGCTTCTTAGAGCGATACACAGAGCAAATGAAGTTTAGGGACCATGCACACTAAGCTGTGCGATGCTCTTGGTAGCAGTGTGCTCTGTGGAAACGAGGATACTGGGCAGTGGTTTCCTGTAAGACCCACTAGGACAAAAAGTGGTGAAGAAGGTAACGACGTTAGATCCTAACGAGACAGGCAGAGCTTGTACAGCTAGTTCTCCCTCTTGCTGAAGCACAAGTGGGTAGAAAACGGACATGCCAGGATCTGCCTGCTGGCTCCCAAGCTGGGAGAAAGGTAACCACAAAAACACAGAAACTGAGAGTGGAAAAAATTATCCCGTACTTTGAATGCACCTACATCAAACGCATCGGGGAGGCCGAGTTCCAACAGCAGAAAACGGAGAGCACCATTTTCTGATCGTTTTCTGACGGCCTGTCTGTTCACAGCTGAGTCAGACCTGCCTGTTCACTCTTGCATGGAGAGCTACCTGCTAGAGGCCAGGAGGACCTGGCACATTATCCTGACATCCAACATCAGCGCAGCCTGGCACCTGAAAAGGACCAGGGCTTTGCTTTGAGGAAAGGGTCCTGCCTGGGGAAATTGCGCAGTGGGGCAGCACAGCTGGTACGAGGGCTCCCCTTCTGCACTGACACTTCCCCCCCAAAAAAAACTGTGTGGATTCAGGTCTTATGTCTGAAAGGTTCCCTTCTCGCCCCTTTTATGTCACCACGCATCTATATTTCCAAGCTAGGGCATTATCCCTTCTTCCGTTTCACCTTTCAATAAAGCAATCCAAACAAAGAGGTATCAGGGCCCTGACCGTCAATGGGGAGACTACACGCATATTCCCGAGCTGTCCGAGCTATAGACCTAACATCCTGAGATGCAGCAAACACAGCTTCCCTATTGTCCAGACGACCCCAGCTGAGCTGAAAGGAATGGCCCAGGGGCGGGGGAGAGGAGGATCAGCTGTGGGCCTGATCCCAGCTGCATCCAACCAGCTTTGTTACAGGCAACAAAGACCAGAAGAAAAGACTTTTGTCCTTGATTGCAAGAGCAACCAACCTCCATCTCACTGGCAGGGGTGACGATTAACCGGAGAGGATTCATTTATTGTTTGGCACTCAAGATCTCCCAGCAGTAGTCCACTCCAGCCTGCTGGAGTAAAGGGCGGTGCCTCGCTCTGAACATGACTCAGTCTAGCTTTGTCTCCCTCTGTGCCAGACCGTGCAGCCTGGAAGGGCTGGTTGGCAGCGGTGGAGAGATCTCACCGAGAGACAACCGTGGAAAAGAGATGGAGGAAAGTGTGGAAGAAGGTGCTGCCGGGGGCTGAAGAGTGGAGCGAGGTCTCCTTCCACTGAGCTCAGAGGAAGCAAAACAGTGCCGGGCTGACAAACATTCCCTAAGGGCTCCAGCACCCCAGCTGTGACATCCCCCCTGAGAGGACAGGCAGCGTAGGGTACTTCTGCCAGCACCTCCAGTCCAGCGCTAGTTCTGTGGAAGAACTCCTGACCTCTGCGACAGGGCACAACACGAGAGCAAAAGCAACAGGAGGGCAGCAGTCTGCGCACCTTCCTGTAAGAGCCAGGGCTCCTCACTGGCTCAGCTGGGGAAGAATGAGTCCCATTCAGGGACAGAGGCTCATGCCGTGGAGGCCTGCCACCAGACACCCCTTCCTGATGCTAATCCTATTCTTCTGCTGCAGATCAAGTAATTTTCGTACGAGTACTTTTCCTTGGCTAAAGAAAAAAGATATTTAACCACAACAAACCTGCTGCCAGCAGACGTCAATCTCAGCTCCCGGGGTCTGCATTGCAAGCACCAGCTATCAGTTTCCGACTGTCATTTACTTGGTGGGGCGGAGGTACCTCACACAGCGACGCAGATCTCCTGGCAGTGCCGGCACTCTGCTGCTCTGAAAGCCAGCGTGTGCAGTCCTCCAGGACATGAAAGAAACTTAATTAGGCTTAGTGCTAGAAGGCAGCGACAGCAGTGCTTTACACGATCCTTTGCACACTTGTTCGGGGGTGCAGAAAAGTTCTGCTTGCCAAGGCAAACTGGCATGGGTCTGGAGAGAAATTCAGCCTCCAACATTCGAAGGCCGTGGTTACCAGCCTGCCTCTGCTCCAAAGCCCTAGAGAAACCACTGCACACCCAACTAACTTAGTCCTTCTAACAGATGCTGGGGAGGATCAGCATTCTCGTTGCATCCTGCTGAACCAGGGAAGGGCAGCGAGAGCATCATGCATCCTCACAGAGTGGAGCCGTGGAACATGCCTTCGCAGCACCTCTGCTTAGGTTGTGTTCCACGAGTAAAGCTTCTTGAGTTAAGGAGATGCTAGTGAAGACTGCCTGACCTATGGCCTGGACCTGACCTTCCACAGCACTCACAACAGCCCTAAATGTGGGTTTACTGCCCTGATATCAAGTCCTTACCTGGCAGTCCTCACTAGTGAATCCCCATGCTCAGCCTCAGACAACACAGAAGGTGGCAATTCCCGAGGTGCCTGGCCTTGAGCGCAGCCCCACAGCTTCCACCCATAGCTGCTCTGAGGAGAAGGTGTTCCAGCGATGCCACATGGTGCTGTGCAGAGGATCTGAGTGGCTCCACCGTGCTGCAAGCTCATCATCCTGGAAGAGCTGGCAGCCCATGGCTTGTATGGGGGCACCCTCCGCAGGGTTAAAAACTGGCTGGATGCCCGGGCACAGGGTGGTTGTGAATGGTGCCCCATCTAGTTGTGTCCAGTGAGCAGGGGTGTCCCCCAGGGATCTGTGCTGGGCCCAGTTCTATTCAACATCTTTACTGATGACCTGGATGAGGGGATAGAATTTCCCCTCAGTAAATTCAGGGATGGCACCAAGCTGGGGGGTGGGGGAGGGTCCATCTGCTGGAGGGGAAGAGGATGCTGCAGAGAGGTCTGGACAGGCTGGGTCGATGGGCAGAAGCCAACAAGATGAGGTTGAACAAGGCCAGGTCCAGGCTGCAGTCAGCTGGGGGTCAGGCTCTTCTCCCCGGCACCTAGCACCAGGATGAGAGGGCAGGGCCTGAAGCTGCCAGGGGAGGGTTAGGTTGGCTGTTAGGAAGCCCTTCCTCACAGAAAAGGTGATCAGACCTCGGACTGGACTGCCCAGGGAGGTGGTGGAGTCCCCATTCCTGAATGTGTTTAAGAAAAGACTGGATGTGGCACTTAGTGCCCTGCTCTGGGCTGTGACGTTAGGTCATGGGCTGGAGTGCATGACTTTAGAGGTCTTTTCCAGCCTCAATAATTCAGTGATTCAACACCCTGCGTCTGATCATTGTCAGTTTGATTGAACTACCACCGAGAAGCGCAATCACCGGTGCTTATCCTGAAGAATCTCACTGTTGCTCCCACCTCCGAGTCTCCCACTTCTAATCTGCCCATGAAAATGTCTTATTTTTCAATCGCTCGTTGATCCCTGGCTGCCTGCTCAGCAGCTCGGTCTGAAAACGGTATCGAGGCAAAGCTCACCATGAAACGGGAGCACAGCTGACACCGAAGAAAAAAGACAGCCTGGCACCTCCTCTGCTCTTGCTCTGTTGTCACACAGCTTTGGCAGGGGGGCAATAACTCGGGAGCAATGCTGCTCAACACAACAGGAGTGAAAAGACCTAATGAGAGACACAATTACTTGTCAGGAAGAGTGTAATCCCCCCGTGGCAGTCACAATTTGAAGAACCCACTCTGCACGATGCAAATACGGAGAGGAGGAGCGGGGAGCGGGGGGAGAAGCAAGGGACAACCTTTCTTTCCACACCCATTTGTGTGATGGCAATCTCTCTCTCGCGAGCTCAAGGCAGCCAGACCTCCCTTCGATACCTGCGTGCCCTGGGCAGCAGGGAGATGCTTTCTGAGGGTGAGAGCCAAAGAGTAAGAAATCACTCGGGCTTCGGGAGAGACGGCAGAGCGCACAGCAAGGCAGATTCAGAGCTTCCGATGCTGTGCGACTTCCAGCAATCCACCCTCCCCTTCTCCACCTTGTGGATGCTCTGCCAGCCAGTGTCACAGGTGGGGGCACGCTGCCTCGCACAGGAGCCAGTGCTGTTACTTGCCATTGTTTCTGCAGCACAGGGTGCCATCGGCATGAAGCCTTGTGCACCTGGTAGCATCACTGAGTTTGAGAGGGTGCTACCGCCTGTACCAGTTACAGGTTGACTGAAACAACAGGTTGGAAAGCATTTCAGTTACAGGTTGAACCTGGTGGGAGAGGGACCCCAGGGGCAGCATGTCCCCACACAACACATTGGCCCCTCTGCCACAGAGCTGAGGTGGGGGTTTCCCCATGTACTGGTCCCACTCCCACGACAGGTCTCAGTTCTCCCAGGCACTCACACGCGGATGCCTTCCACCAGCGATAGCACCATGGTTCCCTGCTTGCTAGGCACCTCCCCAAGGCAGTTCCTCTGCCAAGAAAAACAGCGTTTCACCAACTTTCTGATTTGTTTTATTTTTGCTCCTAGTGTCCTCAGCACTCTCACAGTTCAAGCCTTAGAATGAGCTGAAAATGAGTTGCAGATGGGCACTGGGTGCAACAGAATGCTACCAGTTGTTCGAAAGCTTTTCTGTGCACATCTCTCACAAAAATGCAAGGCATAGCCAGAGCCGGGGAGAGACAGCCACTGCTCAACTGCAAAAGCGAAGTTCAAATACATCGGTAGATTTACATACGTGCACTTAGGCCTCATTTTCAGAAAACAATCTTGCCCGGGGAGATGCCAAATGCAGAAATAATTCAGCAAGCAGAGAGGAAAGACTGGGTTTGCTGAGCAGCTGAGCAGCCAGTACGACCTGCAGCTTCAGACACTGTCTCGGTAACACGCTCTCGTTTTCCTCAGCAAGACCCTTCAGACCCCTGCACACCACATACCTGACTGTGATGCCCCAAGGAGATAGTGAATCACGTCTCACTGTTTCTGGGTGCCTCCATCACCTCCGTCGAGGAAGGAAAGCACTGCTGGCATTGCCAGCCCTGGCTGCACAGCACTCACGTGTGGACGCAGTGACATGACTGTAGGAAAAGGATTTTCCCCAGGGACCAGGTGGCAGACACAGCAGCCAGTGCTTAGGACTCTGCTGTCCACTCCAACGCAACCCACAGAGCACCCGTCGCTGTGACGGGCCTGAACAGTGCACCTAGAGTCAATGAACATAACTGTCACAAGGAGACATCTCCTAGAGATGCTCGGTCCTGGCCTGGCCTGGTGTCTGAGCTGCTTTTGAAGAGTTGATGGGGTTTTGCTTCTACAGCCACATCTTTCTCACAAGGTCCCTCCTCAAGGCACTGACAAGAATAATTTGATGCTGTCACCGCAGGATGGACGTGGCCAAGGGTTTCTCTATCCAACGGACTTTCAGCAGCAGTATCAGAATTCTAAGAGCTATAACCAAGACCAGGGTCTGGGCAAACCTGTGAGGCAGTGCTGCGTCACAAAGCCCACGGTGAAAGCGCAGGGCTGTGAGGTGCAGCTGCAGACAGCAGAGTGTCGATAGCAGTCCAGCAGAAAGGCTTCGCAGCTTGTCTTTTCCAAGACGCTTGGTTAAATCCATCATTGCTTCATCATGGCTCGGTTTATCTTGGCAAGCCCACAGCACGGCGTTTCTCAGAGTCCTCTGTACCTTAACAAACCCAGGCACATTTGGAACAGAGAGGGGAAGAAACTGACTGCATTGTGCACAACTGGTAACGGTTTCCTGCCACGCCTGATTAGCAGAGTGAAAACAAAACTCGGCTTCTGTTGGGAGAGATCCCAGCCCAGGTAAGGGTTGTGTAAATTGCCCTTAAGGAAGGGAAGAAAACGGACGCTTGCTGTAGGGAACTGTTGTGGGGGTTCAGGACGGTTTGTTTTGGGTGGGTTTTCCAACACAGTTTTACTGTTGAGAGAAGTCCTGGCAAGCAGGACTGGGACACCGATTCTGATAGTCCATCTCCTGCCAGCACCGCTCTCCTGCAACAGGAGGGAATGTCCACATGCACGTGTCTGCAACATCCTTCTGCGCAGAGTCCGTGGGCTGCGCAGGTCTCGCACGGCTGCGGTGCAGTAGTACAAAGGATGGATGGCAAGCTGTGGTATTTAGGAATGGGGGAACTACTTCTTCTCTTCTTAAAACAGTTCAGCAACGGAGACACAAAAAGTTCACAGAAATTGCTGCTGAGGATGTGTGAGGTTTCCTCCTCCAGCTGTCCCTCAGCAAGCAAACACAGTGACTATGAGTTGGTCACTGGCAAGGCTGCCCCATTTCAAGTACTGCTGATGACCGCAGCTAACCCTTGAGAAACACACAAAGCTGAAGAGTTAGTGCTGCATACTAACACTCCTCCGGGGCTTTGATTATCTCTACAGGAAATGCATAGGGACTGGGAGCTTCCCAAGACTAGATGCTACGGGACACTCCTAGAGGACACCTCAATCACTGGTAAGGAGCTGTCTTAGTGTTGCAGTCAGGAAGGGACTGCAGTCTGCATTCCAGACAGGGGGATGCAGAGCAGGTGACACTGAGGAAACAGCGAGAGAAGAGGAGGCAAGAGGACTACTGATAGCTGATGTCCAGTAACAATCTGTCACTCCATCAGATTTCCTCACTGTTCTACTCGTAGTGTATTACAGAGTGTAGCTGGAGTCTGCAGGCCGGAGCACTTTGCAGCAGGACAGTTAGGGGCCCTCCCCCAGACTCTTCCAGCTTGTACTGGGTATATATGCTTTGTGTTCCTATCGGCTCAGAGCATCAGGAGCTGAACTGCGGCAGGGAGAACAGTGTTGTAGCTACATGCATAAAGTATAAAGTTTTATAAAGTCTTCACTGTATGTGCCTTGTCAGAATTTACAATAATTTAAGGTGCTTATTATTCCTCCGGGCATGGAACTCATAAATATTACTCAGTGCTATTTGTTATTGGCTCCTCTGTCATGCATAGAGTAAAATTAAACACTTATCTCTATATCATTAACGTATTAAACATTAGAATTTATAGTGCTCGAGATCTTCCCTGCTCTGAGAACATTAGCTTACTGATGAAAGATCTAACTGCAAACACAAGGAACGCCAGAATACCCTGGAACGCAATTAAGGATACCAAGGTGTGAAGAAGCCCCAGGCACAGGAATGTGCAGATTCCTATTTCCACTTCCATGGTGGGCTAGTGTTCTTTGTTCCATCTCTCTATCCACTGCCCCAACGTGCCACCTTATTCCTTTGCAAGTAGTCATCCAGTGAAGGAAGTACAGGGACACCCTACATAGATCATCAAAGTGTTCCTTCCTGCCTTAAAACGTAGACTCGCTGTTCATGTGGGGGAATGGAAATTCAGCGGCATCTGAAGCACTGAAAACATCGGTGACTCTTCCCGCATGAAGAAAAATTCCCCCAGTAGCTGCTAGCTGCCTCATTTAGCCCGTGTCTAGGGCTAAACTGCTGCAACTGCTCTATTACCCCATGGCCACTCTGCAGCTAGGAAAGCAGATCAGGAAAAGGAGAGGGAGCCCACAGCTCGAAATGAAAACAAATCTAACAGAGCACTCAAACAAATCACAATGCTGGCATACAGTACACACAGCTCTACTCACCCAAGCGGGCACAAGACACAGGCAAACAGGCCTCAGGAGCAGGACGGTGAGCATGTCCTTCCAGAGAGCAGGCAAGAGAAGGAAGAAAAGAAACTCCCCTCCTTAGCAAACCTTCCCCTTTATATCCAGGCTGAGCTTTTTAGGGCACCTTAGGGCAGCTGCCCTGGCTGTCTGGACACAGCTGAGGGCCGTGCACCACGGCTGGCCCAGCACTCTACCCCAGCAAAACCAGGAGAGTAAGTTCTCTTGATTTGTCGCCATGGCTGCTGCTCAGGTGTTGCTGCAAAGGTGCCTTGAAGAGGGGCAGTGTTTACACAAACCTGCATTTCTGCAGCGCTGCAGAACTGCTCTGTGTGCACTGCAAAAAGCTAAATTGAACTGCATGACCCACAGGCACGACTGCTGAGGACGTGAGCCTTCAGGGCACCTCAGGCAGACCCAGCTTGTCTCAATCCCCCACTAAAATAATGTCTGAATTTCTTTCTGAAGGCTCTCTACAACCAAAGAAATGTATACCCTGACGATGCCTCTCTACACGTACATTCAGCGCTTCACCACTGGAGAACTTCACAGTACCCTAGGAGACTTCAGGAGAGGGCTGTCAGAACTACTCCCTGGGTACGTCTGATAGTCCTGAAGGCAATGCTGTCCTCCAGCAGTTAGCAGCAGCCAGCTACCACGCAGCACAAACCACTTGACAGATGGATATGCTTCTCTGTGTTCTCTAAACCCCTCTCTCTAATCTGTGGAGTTTATGCAGATCAATGTATTGACAAGTCAAATAGTTCTTCTGATCCAGACTTTGTTGTAGCCGCTTGTGATGAGGGCTGGTTTCTTGAGGGACTTCAGCTGTGGTTTGACTATCTCACATTTCCCACATTCAGGGAATGCAGCTGTCTGTCCTCTGCCTGTGCTGCGCACAGACGAAGGGGGTCATTGTACCCTACTAACTAAAGGAACGGGGGGCAAACTCACACAACCAAATCACAACTCCTTCAACAGCTGAAGAATCCCGATAAATTACAAAACCCGTTCTTTGCTCGGTGGCTACAAAGCCTGAGATGCCAGCAATCTGATGTTTGGTAGCACAGCCTCCTCTGTTCAGGAAGCCTTCTCTCATTCCACGCATTACGGATGTTTAATTGAAAGGTTACACACAGGGTCATCAGCAAGGCTCACAATGCCTCCAGCCTTACAATACACCGCACTTCAAAAGGATTGGCTGCATTCCTGAGCCTTGTACCAATAAGCACTAATAACACTGAAAAATGAAAACCGAAACAGATGTCTCCAATAGCATTGATTCTTATTAGCTGTTCACAGCTATTCTTACACCTCTAGGCATAATGAAGCAAAGCCTGCGTGCTGGGTGTGCGGCTGCAGAGGGCCTCGGTAATGCCGTTGGAATGCTCCCCTTCGCTGCCGCTTGCTGCATTCTTGACAGACTGTCTCCATTATAATCTTAAGAAAACGTCTTTAAAATGTCATTTAAAAATGCATCAAATATGTAAACTCCTACTTAATAAGGACGGGGTTTGACAGTAACATGTATTTCTTAAAATTAACTGGGAAAAAAGCGCTTGAATGGCGGTTAGAAAGACAGAACTGAATGGCACCTCTACCTGTGCCTTGCTGCAGAGCTCAGGTGACCACCCAGAAAGAGCTTAGGGCAGCTCTGTGGCAAGGTAATGGAAGAATGGCAATCAATAGGCTCCACAGTGCTGCGCTGCAAACGTCCCGAGCGGACAAGTAATAGACATCGATTCTGTAGGCAATCTGTCCTACAGAACATTTGTTGTGAACAAATGTGAGGCGAAACAAAGCACCAAATACGTATTTGTTTGGGTTGGCACAGCACGCTGGGCTGTCTGCTTTGAGCATCGTTGCTCTTGAGCATCATCATCCCACTTAAACAGGGCAGACAATCAACCATCTAGAGGGAGTGGATTTTACTCTCGTTCAACAGGCAGACATGGAAGCTGCTGCTGCTGAAGGAGGAGATATTTTTGTTCTGAAGGTTGGCAGTGCAAGAAGAATCTTCAAAATGGAGCAACCATCCCTGCAACAACAGCAAAGGGACAGCAAACCCAGAGATGCTGAGAGAAGGACGGTGTGAGCAAGCGCTGGGCTGTGCCGACATTGGCAGCCCAGTGTGCCGCTCGTTCTCCTCTCACTAACTACTGGGTTCAGGCTGCTGCCATTCATCACAACGTAGGATGATGTTTCCAACGGCATTCTTGATAATCGGCCGAGAGCTCTGAAGCCCTGGTCAGTTCGGCTGACATGGTCTCTTCTCGCTGGGTTGAGTTTTACCACAGCATTGCCTTGGAAGCAGCACTAGCAGGAGCAGGGCTCATGGACTTCAGCCTGTACTGTGGGGAGTAGATCACTCCAGCATCAATGACCTTGATGCTTCCTGCACCAGCAACCTTTATAGTAACCGAGTAAAAACGAGTCTTTATTTATTAATAGGAATTTCTGCTTTTATTGCTGCTTTTTCAGTTACCAGATGTGTATTTGAATTTCCTGAATTTTATGCATCATCTGGATTAAGCATCTGGATCCACCTCCTTGTGCAGCCTCTGCTGACAGAGAGTATTTTGTACTGGCAGCTAAAAGGAAACAGAATCACCCTGTAGCACTCAGCTTGCTCCGGGGCCTGTCTGACTACCCTGAACAACCATGTTAAGCTGATCCGAGCAGAGGGGAGCCAGTGGCCACGGTGGCCATGCCAGATGCTGGAGCTCCTTTCTGACTGCAGCTCAGGCAAAACACCATAGGCAGTGCATTCTTGCTTGGACTCGCTCAGGAGGCAGAAATGTTCCTGTGTGCGGAGTAATCGGTGCTGGAAACGTACTCCAGCCAACTGCCCAAAGCTACCCAGACGTTTGGGGTGCTGACAGTTGAATGCCCTTCTGTCTGTGGCCTAGAAAAGGTACAGATCGGCTGCACCGCTCTGAGGGGTCACGCTGCTGCCTCTTGCCTGCGCAGTGCAGCTCACGCTGGAATTGCCCCAAGGAAGACCGAAGCACAAACCGCCTGCCCACTGGTAAGTTCACCTACTACTTCTAGGTAACAAGGGGAGTGTCAGCCCAGTAGCTGGATGGAGATCAAGGCAGACCGACGGGGTTAGGACTTGACCAAGGGCAGGAAAGGTTGCAATGACCTGCAAAACGTGTCTGTCGGTCCCTGGCTTCAGCCATCCCCACTGCGGTCTGTAAAATCCATTCCTCAGACTCGGGGCTGGGTTAGACCCCGGACGAGATTATTTCACACGCAACTCTATTTAATTTGCAGCGAGGGGAGCACCTTGGTTTGTTTTATGTCCACATGCCTGCTTAATTGGGCTTCTGATTATTTAATGTCACTGCCGTGGAGGTGGCTTTTATGAGGCACAAAAGAAAATTTAATGAAAATTATTCACAAGCCAAACTTCTGACTAGTAAAACCAAGAGTTTAATGTAAGAGGCAGAGTCCCCATCTGGTACTTCTCTTTGAAAAGAACAGCCCACGTGAAGGATTTATTGTGACATTACAATGCTTGATGTCAAATAATCTAGCCAGAGGAACAATATTGCCCTAAAGAGAGCCATCAGGCCCTGTGTGACATGGGTATTTGAAAGGATTAACTACACTTAAATCAATATGGGCAATGAAAACAGAAATAACCAATCTCTTAGCCGCTCAATTATTTAAGAGTGTCTTTAGTCCCCACAGAATGGAATTAAACGCTTGTTTAAGAGGACTGACAATTAAATCTATTTCTTTAATGTCAAGATAAGGACAAGAGATCCTTGACTGCAGGGCGGCATGAAGGAGTGACATTTCACAGAGAGAGCCATGCAGGAGGAGCCGTTATAGTTCCATCTGCAAAGGGCTTTCCCATGGGGAGCTGCTGTGCCACACCTGCTGCGCCAGACACCACCACGTCGGCTTCCCCAGGGTGCCAGGATTCGGCAGCCGCTGGCACACTGGGCTGCGACTGTCAGCCCGTGCTCCGGGCCGCTGTCGTGGTGGCATGTCCCGCGGCAGCACCAGCCAGGATGGGAGCGGCGGCAGACAGGAACCATGCGGTCGTGTCTCCAAACCCGCTGTGCACACGCAGTGAGGGCTCCACAAAAGGTTGTGCCCACATGGAGCTTTTTAGCTGTCCCTTTCCCTTCCTTCCCTTCCCTGCTGTGTTTGAAGAGGATAAAACATGGGCTTCAACGTTCGCAGGCTACTAATTGCTGTCATTTCAGGTAACAAGTTTAGTCAAAATGGGCTGAGAATTCCCAGCTATTTGAGTTTTGGGAAGTTCAGCCTCTCCCAGTATCTGCGTACGATGGTTTGGCCCGTGTTTCACCCGCTCCGGCCCCTGGCGGTGGCACCATTTCTCCTGAGGTGCTTGTTCATCTGGGATGAAACGAAGCAATTCCTGCTGCAGACAATTTTCGTACAAAGTTCTATTTTCAGACAGTGAGAGGGAGGTGGCAGAAGCAGGACGCATGCAAAGCATTGAACGCTCATCCATCAGACAGCGAATACCCCAGGCGGCAGGAAAACATCAGATGCCTCCACGCCTGCAGTCACCCTTCCAGGCCAGAAAAGCTGAAAATGTTCCTGAATTAGAGACAAGGCGCTGCGCTGAGGACTCACTGAAAGGAAGCTGGGGTGGCAGTCGTCAATCGAGAATGTAAGTCTCTAAAAGGCTCCTGTGAGTTGCAGGACAGTTAAAAAGTCCGAATTCTTGGCTTTTCAGGCTGCTTCACCACAGGGCCAAAGAACGCAGGGCCCCTTCTGCCGTGGCTGTAACACACACGCGGCAGTTGTTCCCACTGTGCTGCACGGACGCCCTGCTCTGTGGTCTCTACAGACAAGCTCTTCCGAGGCTTTCCAATCTTTTGGAAGGATTTTGTATTGGTCTGTAAAAATCTGGCTGTGGTGTAATGGATTGGTGTCTTTCAGCCGGGAGAAAATCCCCAGTCCGGAAGAGCCGGTATTTTTCTAAGTATTTTTTAAAAGCAATTTGTTAAAAAGCAGTGCAGAAAATCATTACTCACTATTTTTGTCTTGACACTTATAAGCACAGTAGCTCGGAGGTACAGTTGATTAATGATTTCTAATGCCTCTGATGTTCTTGTATTAACTTGTTCGCATTTCAGAGCCGTAGCGTAAGGTGCAAAAAAAAGAAGACAATTGTCATCTTTTCAGCAGCGGCCGTAGATTTTATGGCTCTTGTGTGCCCTGACAGCTTCGCATGCAGCTCGCCGCTTCAACACCCCTACTACTGATCAAATGGCTGCGATGCTGCGGCGTTGAGCCTCGCCCTCACTCAGCACATGTCTGGTTTTGTGGTCACCCCGCTGGTTATTTTCATGCCATTATTTTGCTGATCATCACCAAATGATTTATTTGCTCATCTCCAGCGTCAGCATTACACAGCTGTTCCTTCTTCAGAGGATTTAAGCAGCGTGCTTTCCCTTCTCGCCCCTGTTAGTCCTTGCACATGTCACAGGTTTCACCGTTGCCTTGGTACGCACGAGCCCACGCAAACTGCAGCTTCACCGGTACTGCCATCGCTATTACCTGCCCTAAGGAGCTGACTGTCTAGGTGTAAGATGATTCACAGCCGGGAAAGATCAGAAAGATCTGCAGAACACGATGGTCAGGCAGAGTCACAGCACATCTGCAGCCTAGGCACTGCCGGTACTTTTATAGCTGCAGACACATTTTTGACATAGTAGTCTGTGTCTGTAATTGCACATGTGCATGGGGAAAGAGTGCGGAGCGTTGCCCTGCAGAGAGCTGGGCAGAGTCCTAATGGGTGAGGAAGGTGCAGCATTGGCACTTCATGAGGAGATGGGGGAAGCTTTTGCACGCTGTCTCCTAGACCAGCAGTTCACTTCAGGTACTGATTTTCATGCTTGGTAAAATCTGCATTCAGCTGTATAAATGTTTATACCCGGCAGACAAGGCAGATTTTGCTTGTTTGCAGATTTGAGAACTAAGGTAGAATTCCGTAGGAGAGGAATTTTTTCTCTGACATGGTATTAATTTTCGGAATCCAGGTCTGGAGAACTCATTCCTCACCAGCCTACTTCTGTGGCACCTGAAAAATACAGAGCCTGAATAATGGTGACACTGCTGGCCAACTGTTAGAGTCTGTGCAACTGAGAGCCAGCCACCTTGGGCAACACTCTCACTGCGACAAGCAGGACTGAGAAGTCCAGGTAGGTGATCACTGAGCTGTCTACAATCACGGAGACTTGCAAAGGGCTGAGTAGCCCAAGCCCCGTCTGCCCAGTCAGGCTGCCTGTAGAGCTGCTGTACCAACACGTGTTGTTAGCTGACCTCTTGGGAAATGAAAACAAAAAGAGGATCTCTCACTCATTCCTCCTCTGATGGACTTGGAGGCTGGAATTCAGATACCCTGACACTGTCCCACAGGCAAAGGGAGCTGTTTTTCTTACTGTATTTTACTTTCCATCCTCTACTACTCTACAGGTAGAGTTACTGCCCCTCGCATTTAAACAGTGTTCCCAAGTGGTGGCTGCAGCCTAGGAGATGCTTACTCAAAGCTGGTGCCAACCTCCTCCCTTCCCCCTTTTTGACCTGAAAGCATTTTCTGATTCTCATGGTAGGAAGATACAAGTCTCAGCAGGAGACCTTCAACTCAGCCAAAGAGGAGTCATGCTGTTTGGTTTCAGGACTGACTTCTATCAGCTCTGCCCCAGTTGTTTTGACCCAGTCACCTGTGGCTGCTCTTTGATGGGCTAGTTTATTCCTGCCTCTTGCCACGCAGTAAGTGGGAGAACTTGTCTTGTTCAGACTGCGCTGTCACCCTTTTTCACTTGACAGCGGACTGGTCTGACACAGTTCTTGTCACTCAAATGGTGTAGAGCACAGATCCCTTTAATCCGTCTAACAAGAGGTTCTCTTGTCTTCTCTGAGCACTAAAACTAATCACACAGCAAACCACAAGTGTGTGGTTTCACGCAGGGATGCAGGGAAATAAAAGACAGCTACTTGCGTGAGGGCACGCAGGACACCATCAGACATAAAGCCTGCAGTCCCCAGGTCTCTCTGCTGGGTTTTTACCCTTTTGTTTACTCTCATTTTTAAAGTTTTAGTAGAAGAGAGGCTCAGCCATGTCCAGATGATAAAATGGGGATGGTTTGGACCACGTGAATACTTACTGTTCTCCGGTGTCACAACACACCTAAACCACCACACTTGAACCTGTCAGTTAGTACCTGATGGACGGGAGAATACAGGTGTGCAAGACAAGAATCCACCCCATGCGAGCGCTCCTTGCTTGTCCCGGTAACGGAAGATCTGCGTGAAATAAATGGAAACAGAGTGACGTCTGGTTCAGTGGAAACACGAGGAATGAGCAAGAAACAAGAAGCCTGATCTCCCTGCTAGAAAGACCATTAACATTCACGGCATGGGGTGCAGCAAGGGAATTTCTGAGTAACTCATTAGCGTTCCCAGCCAACAAGGGGTCACAGCAGCCAGCAAGGAAGGGGCTGTTAGAACAGTAAAGCCATTCTCTTACAAAGGAACCTGGTTTGGACAGGACACTTTGCAAGGATGGGCTTGAAACCAGCGATGTACTTTGTGATATACCTCTCGTCTAAATGAGGAGCAGAACCGCAGCCCACGAGCACGGGACGCAGGTAGTGTTCCTAGCCTTCTCAGCTGTCTACTGCCTATGAGTTACAGCAGTGGAAAAGAAGAGATGTCAAAGAACAGGCTGTGAGATCTGAGCCACAGGTCTAAATGCTGTTGCCTCTTTCTGTCCCATATCCCTACTGCGTTAGGAAGTCGATCAAGCCATCACAATGGCATTAATAACTGCCAGTTGTACTCCTGTAAAGGAACTTGTGGGCAGGACAAGCTATCAGCCACGGGAGCCACGTAGACTCTTTGTGGGGTTGGTTCAGACTGTGCCTAAATGCACCGTCAGCAATGGTCACGAGGCAGGACTCGTGCTTTCAAACCGGTTTAACCGCTTGCTGTGGGTGTACAGCACAGTGACGTCAAATGGCGAACGGAGAGGTCTGACTTTGAAGATTTAGCATCTCTGCCCTGAGGAAGACCTGCATTCCGGGTGCACTGCAGTGCAATCGCTGCTCGCATGAGTGAGCAGAAGCAGGTCCCGGACATCATCTTGAAAGCATGTTTTCAGGTAACATGCTGGCACCGCCTGCCTCGGCAGGGAGCCTGGGCACCCTATCCCTGTGCCAGCTGTAGCTGTGAGGGGCCTCTGGACCCACGAGCCTGAAGGCTGTCAGAGGGCAGAAGGTTGCTCCCACAAATCTTCCCTTCACCTGTTTCTAAGTTGTGCCCCAGCTCCTCCCTCTCACCAGTGCACCCTTTAATCTCAATTATTAGGCAAAACGATGGGGATAGGTTTAACCACAGAGAGGGGGGATGCTGATAGCCCCAGGGCTGCCCCAGCTGTGTGATGCAGTCAGCGCTGCAGGGGAGCTCCAATCTCCACAGGCTTCGTTTTCACATGGGGAAGCCCATCTCAGATCCAAGAGGTTGCTCAGCACAGGCTTGCTAGACAGCTCTGCTGCTACAGAACGCTTGCTATTTGATTAATTCGGTGGAACATAACGTAGCCAGGAATACTTTAGAAATCTCCCCAGATGTCCCCCTCTGCGTCTCTTCTACATTAATGTGAGCAAAATCGATGGAGCCTGAAGAAAGATTCTCTTTATAAATAAAAGATAGAGCACATCAAAGGCAGCAGTGACTTAGCACGGCCCCGGCTTTGACTGCAACGGCAGTTTGAAACGCAGCAAAAGACAAAGTGTGCGTGTGCACCTCGTGAGACAGAAAGAGCGGAGCTCTAGCCTGTTCCCCTGGAAGTACTTAGTGACATACTTCAGGATGCATGCTGGGGGGAGGGCAATTTCAAACTGATTCTTAGTAGATGCCAGTAGAACACAGGGAGCACCCTGAAATTGGGTTCTTCTCCAAAACGCACGGTGAGTGCCATAAAGCGACATTCCTGAAGTAGTGTTTCTTACATCTGTCACTATGGCAACCTGCAAGGTATGGCAGGAAACCCGCGTCATGAGGCTGCATCCCACGTCCTTGTGTTGGAAGGCGAAGGCGGTATCGTATTTGCCAAAGAAACAGCCCCCTTCTCACAGCTTCTTTCCCTGTTTCAAGGCAGAGCACTAAGGTGTTGAGCAGGACCTCCCAGCAAACTCTGAAATCAAACTGCAGGTTGTCAAACAGCTACCTGTTAGCAAGCCTTTTGGACTGTGGTGCTTCTTCCAGCCCTGCGCTGCGAGGACACCAGAATGATGGCTGGGATTTGCACTTTGACAGCAAACTCTAACCATGGCTTCTTACACGATTGTTCATTAAAACAACGAGAGCCACTTAAAATACAAACATCAACTAGCAAATAAGCGATTTTCAAGTTACAGCTCCTCAGATGAAAGGTTCTAATGACTATCAGAGAACCCAGACACCATGCTCTGCCTTCGTCTCGTATTCTTCCTGAGAATCAGGGGGACAATTGAAGCCGTGAGACAGACACTGGCGAAACGCTTGTGGGAGCAGCACCGCTCCCGTTTTGCCACTTCTGATCAGGCAGAATTGCTCTTCGACAACCTGTATCGGAAAGGTCTTTTCCATCTGAGAGAGGGAAGGGAAAAACCCTGTCAAAAGGGTTTTTTTCGCGTGTGATGTTTGGGGTTCTTCACAAATGGAATATTTGCTCCTGGGTTACAGCAATTAAAAACTCCCCACCTGCAAATTAACGCCAGTTCTACAGTCTGTTCTCATAAACATTCCTCGCATACTTAGAGGAGGATCTGCTACTCATCCAAGGCTCTGGAGCGCACTAAAGCAGGTGATACATGTCTTCTCATCAACCCCACATGGTGAAGATCTGACCCATAGGCACACAGGTCCTGCAGTCAGTAGCATCACTGCTGAAGCTTTCCTCACCTTCCTGCAGGAGCAGAGCTGTACCACTCAGTACACCCAGAGTAGAAGAGTACCCTGAGACCCTCATCCTACGCCCTTCCAGCTAAGGCTCCCACCCTGAGCCATTAATGAATGAGGTAGGCAAAACATGATCTTCCCTGAAAGTCATCTTCCCAGAGCAGTTGGCTGGGATTCCCTGCTGAGTAGCACAGTTTTTACTCGGTTGGACACGGACACACCACTCCTGCCACAGGTGACTGAAAACATCAAAGACAAAAACCCAAACCAACACACAACTGCACTACAGCTACTGAGTCTGGCTGTGCCAGACTATGGATCATTTCTCCTGAGCTAGTAGGTAGAGTCCAGGAAAGGGCAGTCTAACAACTTCCTCATATACTAGTGCTTCAGAAACTCGTTGGCCTTTCATCTGACGGTTCCTTAGCACCCAAGTCTGATCTAATTTATAATCATCATAACGCCAAAGCATCATCAGCAGTGTCAGCAGAGCACTGAATCAAGTTCAGTCTGGCAATTGTGATCTGACAGTGCTACAAGTGATGTCAAACAGTGTCATCTCTGCCAAAACTACACTGGGGATTCCAAGGACTAGGACAGAGCAACACTCTCTTTTTGTTTTGAAGGTAAGATCACTCCCTGCTAAACCATAACTCAAACTTCCTTAGCAAAAGCCAAGAAAAAGGCCAACTGCTATGGATCAGAGCCTGGCTTTGCCCTTTACAAGTTATCAGTGAGGAGAAATGGCCAAGGACACCGACTACCCATGCTGGGTACTGAGACAAGCTGCTTTCTGCAAAGCAATTTCCCTCCACGCTCTGATCAGGTTTCTCCTGTGATTGGTGTGGTTTAAGGCTCAAAAGAGACAAAGCAGCAGCAAGGGGAAACTGAGCATCAGCATTTCTATGGTGCTGACTGCTGGCCACAGCCAGCAACACCTTCTGAAGGAAGTGTCCGGTCGATTCACAGAGATCTAAACTGAATGAGGTGCTGGTTAGAGTGCACTTCGATCGCAGCCTAATCTACCTAAGTCTGAATAGTCTTGTCCATTGAGACTAGAACAAGATCCTCATTTAAACCAACATTCTATGAAGCTCATGTTTTCAATTAGAAATGAAAGCATCCTCCATCAGTAAGATAAATCCACAACATTATATCCTCAGCTTTGTTTACAGGAGCCCATCTCAACTCTGTCAGTTCCTCTAAGCATCCGTAATGTGGCAGCCAGCAGGAAGGATCCTACAGTGATTCTCTGCTTTGCTTATCAAAGTAACTGGGGTGTGACAGTGAAGAAAACAGGTTCCCCAAGATCTGTCAAGGAAGCACATAGCTCTCCCACAGGTAATCTGCAAGAAGAAAGACATCCAGAAATGTCTAGTAGTTTCCTCATCACTACCACCTTTTCAGCAAGGGCAGTGCAGTGCTGCAGTTGCACAGGGGGACAGCCAGGGTCATTGCAAGGCAAAAGATCCAGAAGAGGAAAACACAGACGCCCCTTTTTGCTTGCAGGTAGTTGATCTGGGGGCAGTGCAGGAGGACAGTCCCCTGGAAACAGAGACTTTGATCAATAAGGAAATTTTTAAATCCATGCAGAGACACAAAGAAAGCATGACAGGCAGAAAAGCTCTTAGGGGACACCTGGCTCCTTTTAGGTCGGTAAAGACTCAAATTCTGCATCAGAGTTGTGCCCCAGCTCCTGAGCTGACAAGTTCCTGACAAGGGACAGAAGGCCCTCATTTCTCTGCGGTGAATTTATGATTGTAAATTTCTACAGGGAGAAAGTTACAGCAACGGTGCTGGAGATCTCAGTGGCAGTTTCGTGTAGGAGAGCACTGTGCCCAATCGGCGCGTTTCGTTGTGCTAACGGAGACGGGAGTTGGTAGGTCACATGTGAAAGCTTTCATTCACAGAAGAGAACACCACCGTGGTTTCTGAATAGTAGGAGTCCATAACTCACTTGTGGACAAGGAAGAGGCCAAACTAATTTAAACAGTTTGCCACGAATTATGCACCCAATACAGACAAAAATGAAGTTCATTCACACAGCCACAACCAAGCACCGATGGCTTCAGCTGCTGCTTTCTGCGCAGTAGCATTTCATTGACAAACAAATCAGTGGGAAGGTGTTAGATGCTTTCTTGTAGTCTCTGAGTACAGCAATACCATCCGCTTAGATCAAGGACCAGGAGGTAAGAAAGGACCTCAAATGTAGGCTAGGAAATGTCAGTGCAGAGAGGTGATGCAGGAATACAAGTGAACTAAACCTCCTTCTTACACAGAGATTGTACCTAACAGTAATAGACAAACCTGGTCCTTCAGTCAACACTATAGAATGGGTAGCAAGCTTACTACAGACTTACTTGCGCTACTAATGCATTGCTTTGGCTTCAAGATGCTCAGCAAGCAATTACCATTGTTCAAGTTATACCAGCCACATACCCTGTAGAAGCAGGCCACCCTAACCTCTCTTCGCTAAGGCCGGTTGTGGAATAAAATTGTAGGGTAAGACACTTTGGGAAGAGCACCGTCAAACTCCTGGAATGGGAGGAGACACCGTGTGCAGACAGAGCCTGACGCTCCCCCAGCGTTCCGCACAACTGGTGGACATTAGCATGCACTTGTACGGGTACTCGAGCAGTACCTGAAGCATTTCTGTGCTCTACGTTGCTGCAGCTGCTTTTTCATTAAAGATGGCTGAGTATTAAGACTGAGACAAAGACGGTGGCGGCGAACAAAAAGAGAGGTGTATTTATCAAAAGGTTTGGCATAAATATGGTGCTGGTAGAGGGCTTCAGCTGCTTTATGTCTCAGCAACGGTTTAAGCAATAACATTCATATCACAGAATGGTGTAGATAATATCTGCAATAAACCCGGGTCTTTTATGTTCAGCAGCAGACAAAGCCAGGGCAGCCGCTGATGGATGAAGCCGCAGCCTTGCATTTCGTTGTGGTGGAGCTCCCTCTAGCTTATGGCACTAACCCTCTGCCTGTAAATCCTGTTTGCTCAAGCTCACCCCTCCATTTCCAGGGCAGCAAAGGCTTCTAAATCTGTGATCTCGAAGCATTTGTGATTTTATAATTAACTCGTTAAAAAAACAAGCCCCCACAGCGCAGCCCTTCTTGGAGTGCCCGAAGCAGGTCTGCAGACAGCACACCTCATGCTGTCAATGCCACGACTGGCGTTAAGGAAGGGTTTCTGCCAGCTGCGAGCGTGACTGCCACAAACGGTGCTTCCTGCCCCTTCCAGAGATCTCTGCCCACCCGGTTGAGACGACTGGCCATTCCAAACCGGCAACAAGCAGTCAGGCAGATCCTTGCAAGGTAAATTTGCTAAATTAATGCTGCATCGAGCAATCCCCGTTCCTCACATTCATTCAGTCACTGTAATTTATTGACAAGAACAAATAATAAATTATTAAGTGCCATCTGATTCAAGTAGGAAAGTAATAATGACGCCTCTTGTTTGGAATAAGACTATTTATTTGTTTGAGGCCCAGGAGTCCCCTCCTCAGGACTCTTCCACTTTTCAAGGCTGAATTAATGGCTGCGATGCCAGCGGTGCCTTTAGAAACAGGCGGAATGACCGGCACTTGGTGCAAACACTGCTTTGCCAAAGTGCTAAGACAACAATTGTGAAAAGCAAGATCCAAAATCTGATGTGAAGCTTAAATAACTACTGAAATGATAAGCAGGCAGAGCTACAGGAGAAGAGTTAATTAAAAATCTCCAAGGCAACTTATATTCCTTTGTCACAGAATAAATGTTATGCTTCCGACACTCTACCTGTGACTGGAGCATCGCCAGCTGTTGCAGCTAACCGAGGACAGAGAAGGATTCGCTGGTTAGCAAGCTCGTAAATATTTTGCATTGTTAATGCATCTGTCCACATTTCTTCATAAATATCACCGCCATGGCTTTCCATTTAACTTCACAACTACTTATCATAAGCTCCTTTGCACAGTGAAAAACGAAGTTCACCCATGTTAAAATTAACAAAGCATTCGCTTATTTCAGACTTGGAAAATCTGACACAACAGGAACCAGCATAGCAAAGCAAAGACCGAGCAAAGCAGATGTTTTGCACACCTTGTTTCAGAGAAAGCAAAATGGAAAACACGGCTGTGAAGATCTCTAGGCCTGACCTCCCCAGATCATTGCTCTGTATCCCCCCCCAGGTAAATCAGCATGTGGAATGTCAGGGTTAGAAATGACACCAACTTAGAACGCTGGTATTTCAAGAGCTGAATGCTGAAAACTGCCCGGCCGGGTTCTGAAATACATACTACAGCATGGGTAGAGAGACAGACCTCTTAAAAACACATCATCCGCTGGGATTTACTCTTTGTTAGCCTGAATCTAGGAGGGATGAGTGCAAAATCTTCTAGGAGGGATGAGTGCACAGAGAAAGGTATCTTCATGGGAAGAAGAGCTTCTCTAGCTCCATTGCTTTTCTTTGAAAATCCTGTTGCTCTTCTCAAGGCGTTTTTGTCTGTGCAGTTCTCAGACAACATGGGTTTGTCAGAATTAGTCTTCTCAGAGACGGAAGACCTGGGAAAGTGCGATGCTGTAGGAGTCACACAGGTATGTGTGGACAGTAACAGCCGATTAGGGATGAAAGGTGAAAAGCAGTGAGTGTGATTTAAAACCCCATGTTTAGTGTTCCGCACAGTGGCGTCTCCTCTGTTTGGGGTACCATCCTGTTGAGGAGCTGTCACAACCCCCTTCATTTTCTGCCTGAGTTTTCTGTTAAGAATTCTTGCTCTTGAATGACCGGTGTCAAGATCGCACACCCGGTGTCACAGGCTTTGCAAGTTAATTTTCCCAGGTGCATGTCTGTCACGTGCTGAAAGCAGTCTGTTGTTTAAATCCAGAGGAGAGTAAGAGGGCAGCAGTTTGACAACTTGCTGTCCGTAGTCACTGCGGGGAATTGGCTAACTTTGGAGCACTTATAATTTGACCAGGATTCTTATCAGCACCTTGTTTTAAAACTATCATAGCAGTAAAATCTAAAACTAAGTGCAGCTTAGGAGGGAGGTCAGTAAAGAAAGCTATTTTGAATTTTCTATTAAACTGGAAACAAAAACCCTAAGTGCAATAGTTTGCCTAGTCATGCACAGTGAAAATCAAGAGCTCTCTATTAAACACGCGAATAATAAGACAGGTTCTCTAGATCCCACTCGGTACAACTGGCATGGATTAGATTCCTAACTGCCAGTTCTCTAATGTTCTGTACTATAGCAGAAAATTGCTTTTATGACTTAAAGAGAGAAAAGTACTTACTTGATGCCTTACTTTTTTTCCAGAACATATAGAATACCATTATCCAAAGTGCTTTGAAGAGTCAAAAGCAGAATACAGAAGTCCAACCACAACTGAAATCTCACCTTTCCAAAGGTGAAAGCACAACACAGCAGCACTACAGGGCACACCACTTTGCTTTCCTGGGAAGGCCCCAGTTTTTGATACCTCTGCAGTGAAAGTGCTCCGCAATTGATCCAATTTCGCAAAAGAGAAGTATTTACCTCACTGCCTCCGCCAAGAGAAAGTTTTCATACGTGTTCACACCCAGAAAGAGATCTTACGTACGAAACACAAGATGTAATGGTGAAAGTCTCCCCAGATTTCTGTTCTAGAGGCAATTCTTCCTAACAAGCTGATACCATTCACTCAGTGTGTTCATTGTGGGGACTTCATTTACAGATTCCTGTTAACCTGAAACTCTCTGCTTCTTGCTGTGTATTTCACCATAAATCCCTGGTGTTCCTGAGAAACAGAGAAGCCCTCGTGTTCTCTTGCTTGCTGTAATTCACTTGCTCCCTACAATTGTTTTGCACCTTCAGTGATGATTTTCTAAGCTATCCATGGCAGAGTTACTTGCCCAGCAGATGTCACAAATCACAGGCAAGACACAGCTCTGAAGGAAGAGGAGGCACGCACCACGTCAAGTATACCATTCACATATAAAATCAGAAGCATGGCAAGCCTGTGTGCAAACAACAACGTGGAATCCAAGGAAGAAGGGAGAGAGCCAGCAGAAATAGCATTGCCCCAGCTCCCTGAGCAGGAAGCTAGCTGCAAATGCTATTCTCCAGAAGGAGGCACAGAGAAGGCAAACAGTGTCAGAGGCTGATACAGCCAAGGAGTCTGCCAGCAGCACCTACACTGCAAAAGGCTCAGGATAACCCATGCTACTCAGGGATGAGCTGCTTGCTCTTCAGCCTGACTAGAAACCCTGACAGAAGCCACCGGGCATTGCCGGAGATGCTCCTTGCTGGGAAACACTCAGAGAAGCACAGTAACAATACACTGTAGAGGAGGGAGCTCTGTAAGGCAGGGGTGTGGTGGTTTACCACATCTATTCAAGAGCTTCAACAGCTCTGTTGGGGAAAACAGCTCTGATTTTGAAGCAGGAAGGATATGTGCATCCCAGGGAGTAAAAGGTCTGGGACTTTTGCTTCGAATGCTCTGCTGTGCCCTTCAGAAGTAAGAAAACAACCCTGGAAAGAGGTAACCCCTCTGGGTGCAACACATATAGGAGGGAAGGTTTTGTACAGAGAAAGCTCCAGGTTTTAATCTCCTATGGAATTAGAAACCCCCTGAAAATCCAAAGCTGAGCTTTCCAGGTATTCCCCTCAAGCGAATGCAAACTGACGAGCAGCGAGTGTTAAACCGCTGGAGCAACAAGAGGACTACCGCTTCTCCATTAAGCCACGCTTTCTGGCACCTAAAAGCCAGAAAGATCTATTACAGACAACCACAGGCTTGAAACAAAAACTGAATGAACAGAACAGCCAAACTGAGCCTAATGCTAAGCACCAAGCTCTACTCACCCAAGCAACCAACAGTGGCCAGAGGAAACATAAAAGCCACCTCTCACAAGCAGAACAGTAACCAAAACCCCCAAGGGAAACAGAGGAGCAAGCCTTCCCCTTTGTACCCAGGGTGAGGTTTCTGGGATGGGACCCACCTGTGCCAGCTCGGGGCAGCTGCCCTGGCTGACGGGACACAGCTGAGGGCTGCACACCATGGCCAGCCCAGCACTCCAAACCAGGAGAGGCAGCCCTTTGCAAGCTGGAATATTTGGAATCATATTCCTAGAAGACAAGCCTATCTCTTAAATGAGAGACCTGCATTTCTGCTCATAAACGCTGAGGCCTCACCAGACTGGGAGGTGGTTCAGGGAGCTGGTCAGAGTGGACTGGGACATGTGCCAGAAGGTGCCAGGCGACACCATACCCCTGGAAGAAGCTGCAAACACCAGATCAAGGTGCACGCATTGGTGCAGCACTTGTTATTGGGTTTGTTATGGCAGAAGTCAGGAGTCCCTAGGCAAGGGGTCACACCAGCCTCCTCCCAAGAGCGGCCACAGCTCAGCTTTTAATGGCTTTTTACTCACTGCAGCACCGTGGCAGATACTTCCATTGTCTGCAGCTAAGTGGGCAGTACAGACCCCATCTCTGCAATATCTGTCAGAAGGCAGAGATTTTAATTACATTAAAAAATGCAATCAATAGTAATATTTACTGTTCCAACCTTTTGTTTCTGATTTGCTTCAAATCAGGATGAAACTTCAATACTCGGTACCGTCTGAGCTGATGGCCAGTCGTCCTGTTCCAAACATCCCTCAGTGAAAGGTTCACATCGAGCACGTTGTCACTATACATAGCAAGGTGTTTCTCGCCGGGAGTCCCGGTGCTAGCACATTCCGCTGAGTCCTAATTAATAAGGTGCCAGTACATTTGGGTGAAAATTCTTAAAAACCCCCAGTGAAACCCAAGGTGGAAACACAGTGGCTGAGCTGGAAGGGGATTTAATCTCTCTTCTCTTAACAGCTCTGCTTAAAAGGGTGATGAACAGGAGAAAGACCCTGGAAAGGCTCCCATGACCTCTCTGTGCCTTACACACTGGAGAAGACAGCACTGAGAGTGCTGCAGCTTTGCAGAAGGATGAGAATTCTTGGTACAACCTTAAAATCATACCTAGATGTTAATTTCTGAGGAATAAAGTCAAGAGGAATCATTGTAAATTCAGAGACAGAATAGTGTGACTAAAGCCGAGAGATACCGTGATGTGTGATTTAAAGAGCTCATAAAAGCAGACAGCTGGCTTTAGAATCTATGGAAAGCAATAAAGCAGTTAGAAATCCTCCCAGTTGTAAGGTCTATAGATTTCCTTATCTTAAATTCTTCGGCTAAAGCCCTGGAGCAAATTGTGGGGCGCATGATGGGAGTTTTGTCTTTCAGCCAGGGGGCTCCTGGGGCAGTTTCCTGGCCCCTCTCGCTGACCCCCCTTGGTGCACGGTGACTCCACTATAGGGGAGCTTGTCTTGGCGGCAGTGTCTAGACATTCCCAGTTACTATCCTTCCTGACGGTCTCATGCCAGTGGTAATTTAAAAATTGTTTGGGATAGGCTGTGCCTCACAGACACAGGGAGCCAATAATAACCCCCAGTTCAGTGACCCTGGTCGGAGCATCAAAAAGGCGGTACAGGCAACCTCAGTTCAGCATTGGGTCATGAATCATGACCTCCCCTGACCTTTCTTGTAGATTTAAAATTGTTTTGAGAAAGAGAAGAATAAAAGGGATACAACTCCAGGCATTTCTGAAATGCACCCCAGCTTCCTGTACCGCGCTTGCACGTAAGACACTCGTTGAAACAGATGCAGCTCTGGCTGGCCCGAAAAATTAGGGTTTAGATGCCTTGCACAGTTTTTTAATGGCGTGCACACTGCTCGTGTTTTCTTTGAGCGCTCCAGAGTGAAGACAGTGCACGAAAGCATCGTCCCCGTTACAGTTAAAGGAAAAAGGGTGTGCAGGCATTCCAACAAAAACCGGAGACTGAGCTGAGCAAAAGAAAGTCACGGCCTTTCCAGAGGCAGTGCAGAAAACACTGTCCAGTGGGTCAGCTGTTACAGCAGATGAAAACATCAACACCGGCAGTGCTGGACAAATTACCTCCTAAGAGTAAAATGCACAGAATCACAGGCTGGTGGCTTTTCAAAGGTTTCCTTTGTGTACACAGAGTTTGCAGTCACAACCCATAAAACAGAATCTACTAGCACTTCACTTGTGGTTTGGTTTTGGAATTGCATAATGGTGACTAATATTTTCTCAAAACCTACTTTATAGCCTTTACTTAGCAGAATTCTCATGCACTGTACCTAGAAAGCATGAACCGTACCTTGTGTGTTTCCAGAGGGTCGTGGAGTCTCAGGAAGAGGTTTGCCCATTTACAGAAAGCGAGCAGAGTGTTTCTCCTCTCTGGATTTTCACAGGGGCTGGCAGAGATCAGAAGCACATTAGCTAGGAGAGGGAAGGGAAAAGGCAGGTGAACTGCAAGCTCCAGAAGAACTATGCACAGGCTTTACAGAAGCAAACTCAGTTTAACAAGACCAAGGACAGCAGTGCTGTTCCCATTTACTGAAGAAAAACATGAATGTCTGTTATGGAAATGCGACCATCAGCAAAGCCGGGCACTAACATGCCGTGGTAGGGCCCTGGGCTCTGTGCTGCTCCCAGACATGGTAGCACACTCCCAGGACCATGGAATGTTCCATTAGCTTCTGATCACGTCCAAGCCATCAACACTCTTCTGACTGGCTGTGCACAGCTCCACCCTGGAAAGGCACAGGTAGCTGCAGTGACCGGTCGGTATTGAACTAAACACTCCTTGGAAATCTGCACAAGAACTTTCAGCAGAAAACCCAGGCAACCGAAAGAAAATCACTTCTAACACTGATCATCAAATTGATTAATTTTTAAGGCTCGAATTTCTGCTTCCCATGGGGGCTGATACGGGAAACAGAGAGGTTAGACCCAACTAGATGCTACTGTGTTTCTATGGCAACGCGGCTTTTCAAGGAGCCTCTGCCATTACCTATGATTGGTAAAATCACTAGACGGTGTGTGAAGTGGCCAAGAGAAGCAGCAGCCAATAAATGCAGAAAATCCTTAAATCAAAGAGACACAGAAATAAGAGATGGAAACAACCTGTTAGATCATCTTGCTCATTCCCTGAGGCCCTGTGCAGCATTATTAACAGTCTCAGGAACCTTGAAAAATCCCAAAAATTCCATCCAAGATGCTTGTAAAAAAATACTGAAGGCGAGAGTAATTTCTGGGAAAGGTATAAAAAAATCTTCCTAATCTGTGCTCAGTAAGCGCGTGCACACCCCACTGAGAGCACCCTGGTGTTGTGCTCTCCACCAACAGGGACATGAGAGGTGTGGAAGAGATTTCATGATATCGCTTACCCTGACACAAACACTTCTGCCAAAGACAAGAACCCCTTCGGTGCCAGCTGTGTGCCACAGGAGCCTCCTCTCCCTGCTGCAGTAGAGCTTTCTGAGATCACCACAACTGAGGATCCTGCAGGTGCCCTGCTGCTGCCTATCCATATAGGCTGGTAGGTTCCAGGCGACGAGCTGCACAGTAAATTTCAAGCAGAAGGCACTTTAGATTATTATTTGTGCTACAATCACCACTTGTACCAAGAGAGGCTTAGAGCTGGCAGGCCAGATACTGCTCTTACCTAAAACTATGTCACCTTAGAGTAATCCACTAAAGCAAATAGGGTTAATATGCGTTTGCTCAGGTTAAGGGGAGGTACATCTCTCCACAGATAATATGTGCTGCCTCCATATTTAAACAGCAGAACATATACATCCCGAAAGAACACTGCCCTTACCTTTGCATTAGATTATTCCTGTGCTACCTAGTTTCTCAGATAACCGTGTGGTCTATGTTTATATACAGCAATGGCTTCTATCCACAGCAAGGGGTTACACACCAGCCTGTTCTCAAACATGTGTGTTGTCAGCATGACACAAGGGCAGGACTGAGGTCTCTTTGCCACGCTCATCTGCTTTCCTTAGCCTTGCCCTGGCTGCAAGAGCTCAGTGATGTGGCAGGGCAGCACAAGGCTCATTCCAAGTTCCAACTGTCTGCGACTTCACAGCCTCAGCTGGGCTGCCTGGGTGCATTCTTTCCCAGCCTGACCTCATCTTCGCAGAGGAGGCTGCCAGAAGGACAGTTCTTCAGTACTTCCGATTCAAACTATTAAATCTTCCAGCCCTTGGGCAAGCAGGAATAATGCTCAGCAGCTGACACAGAAACGTTTGCAACTCTGCTGCATTTTCTTGAAACCATCTACTGATCCCACACGGCATCTCGGGAGAATCTCTCTCTCGTTTTGATCCTGTCCACTGTTCTTTCCAAGTGTAGGACTCTGATTAGGTCCATATTCAGGACTGACTCCTCTTCTGATAGAGAAATGTGGACTTTGAAGCTAAGCAGAGCTGGGATCGTGTTACCGGGCCAGTCGCATTCTCAGTGGAAATTAGTCTTATTTTATTTACAGATGAAAAAGAAAAAAGTAGTATCATCTACTATCCCAAGGGTGTTGTTTACATTAATTTAACTGCTTCCAAGGAGCTATGGAGTTCAAGAACATTGCTAAACAGTGAGAGCCCATCCTGGATTGAGTTACTGACAGAATTACAGCTGACACTAAGAACTGCTTGAAATGTCTTGAGGGGAACTGCAGACAATGGCCTGTATTATTTAGCTGAATAAAGGTGAAGTTACAGAGGATACTTGAGACCAAGAAAGGCAGAGTCAGTGAGTCTACCACAAGCTTCAAGTGTGGTTATACATGCAGCTAGGAGGGATCCCAGATGAAGGAAAGGAGGAGCTAAACGCCAGGAAAGCCAAATTGCTGAGACTTCAGCTATTTTTATTCTCTCTTTTCCCCAGATGCAGCCACCCGGTGCCACATGAGGCATGCTCTTTGCGTTCTGTTCTACCAACACCTTCCTTTCTCATGCAGAGAATCTCCACCCTGAAGCTGAATATGTCTCCCCAAACACTGAGTCTCTAGGTAGTCCAAACAATGTCTACACTGGTCCTATTAAAAGTGAGCTAGAGGGTACAAATGGCAAAGCCTGGTATTAATGCCAGTCCAAAGAAAATAGTCAGTCTGTGCTAAGCAGTATCTAAGACACAATTTTATCCTCAAGAACAAGGGCTGAGTTCATGCTAGTTTATCAGGAGGAAGCTTCTCAGAGAGGTCTAAACTCATCACCACTCCTGCAAGCCAACACACTCCACTGTGGAGAGCTGCAGGACTACTGCAGGGCTACTGCTGCTTGTGCTGAGAAGAGTGAGGAGCCCACTCCAAAGCCATTCTTCCATCTAAGTTCAGGTGTCACGGGCAGATTTATCCCCCTTTTGAATTCACATGCAATAAACAGTCAAACCAGCAAGAACATTTCTGGTGAGGCAACTTGAAACAACTTTCTAGTCCGTGTCCTGAGCCATAGAACCATAGAACAGTTTCAGCTGGAAGAGACCTTCAGGGTCATCAAGTCCAATGTCTCCCTGGTCCCATCATCACCACTAAACCATGCCCTTCAGTGCACACCTACCCTTCTCTTAAACACCTCCGGGGATGGTGACTCACCCACTTCCCTGGGTCTGCTTTGGACCAGATTTCTTAACACTGTCTCTGTGAGAAATGAAACTTAAAAGCACCACAGCAGCTGTCTAACCACTCCTGTTAAGCAGCACAGTTTGAGTTCCAAATATTTGTAAATGTGAGCAGAAGAGATAGAAAAGCCTTTGAGTTAGCCTTTCAAAAACACAATGCCTTCATGGTATTTCACAGGCAGAAAATGAGACCGTGTCAAATTATTCGCTGGAAATTATTCTCTGGAGTCCTCTTATTAGCTAAAGAAATCAGACAACAAAATACAGAAGAGAAGAGAAGAGAAAGCGTTCAGTTCAGGGTCTGATAGGAATGGTCATTTACCACGGGTGCAGTCACAGCCCTCTGGGTTCAGTGGATGAGGTGAAATTCCTTGCCAAGTCAGGTGTGATGTTTTCCTGACAAGCACCGAGTTAGTAAAATGCTATCAACAGCGTGGAATGGATCTCCTGCCTGTAATTAGCTACTAAAGCATAAAACTTGTGCTCTGCTAGAGGGAGAGGTTTATTGCATTGTGGGTAGGGACAGCGGTCAGATTTTTCCCCTTTCACACATACATGTAGCTCTCAGCCAGATATATCTGCACTTGGCTGTTTTGTGCAGCACTATATGAAATCTAGTCAGATGAATTTCTTTTACTGCCCCCACGTCAGGGCAGCTCTCAGCCTCTTGAGAAAAATCGACAGAGAGCAGTAAAGCCCAGTTGTCCAACAAAGATCAACTGTTGTGTCAAAGCACTATCAGGGGGTTCAAAATCATTTTTCAGGTGTTTTTTATGAGTAGTTACTTTCTGCTCTAAAACTCTTCTCCTTCACTGCATGCGCTCACCGTTACTGTTGTAGCACCGCTCGAGACTTCTGAGCGGGAGACAAGAGTCACCTAAACAACTGTTAATTTCAATTGGGCACAGGCTACAAACAATTAGCAAGAGCCAGCATCCTGTCAAAAGGCTTGCAGCCGCAGCGGAAAGAGCACCACTCTCCAGTGGAAAGAGGGTGATGTGAAACCACTACCGAAGGGATGGGACGTTTGTCAGGAGCTACCACACCATTACCCTCCTAACTGTTGAAAACCCAGCCCTTTATAGTTTTATAAGATGTAGTAGGGCTGTTCCCCTCAGAAACAATCTTTAGCTGCACAACAGCAACAACACTTCTCCTTGTAGACCACCGCCTCCCCTTTGATTCCTGCCTGCCCTCCCTCTTCTCTGCTGCTTTTTCCCTCTGCACCTTCCCACGGCAAGACTTGGCTCTGACAAGACTCTGCAGGAAGGCAAAAAGGAATCCCTTCTCCACTGCACGATCAATGGGATATCACTCCTCACGTATTTTATTCCATATTATTTTGACATTCTTAAGTTAAAACAAGATCACTTGGCACTCAGGCCAGCAGCGCAGCATCTCCTTTTGATCGCAGGTCACTGCGCAGCTCCTGCTGTGCTGCCTCACAGTTTGTGTTCAGTAGCTGTTCTGGGAGCATACCGAAACCAACTGTGGCTCCAGGCAGCACGGTGCAGAGGATCCCTTGCCCAAGTCACACATCAATGAAAATCAAAGAGAAACAAGAGCAATGACAAAAATCTGGGCCACATGGAGTGATGGGCTGCCAGGACTGATTTCTGCAGCAAAATAAAGCTAAGCCAGTGGAATGTTTTGCCTTGCCAAAACCCCTCAAGCCTAATATTGCTGTCTTGTCCAGCCCTTCACTGTCCTGTTGTAGTGGTTTTGCATAGAGACCGGTGAAATGGCCACTGGCATTAACTCGCATACAGCATACCCATGACAAGATTCTGTGCGTGGTGCTTGGGGCTCTTCCTTCTGCTGCCTGGTAACTGAAAACGTTTTAACATTTCCATATGGAAATCCCGTCCTCAGTGTTCAGCATGGTTAAAAACTGGGCAAAACACTCCGGAGCTGCAAGCACTCCTCTTGCAGAAATGTTAGGAGGGACAGCCGCTCTTCTGCGGATGCATAGGTATCTTCACATCATGAACAGCTGCACTCAAGGTCAGGCTCAGTCGTCTGGGCCATTGGAGAGGCAGTGCAAGAGCTTGGTAAAGGTCCTCTCAGCCTTCCCACCAGACTGCAGGGCAACAGGACCTGAAATGCGATGGCTGAAGGAGATGGGTCATAGCGAGCATTCAAAGACAGGTAGAAAAACAGACAGTCAGTATTAAACAGTCAGGAAGTGTGTGGCCTCCTGTAACCTGGCATTCCCTGTCTGAATGCAGCTCTCTGAAACAGCCACAGTGCTGAGAAGCACCAGCAGCCAGGGTCCCCATGCCTCTTGGTCCTGTCACAGCACAGCCAAGAGTCCCTGGAGCAAACAGCTCCTGCACCATCCAGCCCACTACAGCCCCACTCTGGAAGGTCACAGGGCTTTTGGTAAAATAAGCAATTCTACTTGGTCTATTTAAACACAATTAATTGACTAGGCCAATTTGATGAGATCAACCCCTCGTTTACTGGGCTGACCCGTCTATTCAGTACACCAGCCTCATGAGAAAGAACAGGGATGGCCTCTGCAAGTCTACACCACCCTTGTGGAGCAGACTACCCGCTACCATACCCCCAAAAACCCTTCCAGATTTAGCACACATGTTCTGGCATGCCATCTGACCCACATTAGAGCAGGGCTGCGCTGGGTTGCCTTGCTCAGCACCAAATTCCAGCTGTGGTAAGCCACTAACGCTGTCACACCTAGTCTCTAATCTGAACGCATTTTAGATTTCAATATTTTATGTCTGAATGTTAAGAAGTTCCACAAGAGATGGATGTTCTCATGCTCCACCAAGTTAAACTGCAACGCAGTCACCTACAGAGAGCAGAGATCTGACACGAGTGTCTCCTCTCCCACAATCCTATACAAGCAGAAAAGACAGGAGGGGAGGGTGGCCACAAGCACAGGGCCTGCCTCTGCCACCATGGCCCTACATGCCTTCAGTGATGCTTCTCAGCAAAACTCCTTATAGCCAGGGTTTCTGTCAGAAAGGCCACTCTGACAAACAATTGTTCTGTCAAGATTTTTCAACTCCAAGGACAACATTTCTAGAGGCAGCCTTTCATTTTAGAGTATTTTCAGTTATGATAATTTAACTGCCTTCTCGATGTATTTTTGGAGTCTGCTTAGGGATTTTACTCCGTCCATTTGGGGCAGTTTTGTTTTTTCCACGTTTCATAGTCTGCTAGCAGCAGCAGCGCACATACCGCTACCAGCAGGTTCGTGGTGATGAACCACGGTTACCAACTTGCTTTTGAAAAAAGATAGTTTTAATTAGAAATTAATGCTCTTAGAGTTTCTATTTGAGTCACTAATCTACATTGCACTGTAGCACATCCTCATAAACAAATCAACAACAGGGCGAGACAGCCAGAGCACCCACGAGACATCCTGAGGCTTCGTGGGGTTCAATGGGCACACAGGTCCCATTCAGCCCATTTTTCTGTCAAAAATAGCAGTATCTCTGGATCCAGATCTCCAGGAGCAAATGTTACTCTTCTCCAATATGCCAAGGATGGCATCAAGATTACTTAACCAGGTAAAGGATTCTTTGCAACTGAAGACATATGTGGCACACTGCACAGACTAGAGCTCAAGCATTCTTGAGCCCTGGGAAAATGTGTCATGGCAACACAGCTTTCTCTGACCATTATCCCTCTGGACACCTACCTTTTCAACAAAGCCATGCCTTCCAGTTCAGGAAGGCTGGTGTTCAACAGTCTTCAAGCAGTTTCCTGGCCCATTGGCAACAGCAGCTCTTTGTGTTGATTTAGCGTCTGACTCCAGCACTCCTGAGCACCCAGCTGTTCATTACTGGGAGCTAGAGGCCTTAGAGGCATCGCCAGCAGAAACTCTTCTTGCTTTCTCCATCTCCAGTCCACCAGGACATAATTGTTCATAAGTCAAAGATTCTGCAACTCGTGCCAGCCCTTTTAATTGTGACAAAGTCGGAAGCTCCGAGGAAACACCCGGCTCGGTTGATCGGTGGCTGCAAGCCGAGTGCCTGTGCTGCTTTAGAAATGGATGGCACACACTCAGTACACACACTCGGTCTGCAGCCACAGGCTGGATTTTCATAGCCAAACATCTGTGCACTGCTTTGTGGGAAACATCAGACAGCCTAGGTGAGACACGCACACCTTAACTAACACACGCTCCAATTTACCTGCAGGTCGTATGCTAGGAGCGGCACTGCCAGCACAGTTCTTCTGCCACCCTCTCCTCCCTACAATAAATATTAACGAAGAAAGGTTAAAAACAAAGTAAAGAACGGGAAAAATAAGTGCTCATCTCCGCAGAAGTTAAGGCCAACTACAACTTATACATTCCAGACCTGTGTCAGAAGACAACTAGGCTTCAAAAACTAACGAATTGGAAGGACCACAAGCTGGATGTGACTTNGCAAGGACGTCTCTTTAGCTGAATCTCTCCCCACACAGCTCATTACACAACAGGCGTGTTTGGGAGATGACATGATACTGGTTAGAAGCGTGGCAGGTGTCAAACATAGCGGAGGCCAGCTGCTTGCTAAGGGATGGGAGCCAAGTGTGACAGCATGGCTGTCAGGTCAGACCTTCAGCTATGGCCTTCCCTGGAGTACCTGAGTAAGGTGGGCAGAGCAGCTCAAGCCCAGGGATGGCAGCCTGTGCAACACAAGCGTCCAGATCAGGCAAGTCTGCAGTGATGAAGTGGGTCCAGAGTCAAGCTACAAAGTCAATCCACAGGTCAGAGTCAGGTGCACTGTAGGTAGCTAGCACCAAAGACATACTTTCAGCCACAAATTTCCTGGTGCAAGACACCTCTCATATTAGTTACCTTCATTTGGGGAACCTAAGAAAAAGGGGGAAAGTAAATCAGACCCAGAAGGAAGGTTAAAAAACTATGCACAGTATAAATGAAAGCTAAATAAAATGCATCAATCAACCTCCACTCCGGTCAGGATGAGGGTCAGCAGAATGGCCAGCATCAACCGCACATAAAGTGCTGAGACAACAGCCAGATGATGTAAAGCTTAGAGGGGTAAGCACAGGGATAAATGTGATGGTTACTCAAAGAGAATACTGCATCCCATCTTCTCCTCACCTGTGCTTGTAGGCACCAGCTTTATCAGAGCAGGAGAGAGCTGAAATGACTCATTTCCAGCATGAGGGCTTTACTGAGCAGTGTAGCTCAGCATAGGGCATGCTGAATCATCTTCCTGGCCACAAGGCCAGAACTACAGAAAATCTCCCTTACTAAGCAGCTTACTGGTTAAATAGTCTCCAGGATGGTGAAGCTAGCACAGTCGGCCGTTCACTGAGACAAGCACTATGCAGCTGCTGCACACACCAAGACAACTCACAGCGCTTGGGGTAGCAGGTTTTATAACATCAATCACAAGGACAGTGAGTGATGCAAACCTAAGAAAATGTGAATGGGACAAACACGAGGTTCTGGTTTCTACAACTGCAGGTAAACAAAGCATAAAAATAGTAAATCTGAACATTTCAGGAAATCAGAATTGTGGTGTTAAAACCATAAAAAATGTAGCTGTGGAAATGGAAACCCCTGCAATCAGTAGCTTTTGTCATCTGTCTGCCCTTTATGCTTTCTGATCTGCTAATAGTAGGGTATAGAGCACTTTTCGTCAGAGAAGCTGTAATTACTAGTAAACCTTGGGTTTGTTGGTCTGTTCACAATTCTCAAGCATGCTATCGGAGAAGCTGATGTGCAGAAATGAGGCCACTGATTTTTTTATGATTGCTGGAACCAGGGAGTACTAGCCACCTCCCCAGGTCTTTGCTCTTGCCAGATGCTCTGGCCAAGGTGATCAGAGTGCTCTGAAACCATGGGCAGGAAATAGAGGGTGCTTGTTTCCTCAGAATCATGTCAGTATCTGCCATCATTGGGCAAAATGAAAATCGGTAAGAAATGCAGATGAAAAGGAAATCTGTGTGGCATCCCTATCAGCAGTCACTTTAACAGGATTCGAAACGGAGCAGGTAAATTAGCAGAAGCCCAGGCAATAGGGACAGTACACAAGCTCAGGCAATGATGCCAAAGCAAGTAATGTATCATGTGTAAAGTGACTCTGTGGGTCAGAGAAACACCTGCACTGGGGAAATACCCTGATAACGGGCAGGCAGCAGTGCTAACAGGAAAAAGACTATTCCAGGTCTGCAGAGAGCATCAGAACAGAGCTCAAGTCAAGAAACTGCTTTTCCCTGTCAACCATTTCAACAGCCACAACCTCTTCCATTGGAAGTATATTTTACACACATATATATCTCATTTATTCCCTTAATCTTCCCCTACAGATTCCTTCTTAGAGCTGCTCCTATTCGCACAACCACCTAAGGACAGTGTTTTGTGCGGGTTTGCTGGTTTTTACCAAAAGGCAGCGGCACCACCTAATGGCCAGCGAACCCAGCGGCTCCTCCTGCGGGCTGCGGCGCCCGCACCGCCGACCGAGCTGCGCAGAGGACCACTGCGCGGGGCCGGGAGCAGGCAGAGCGGAGCAGGCTTGCTCCAGAACACACCCGGGGCGCACGACAGGCTCCTTCGGAAGGGTTCCATCCTGCGCTCGCAGCAGCTGCATCGGGAAAGGACCGCGGGATCTGCCCACCCAGGGCCGCAGCCCCAGCACGCAACCGTGACAAGCCTGCCGTCTGGGCAGCTGCTGCCAACTTCCCCTCGCAGCATCTGAGCACCGAGCAGAGCTGTCATTTGTCCGCGCCACAGTCCTGTGAGTGCGAAAATCCACGGCTAGCTCCACGACGGGGGGAAGGGGAAACTGAGGACAGAAGCAAGGAAGCTTGAAGCCCATACCCAGCGGTTGCTCTATCACCCCACGGCCACTCCCCGACCGAGAAGGACAATCAGAACCCACCGGCTTAAAAGAAACTAGACTTAATGGCAAACCTTATATTAAAAGTAATGCCAACGTACAGTGCATAGATCTCCACTCACCCTAGTGAACATACAGCATCGGTCACGACAAACGTGAAAACAATTCCTCATAAGCACAATGACAAGCAAGTTCCTCCAAAGATGAGGAGAAGCAAGAGGAACCTCCACCTTCAGCAAACCTTCCCCTTTGTACCCAGGGTGAGGTTTATGGATTGGGATCCACCAGTGCCAGCTCAGGGCATCTGCGCTGGCTGACCGGACACAGCTGAGCGCTGCACACCATGGCTGGCCCAGCACTCTGTCCCAGCAAAACTGGGACACATGCGGAATGTTCTTTAAAGTTGACAAAACTAAACAACAGAGATGTCACTGGTTAGCCAAAGAAATGGGAACACCTCACTGACCTCAAAGGTGGAACAATCAGAACAGAGCTCCAATGTGAGTGCACACTTAGGCTAGATGGGACAGTGAGGACACACAGACATTTCAAATTCAGACTATTTAGCAGCACCAGGCATCATTAAAAAGAAGGAAATATTAACCCTTAGCCCAGATTTTGGTGTTCTATTACAGAGCACCTGTGTCTGAAGTCACTATCAAAGGACAGGTTCTGCCTATTACCACAGGTTGCCTTTCTTGCCATTAACAGTATAAATACCCATGTTAAAGAAACATTCATTTGACAAAATGCCCAAGGACAACATGTGGAACTCCAGCACAAGCTGATTAATGGTCTGTAAAAGCCATGAGTTCAGAAGAAAAGTCACTGGTTCGTGTCTGTAAGCAATACTGCGAGGTCACTAGTTCTTGTTCCTTCAACCAGAACTGGTCTGGTATTGTAGAAATTTGCATTTCATTGTTTTCCTCGATGCAGACGCCACACCAGAACAAACTGATTTAAAAGCAAGGTGCAATCCCCATGAGTATCAAAGCACATTTACACTCACATAGAACTAGATGTGGTTAAGTGGTTGTTACAGGTCAGGCAGGACCAGGCAGGCTCCTCTTGCTGTGCACATGCAGGGTGAGATCCTGTTCTTGCCCCAAGGAACTTTAAATTGGAAAAAAGCACCCAGGCTCCCAAGAAGTATCTTAATTGCTTTAGTATGGGAAGCAAGCTTTCTAACACCTTACCCTTTTTCAGGCAGAACCTACTGATTAGGGTGACTCCTTACAGAAAAACCTTACAAGTCCTCTGTCTCTCTGCGCCTGACCTGTCTTAAGCAGCTGGCACCTTCCCTGTACCACCACAAAAGCAGCTAAGGGAAATTCACAAGCTAACCCAGGCTGCCTGGGTAACTGACACCTGATGGTATCTATCATGAACCACCTCTCAGGGCTGAGTTAACACAGTAACTTCAGAAACGCTTGCAGTTGCTGCCTGTCATCTGTACTGTGACTCAAAATCACTGTCCCAAACGCTTCATCCTTTTCTGACTTGTGTTTACTTGTAATATCCCAGGCAGTGTAAGTCAAGATCTCCCTAGTCCATATTACTGTCACAGTTTTAGCAATCTCCCCAGCAGACAGTGCACGGCAACGATGAGAGTGGGGGAAGCATGTTCTGTGTGATTTGTGATATCCAAATACCTGTGGATAATGTGTTTGGAGGACTTGGAAAGCTGTAACTGAATAGTACAGTGTAGGTCAAATATTTAGCAGTGTCTGTTTCAAACACAGGGAAAGAGTGGAGTAGGGGAGAGACAGTCTAAAGAACTCACCTAAAGCTTTTCCACAAAAAAAATATTCTATGAATTCTTCCCTTCAGTTTTTTAGATGAACTAAGTGATGAACACTGTTTTATAGCATGGTCATGGAAAATGTGGAGATTACTCTGCTTTCTACAGAGCTTGTGAAGCACAGCTCATTTCATGTGGCGTTGCCAGCACACCATACATGCCTAGCAGGACAGCATGTTCCAGTTTGAAGTGCCTCTCTTTGGGAACTACAAGAAAACTCATACAACTGATGTGACAGTAAAATGCACTGTTAGGCTTTGGGTGACGGGGGTAGATGTCACCAGTATAGCTGTGATGGATTCTTCACTTGTACCAAAATGCTTCTTCCTAAATTGCTTTTTGCTAACCAACTGCATAGCCTTGCTTTAGCTCATCACCTTTCCATAGACGTTACTCTCCAATTAACTCCTTCTGGTGTGTGTGAGGTGTGGACAAATTGCCTTGGGATCAGGAACTCCCACACAAATCTCTCTAAAAGTTTGCTCATTTTCTAGCAATTTCAGTGGCTCTCTGGAAAACATCAACCTCATTTATTTAGTGTGATGTGCCATAGGATAAAAACTTCTGTAACAAAACTTTCCATTTTTCTCTAGATGTGGCATGGACTACTTCATCTCCGAGTATTGCATGGACAAAACCAGCTGGGAAGTTCCTGTTGCTTTCTTCTCTGGCTTCAGAAATGCCTGGCTTTCCTCGTTGTATTGGGCAAACAGGGACCTAAACAGATATCAGCATCAAAAAAGTAGAGGCATGGGCAGCTTGCTCTCTTTTTGGAAGAGGATTTGGAAACTCTTGGCCTGATATGACCCTCACTTTAATGCTTTTTTTAATGCTTCATATTGCAAAACCAGTTTGGACATAATGAATTGCTTTTACTACCAACGGTGTGTAAAATCTGCATGTGACCTGCCTGCACTGCAACAGCAGGCAACGCTCTTCACTGCTGCAATAGTCAACTGGAGTTAGGTCACAGCAGGGCAGCAAATAATCTCCAAAGCATTGAATAATTTAAAGGGTAATTCAGTGGCCAACGAATGTTAGACCTCTGTAATTCCATAAATCATCTCTCCAAATGATCTGTAAATGGCATTAAACAACAAACTATACAGTGTCCCCATCGACTGACTGTTCAACACAAGCATGGATTTGAGGCAGGCAATTGTACATGCTCCAGTTGTTCTGATGATTTATATGACAAGGAAGCCAAGTGACTGTTGTCACTTGCATTCAAAACAATGTGTAAGTGTCCTACCAAAAGCTAATTCAGTAGGACATCTTCTCATGAACATAGAGGCTCACACTCACGCAGCCTGGGACTGTTGTGTCCTTACGGATTATTTGAAACACCTGAAGCTAGACAAGCTTCGGTTTTGTTTCCTGATTTGTTTTATTTAAAAATGAAGACACTCGCAGGATTTAAAATCATGAGCTGCACGCTACAGTTTAATTCAAGCAGTCATTTACTTCTGAACAGAATCTGAATTTTAGAAGAATTTTCATTTAATATATTTCCTAAGACACCTTTACTGAGCATGCACACAGGTATGTACAAGCGTTTTTAACTAATCTTCCTTATATTGCTTCTTCAAACATCTGAAGCAATGATGATCTTTTTCTGTCTCCAAGTTACTGTGCAAAGGCAGGGTATTGGGTTACAAACCACGAACAGGCAACACCCTGCAAAAAGAAATCCAGTCACGCCACTCTCACCTTCCACCTCAAGAAGAGTAAAGGTGCCAGCCGCTGTCTCCTGTGGCCCAGGCTAAGCATGTCATTTCAGCCTATCAGCCAAAAACTCTGCTAGCCAGTTACCCGTGATCAAGGCAGACAGAACAGACCCATCGTAGAATTTCCTCACCCCAGAAATGCCTGCTTTCTTACTGGGCAGCACAGAGCAACTTCACGTGTGGTAAAGATCCTTTTTTCTGAGGCTCATTAATAGACTCCACAAAACATAGCAGGCAGTTCTTGGTTCTTTTTCATGGTGCTGATCTTATGTTCCCATTGCTATTATAAGAACAATGAAATCTAGAGGAAACTAATATATCCATTTATTTAACCTAGAAAACTGATGAGCAGATTATCCAAGGTTACTGTACCTGCTTCAGAGATTAAACGTCATTTGGAAGTCAAAGGGCAACTATTTATCGGCTGCAATGTATTTGATTCCGAGCCTTGAGCAGGATTATATTTCTCATGGGTATTTGTGCTAATTTCAAAGGCTAGACTGACAGACAGTGTCTGAAAACAAAAGTATAGAGGGATGGATTTAAACAGAATGTTTTTCTTTCCAGAATCCAAAGTGGCCCTGTTTTTCAGTTGCTGGACTGAGAAATACTTCCACGTCCTTGGAGGATCAAGGGCTATCAAAACAGACAAGAGGAAGATCTGCGGTTTAGTGGCATCACAGTTCACATGGTTCATATTTCTGCTAAGCTCACTGTGCTGTTTCACAGACCATGTGGCTTGGGATTGCTTTCAGACACAAAACTATGCACGGAAGTACAGATTTAGATACAACCTCAGATACATCCACATATATTTGGTGCTCCTGAGCAATCTGCATTGAATCAAACCTGCTTATATTAAAGTATTAAGTACATGTTGTCTTTAGAAATTTTCAAAGGCATCTTTGGGAAGTTGTTATGTGGAAAATTTAAGTAATAGCTTTAGACTGAAAGGACAGCATGCCATCTGAACAAACAGAGTCTGTATAGCATCTTTCAGGGTGACGGACTATTTAACTTGTCACTACCATAGCAGTGTCATTGGATCTTATTATTCTAGCACAAGACGTAAACAAAACACATTTTTCAATTTCTTCCTCATGAAAACAACCCTTTTTGCATTCATTCATTCAGGACTCCCAGTGCAGTGATGAGGAAAAAGCCAATCTGAAAGGGCTACAGGGATTGTGAGCAGGAGAAAGTGGAGAGTCTGTCCTGTCTCCTGAATTCTGGGAGAGGACTGCAGTTTTTAACTGACAGATGATAGGAGATTAGTTGAAAATCCCAATTGCTGAGTCATACAAATGCTTTGGGTTAACCGTGGTAGGCAGCTGAGCCCCACACAGCCACTCACTCACTGCCCCCACTAGAGTGGAATGAGGGAGAGAAGACAATGGGGAGAGTACAAGTGTGAAAACTTGTGCATTGTGATACAGAGGTTTTAGTCGGTAAAGCAAACCCTGCACTGACAAACAAAGCCAACAATGGAGTTCATTCCTTCCTTCCTATTGGACTCAGGTACTGGACTTACTAAGGTTTTAGCTTCACAGCTAAAAACTATTATTTTGTGTTCCTCAGTCTTCTGCAAATTTCAGAATGGCTACATCTGGATTATGAAGGGTTCAAAAAGCAGCTGAGTCCGGACTCCACTTGCTTTGCTGAAGGCAAGTGACTAGTCAAAGCCAAAGAGCAGATCTGTGCTGGTCCCAGTTATGGGAGTTGGGGTGGAAGGTTTCTTCCAAACAGCCCTGATCACGGCTGCAGAATGTAACATGCTTTGTAGGACCGCACACTATTCACGTTTGAGTTCTGCCAGCAGCACCCTAGGTCTGCCCCCTGTTCTTTGCAGTGCACTGCCAGCTGTCACAGGGCTGTGCCACATACAGCCGCACACCTGCATCCAGCACAGTGTAAAGACAAATCAACAGGGAACGGAATTTTCAGTGTAACACAAGTAACAGCAATCTTCAATCACCCGGCTGCTGTAGGGTTTCTTCACAGTGCCTAGAGAGTCAATGACTACACTGCCAGCCATCTCAAGAGAATCCCCTGCAACGCATTCTTAGCAGCACTTCTGAAATGATGTGTCTGGAGAGCTGCAAACTGGTTCAGATCACTCTAAAGCTCCCTTAGTGGTTAGTGCTGTGGGACATTAGTTCTGGATGACTAATTATTTGGTTTAAAAACAGGTCTTTTGTTTCTTGGGCTATAAAGACAACATGACCACTTTCTGTACTTTTGACCCCAGGGAAAGAAAAGCCACAGATAATAGAATTAAACCCTCATTTCACTTGAGATAATATTTGTGTAAGCTCCCTTAGTAAAATGTCATGTACACTGCCAAGTCTGCAGGTTATCACTTCCACAGTTTGAGTGTTTGGAGACAGGGCTTGGAAGTAGGGGGTATTTGGGGGAAAGCTCTGAGAATTATAAGAGTTGTAACCGTAGACCTTTTTTCCTACTCAGCCCAACATTTCCTTCAAGACTTGAGCTCAGACAAAATAATGGTCAGGATATTTTTTATTGGCCCAACACCGAAACATTATATAAGGTTTCAGGGCCACACAGACGATTTTCCCCCTTTTCATACGGCTCTCTGTAGACTTTGCAGGGAGGAGAATCCAGCATATTCAACTGTGATTCCAATTGTGCTCTTCTTGCGAAGGATTACTCTAAAATTCTAAGCACCATGAAGCATGAGTGCAAGTTCTCCCCATCAGCGCTCACAGCTTTTTCTTATAACACTGAAATCACACCAACAATAATAAAGCTTCTTGGCCAAGTGTTAGCTTGAGACATGCTATCCATTCCAGGAAAGAAACGAGCTCTCCCTGCTTTTCCCTGCTGCAGTCCTGTTGTGTTTGGATGCCCGTATGGTTTCAGGTAACCAAGATCAGTCACTTCAGAAATTTGGGAGCCAATCCTTCCAATCTCCCTACCCCATTACCTTATCTTTTTTAAAACAGTATTGCTTTGTAAGTTGTAGCAGTCGTTCTGCAAAAAACCCTACTAAAGGGAGAATTTCAAACTCTCTTTGCCATGAGTAGCACTCTGCGCATGTCAGGCAGTCTGGTAACACAGACCTTTTAACAACGGTTTGACTTACTAAGGAAAGGGGAGTCAAGACACTTGGTTTCAAAAAGCACAAGCCTGTTCATTAAACACACATTGCATCATGAGTACTTCACTGCGGAATAGGGCTCCAGACTGCCCTGTGAAGGAGTCGAAACTACCAGTTCGATAACAGACTGTGCCTGTCCGCTATCAAACCTGAAGACACATTTTAGAGTGCACATGTTAATTCAATGGATATACTGCAGCACAAAATCTTGTTTAATCCACAGCTCCACTCTCTTTCTACTTTTTTTTGTCTCCATTCAGGAATTATAGAGGCAAACCACAACACTGCCATGTCTTCACATCACATACAAAGCCGGCTTTTGTGGGTAGGGCCAGAAAAGGCTGCTGGAGCCGGCAGAAGTAAAACAAGAGACAAAGAAAATATTAGTGCTGCTTTGTGCCATATGCTTTGGTGTCTTGTTTCAGAACAGTCAGTCTACAGGGGAAATCAGAGTCCCCCTGTGATGCCCACAACTGAGACATGACACAGTGTGCAGGTGGTGTTTAACCTGGGCATTGCATACCAATCCTTTTTCATTTAGCGTCCCCTTCACAGATCAGTGTCTGCTTGAGCAGCTTCAGAAAGTTTGCTTGAAATACTTGTCCAAAACCATTGCAAAAGCTGAGCTGTAAATATGCTCTGGAAACGAAATGGGCAGGGGAGCGATGAAGAAAATTCTGAAGAAAGCAATGAAAGCAACCAATATTCTTATGACTAAGCTGCAGAATTCCAGCACTGGAACAACATGAATGATACTGGAAGTGCAGAGATCCTGAAGTCATGCTGCTTAGGTCCTCTTAGCTGATGATGCTCCTGACAGTGGCCAGTTCACTATTACCTGCCAAAAAGCAATGTGACCTCACATGCAGGAGACGGACTGGCTTTGCTGCTCACGGCCAGGAACGAATGGGCACTTGTCAGCAGGACAGGCAAAGTCCCACTTCTTGGGCAGTGGCAGCAGGAGCCTCTACTGTAAATGGGTCTAGAACACTTGTGTTTCTGATATTAATGCGGACTGTGTATTCAAGAACATTTCTGCGGTGACTCGATGCTTATATACATACGTATTTCGTGTGTGAACGTGTGCACGGGTGAACACGCACCCAAAGGTTTGTCTGGCATTATCTCAGGAATTTGGACAGAAGGTAACTTCAGTAACTCCGGTTTAAATCTGACATGTAGCCTACCACTGCAACCCAAAAGTAATCAGTAAAGTCTGTAATCTGGAAGGGCAGATGCAGAATAGACCATATTCAGGGACATTCTGCAGTTCCCTAGAATATATTCTGCTGTAATAACAAGCAATACAATAATCTTTTACTAAAAAGGAAAAGACTAAGCATCGTTTGAACAGAAATACTGGGAAAAATGCCTATACAACTTTTCACAGCAGTTTAAGCAGATTATTTTACAAAATCATACTGCCAGTAAAGCCTTTGAAATTCCATGCAAGGAAGATTATTCAGCAAAAGTTAAAGAAAGCAGCTGTAGATTATTTCTGGTTGTGTTAGTTCAAGTAGAGTCCCTTCCCAAAGATTTCCACTACTTCTCTTCTGTTCCCATCCCTCCAACAGGAGGAATACATGAAGGGAAAATAAAGGAATAATGGGTCTTCAGGCCTTTCTTTATATTCCAGATACCCAATATTTAACAACATGAAGGATCCAGAAAAAAAGAAACCTTCTATGTCTTCCTTTTCAGTCTCAAAAATGCTACAGAGAATACAAACACTATTTCTTCTCTTTTGCAGGTCACTTGTAATAGACAAGCTGCTTGTGATGCATTCCATGCTGGGACCAGCTATAAGCCATACATCTGCTGAATTTAGGAATAAAGAGCTAGTCCATAAAATGTGGAATCAGAAGAGTGGCCTCAGGGGCATAATGGTGCAGTACTTCTGTGAGATCAGAGTGTTTTCCTAGAAGATATATATTGTTACAGGAAAAGGGCTTCCATGTTTTTTGATTCTGTGATTATTTATTGTTTGCGTTGCTCTTTCTGCTATGCTAGATCACACAGCAGAGGTAACTTGAGAGAACACTGCTTCTTGCTGTGGAGCTCACTGTCTTTGCCACCACAAAGGAAATGTGCTATTACAGCAAGCTGTCTACAAGAACATTTAAGCTGTTGCTCAGCTAATATCCTTGAGCCTCCCAACAAGTGTGAGAAACACTTGGCTAAGGAATAGCCCTGCTCACAATAACATTTCCTCTGCGTCACTTTATCACTTTCTTCTCACCGGAAAGACATTCATATGAGCAAGGCCTCTGCAAGCAGCACTGTTGTTAACTATACTAGAAAATCTCTGTTACAAAGAAAAGGATTTCAAACAGTTTTGTCACTGCGTGACCATGGGCTGTAGCTAATTACTTACATCATTACTTCCCTAGCTGAAACAGACGGTCTACCCAGCATGAAATAGAAAGCTAAAGTGACTTCTTCTTAATAAGGACACTTACCAGTGAAGATCACTGTTTCTTCAGTGTCAGAAGTGCCCTGCAGACTTGCTTTGGATGGTTAGGATGACTATGATGACAGGAGATGACAGCTGCAAGAAACGAAGGAAGGTAGGGAATGCCTGAACAAGTCCCATCTGAAGTTTCTTACCAATACTGTGTTTAATCATAAAACATCAGGGAAATTCTCTCCATTGACCTAGAAGCTACAGAAGCAGTGGGAGCTCTGCTCCTGTGGACCCCTGCACAAAAATGACCTGACCCTAAGTCTCTGCTCTGCAAGGACCTACCAAGCAAAAGGTAAACCTTCTGGACAGGTAAGGCACCAAGAGGATTGCAGTTCAAGTTCAAAAGTTCAAGTCACAATACTGCCATACCGCAGTGATTTTCTCTGCTGTTCTCTTGCATATCCACTCTGCAAACCAACACATCGGGATAAGGTATCCAGCCCCAGCTACAATGCCAAACACATGGGCAAGGAAACCTCCCGTTTCCACTCTAGGTTCCATATTTAATACCTGCCAGGTTGTGTGCGCCGATGACATCCTGTTTTTCTGAATAACATGGCAGATGGCCCCAAACCAAGTGACACACTAGAGTCTAGTCTGCCTGCATTGTTACCCTACCCACAGAGAGTGCAGTGGCAGTGCCAGTGGTCCAGGTTCCTTCTGCTCTGTCCTCCCCTGCCTGGCCACCGTCACTAACGAATGCTAAGGCAAAATATACAGACCAGCCTTCTCTAGGAAAAACTGTCAATTACAGGTTTTAATGGTTCCTCATACAAAAAAACCCACCCTCTCAGATAGCTGACATTTTTTTCCATACCCCAGGTCATCAGCAGTAACAAAAAAGTTGTCCTTTGCCGCCTTATTTCACTGGACCTCCTGTCAGCTGGTGCAAATCACTGCTGTGACTTGCCAAGCTCACAGGCAATTTAGAGATTACCTCACCAGTGTCACTTATTTCTTTCCCTGTTAGGATGGAGCTTACCAGCTACTATCTTTAAGGTACGATCCTACAGAGCCTGCTGAGGCTATTCAACCTGCGCCGGGTACAGTTTTCTTGCTTGGCTTCCTGGTAAGTTCACCGACAAGCATTGCTCCTCGCTGCCTCTTCATTAAGCAGTCTGATGGAGCTAGGGAGAGGAAAGGGGAAGGATGAGTTGGATGCTAGGCAACCTTGCCACAGACAACATAGCTTAACATTAATCCCAGGCACAGTTCCAGCTCTCACCCTTTTTGTTATCAATAGCAGACAAGTATCCATTCTGTTCTGCTCTTCATTACTGAAAGTCCCCAGGCCCTGGCAGAAAGTCCTAATCAACTGTTACCAACCTTAATTATTTACTAGACACACCTAAACATGTGACATGTATAAAGCAAGACCCCTTTCCTATGTGATTAGGATTAGCTTTTTCTTCAGTATGAGCTTATAAGCATATTGCTCCTTAAGTTTATTGGATAAGAAAATATGGCTTAGAAGCAGCTTGCTTTAATTATTAATTAAAGCATCCCAAGGGATTCATGTCCAGAAAGAGAAATACATCTCTTTAGATTCAGGTGACTGCACACATTCCTGCAGCCTGATTTGCAGCTTACTGCCAAGTGCCATTTGGACTTCCACATGCTCTTTGAATTGGTTTGATACCTGCCCTTTCTGAAGCTGGCTCTGATTGTCAGCCTGGGCAGTATGTCTCTGCTTAGTAACTTCACACATGCAAGCAGCCTTGTCCAAAAAGGAAGAGCAGCACTGAGTGGCAAGTAGGGATGGATTCCGCATGTTGAGGGGTGTCATTTTTACAGGAAAATCAGTACCACATTTCCATTCTTATCTTGAAAGCTATGGGAGGACAAATTACATTAGCTGGATCTCTGCTGTGGCTCCTGCCATGCTCCTGCAGAACAGCTGGTTGCAGTCTTACAGTGCTTTGCCCCGCGATGTTGTAAGCCAGCTATGGGAATGGCTGGGCAGGCTAGAACACGCTCAGCTAGAACACGCTTGGGAGTATTTTTTGTGGATAAAATACAGAGGCAGTAGCTGCATGCACACAGTGGAGCCAGCGGCGGATCCTGCTGCTGGTAAGTTCTCCCTGTTGTTTTGGCAACCGACAGAAGGTTAAGACCAGCCTCACCTGAGCTGACACAACCAGAAGCACCATGAACACAAACTCTGTTCTCTGCTGGTTTTTGGCTTCTTGGAAAGCCCACTCACAGGTCAAGTGGGGGTTTCTGAGTATAAATTCAGTGCACCTCACTGCTCAGAGATGATTCTAGGAGTTATAAACTATGCCAGGAAAAAATAGGCAGAAAAGAGAGTGAATAGGATTGCTAGATAATAGCTAAATCTAATACAGCAGTTTCTTTTGTCCCATTTCAGCGCTGTCGGAATGCTCCCAAATTCAATGTGTCTATCAGGAGAAACCCTGCTACTTCTACCCTGTATTCCAAGCCTTCAGAAGACAGAATTCCAGCACTCTGAAGTGTTCAAATGCCACATGAGCTGTACCTGTCTCAGCACTTTCAACTCACATCACTTTTTCTCCTGGGAAAGGGGAACTCAGCAGCATCCTCCCCTTGTAAGCACATGTTGCACTCTCCCTGTGGCATAGCTAGCAACCACAGTGCTGCTGGCAGAGTTGTGTTTGGCTAGGTCTTCAATGAAGAATCTTTGCCCTCAGTGAATATAAAAGATGAGTGTGATTTTTGGAGGCTGTGTGACAGAACTGCTTCAAACTGAAAATTATTACTGGAAACTGTGTGTAGGGTTGGAGGTTAAACATGAATCGGTATTTTATGAAACAGTTTCTCCTGCACCGACTTGTCAAATATTGACCTCAGGGTCCTATATTTCTCACATGAAACTGATGGTCTCACCTATTCTACTAAAATGAGATTTTTAAGCTGGTCTAATTGTCTGTGATGTCACCAGGAAAATTATGGAAAGTCTTAATGCCAAGCTCTGGCTGTAATAGTAAACAAGAGATGGTATTTACATCTTTCTTTTGGTACCCATTTACCTTACATGCCTGCTGGATAAACAACTTCTGAGATACTGCACAGCATCAGGATTCTTTCTGTAGTTTTTTTTTTGGTAGAGGTTTGTGAGGTGTGTATGGAAGTATCGGAGTTTTTCCCCAAACAAATATCAATGCCCAAACATACTACTCAAGAGTCGACTGCGGCAATTAATTAATATTCTAAGAAAAAAGCAGGGTAGTCAGTGCCTCTTCACCATGAACACCATACAAGCAGCTATAAATCCTAAGAACTGTAGAAGTGCTTGATACTAAGCTGGACTCTCGGCAAACCAGCCAGCAAACGTAACTGCAGCAGGGCGGAATGCCGACAAGTGGCCCGCACAGCCGCAGCCTCGTCACCCGTTGGGACATATCGTATCTGCCAGCCCTAATCCGCTCCAAAAACCCAATGCTGAAAAGGCCAAGTCCCTTCTGGGCTTTAAACAAAGAAATGAGATGCAGAAAGAGAACTACATCCATTTTGCAAGAATGAGTACTGGGTGATGGGCCCTTCTACTTCCTCGTGAAGAAAACCTTCCCAAGGTGGTTATTCTTATGAACAGCCAAAACAGACATCCTTCTGACAGTGTAATGTGACACTCAGAGACATAGTTCAGGATCCATCCCTTGTCCATGTACAATCTGTATTTACTTTGGGTTCAGGTTTTTGGGGGAGTTGAGTTTGTTTTCGGATTTTTTTGTCTATTAAATCTTTTTTTTAGTTTGAATTTTACAGCACTGCAAGGAAAAAAAAAACTCGGTATTGATCCTTTAAGGTTAAGAACTTGGTGCACTTAAATTATTCTAACCCAGAGAGTTTGAAATTTATAGTCCCTCTTGAACCTCCCTGCCTCACCAGCTTCCTTGGGAGGACCCTGCTGCAGGCTGCACGCCAACTGCAGTAAAATTTAAAGAGGTGAGAGAGAAACTTCCCAGAAAATATAAACATTTCATGGAAATGAAATAAGTCTTCCCATATAGGAACTCACCTCAGCGAGCTTTAGATAAATGGAAAGGTATTCAGAATTGTAAGTGGATATAAAATGTGGTGTTTTAGATGCATTTGTTTACGAGCAATGCAGAAATGCATATTGTCTGAAGACAGTGAAGTCAAACAGCAAGGAACTGCCAGTCCCCCTCCCCCTGTCCTAAGGTCAGCAGTGAGCATGACAGCACAGGCTGCAGGGTCAGGGGCTGGGGTTTATGCCTCCCTCCTGGATGGCAGCCTCACACACCTTCGCCCCCCAGAACAAACGCCCCCCACTGCAGCCGCAGCACTTGAACTCATGACATCAGTATACCCCCAGTTCGGAGATGGGAAACTCAGAATAACAGCAGCCAACAAGGCACTTGAAAGTACCCTCCTTCTATGTCTGAGGTCTCTGGCTGACACAATGCAGAAGGCTCACGTGGCTGCACAGTAACGACCACGGAGAGAAATAAAGCACGAGCATTAGAAGGGCTGTAAATCCCTCAGCCCCGCTTGCTGGGTAGCAGCTTCAGAGGCCACTCCTCTTGCAGCTTTCTGTGACCCACTTCCCTCAGAAAACCCCATCACACCCATGAGGCTGTGGGAAGCTGCTGGGGAAATGACGTGCTGGAAGCAACAGGGGTTTCAAAAGGGAACCTTTTTGGCCTGGGAAGACGTTGGAGAATGTAGACCCAGTGTTGGCCCACAAATGTGATGGTTTTCATGCATGTCCAGTGCTTCCTTCTGCCTGAAGCCTCTGTTGTGGTCTGCCAAATGGATCTAACTGCTGCTTTTCTGTCCATCCTTCTCACACAGTCAATCTTTCATTCAAAAATGACTTGGGCAAGGATCAAGGCAAATATAATGTCGCACTTGCAGGCCCAGCCTGGCAGGCTCATAGCCCAGCAGCAGGGTGTCCATGCTCACACCACACTCTACCCCAGTCTGCAGCTGTTTCTTGTAGACCCCTAAGCACGGCCACAAAACCGTACGCTCACTTTGGTACGTGCCGAGAAGTCACCGATAAAACGATGCCTTTATCAGGCACATCACGGTTAACAGAGAACACAGGAAGGGAAAGCTGATGCATAGGACAAATCGCAGAGTTTGCCCAACTCAAGTCCCCAAGGTTTTGCCAACTGTCTGCAGTTTAATCCTTCTAAGGATTATCTACTGCATCATTTGGTGAATTTTAACTCCATGCTGCTGCTGCAGACATCGCTGATGTGAATGTACGGCTGTGAGACTGAACATCAGGAAAAGCAGAGAAGTGGTGCCACTGAGCGTCACAAGACAGGTGCTGAGGACGTTTCTAATGCATGAAATAAGGTAACTGCTGTCCTTCAAATGCCAAATAGGGGTATCGGCTACGGGAGAAAGAAGGTGAAAGCTTCTGAAACACAGATCAACCCAATCGGCTACAGAGTTTGAAGATACCAGCTGCTGGGATTTTAGAAATTTCAGTCTAGGAAGGCGTCATGTGGGAACTTATCTTGGAAAATGAGCTGGAAATTTTCTCATTCTTTCTTCCACGGTGGGGAAAGCTCTCTTTGCCCAGAAACATGTACGTATCTACACACCATGGCTGATGCAGCAGTTGAAAGCTGGCTTCATGTTTACTAAGAGTTTTTGGAAAGTTCTTTAGGAAGGATCATTAAGAGACAATAAGCAGCAAACTTGAAGGAAAGGAGACCGTGTCACACTATTGCTTCTGCATGGGAGTGTGGAGAATGACCCTAGGGAGAAGCAGCACAGACCATAAATCTTAATTTTCATCTTTAGCTGAAAGCTATACCATCCTAGTCAGCTAATGTTGTTTTGATAGAGCGTGCAGCTGAATTTCTGCTCAAGCAAAGTGAAGAACACCACACCAACATTCAGTAGTTCAGATGCAAAATTCTTCACACCAGTGCCTTTGAAATGGCAGCACTGGTGGTGTTCATCTGCTTTCTCAGAGAAGCTTTACTGTTCACAAATGATGTCTTGTGAGTGAGGTTACAGAACATACAAGGCTGTCATTGCTTTAGCCAAAAACAGAAAGTACAGTCAGAGGGGTTTGCAATGCCTCCACACTCTCCCCATTCTTTCTACTTTAGAATTTAAACATGCAGCCTGTTTGCACTCATAGTGCTGCCCCACCACTCAGCCTCCTTTAGGGCTCTTTGCCAGCCCTTCTGCCCTCCCATCAGTCCTTACCATACCACTAGTTTGAGTCCTGAACCGCCTCCAGATCTGCCATTCCCTGAACCCTGGACCCCTGCCTTCCAGTGGCAGCACTGGCCACACATGCATGTCTCCAGGAAAGAGAGGCATGCTGCTTTCATGGCTTGAATAACCTGTGCCTATGTTGGCAAGACCCTGCCTGAGATCTGTGTTGGATGTCTGACAACCCTCCACTCTGCCAGTGTGACCTTCCCTGGATGAAGTTCTTCACTACCATGAGCCACAGTCAGGACTCTATACCAGCCAACATATGGACATATGGACATGTGATTATTAGGGTCCTGTTAAAGAACAGCCTGGGCTACCACAGATTCATGCCCACAACAACACCTTTCCTCAAAGCCACAGTCAAGCTGGTCAAGTGCACTATTTCCCTTGACTTTAAGTCCATGATTATGGTTGTGTTTGTTTCTTTTCTTTACCTTTATGCTAACGAAGTGCAGCAACTGGTTACCCCATGGGCATTGCAGTAGCCCAGAAGAGTTTCCTGAAAAGGAGAGAACTAAACACATGTGGGTTTTCAGGAACAAGTTTTAGCATTTCTGAGAAGTCATCACTTACAAATTCTACTACGAAGGCAGAGGCCACCTAAGCGTCAGCACTGAATGAGAGGGGAAAGAAGCCAGGGCTTGCTGTCACTGTTTAATGTATCTGCAGTATCCTGAAGGCATGCATGGAGGAGGCAGAGGAATAGCAGCAATGCTGCTGCTTCACTCTTTCTTTGTGACATATTACATCCAGAAGAGAAAAAAATTGCCTTGTAGGGAACATAAATCAGGGGCTACTTTGAGCTTTTAAAACAAGATAAAGTTTGTACGAATATAATTGTAGCCTCTGATGCAAATAAAACAAGATGTGACAGACACAGAAGGCTGCCACTACTAAGCTAATGCTATAAAACTTCAGAAAGTGAGCAGCAGTTGGCAGGAAGTTCAAAGAAGATTCTGTTCCCCCTGACATTGATATTGTGTCTAAGATATCTCTTTTTAAAGCTTTTTGATTAATTTCATATACTTCTAAAAACAATGATTAGTTAGGATTGCCTTGAACTGTACCATTTAAATAAGCCAAATAGTAGCAAGTAACTTTCCTCAGTCACCAGGACCCAATGCTCTGCTCTCTGTGGTATCTGCTTCATGACGGTGATGTCACATTTTCACATAACATATATTCTGTTTTCCAAATTCAGACTAACTGTGGTTATTATTTCACTTCTCTCTGAAGCCAGTCTTACTGCATCTCTCCCAAAGACTGCTTCTATGTTCTGCATCTATGTCTACATGTTCTGCAGACAAATACAGGGGGTTTTACACATACACAAGAACATACGCAGACATGTGTATTCACCCAGCAGCAATGAAGAGTTCAGTTCCTCCACATCCCAAACAGCTCCCTGTGGCTCACCCCCCAGCCTCGACCACGATATTTGGAGTCTGAGAAGATGCATCCTGGGAAGAACTATTTGTTTGTTCTGACCTTATGGTCTCCCATCAAGATTCATACCAGCCACTATCAGAAACAGGAGCAGAGGTTTTGGTCTGAACCAGTTTGTGTGGGCACCACAGTGGCCATTAGTGCCTGGATTCCAGGCAACTGCTCAGACTAGTAGCTTTTGTTTCTTTTCCATTAGCAAGAAAGCGCTCCGCTTGTCTTCATAAAATAAATTCTCTATAGTGAAAAGGTTCAGAATCTGCACTTTTAAATTCCAAGGTGTTTTATTTTTTTTTATAGAGTGCTTTCCTTATGCATGTAGTACAAAATCTAAGCTGTAATAGGAATGATATTGTTATTGTTTCTCTTCCTTAGGTCATTGCAGCAAAAGCAAGGAAAACACTACCACGTGAAAAATGGGGTAAATGATGTAAGAGATGGTCATACCAGTCCCTGCCACTCCCCTTTATCTTTCACTATCATAGACCATGCAGTCTCCACCTCCACTGCTATTGTGAGAGCCATCTAAATCATAGCTGCTTTCACTCTGAGCAATATGGCTTTCACAAAGTCATTTGCTGATTTGAGCACAAGTTTTGCAAACCAGCCTTTTTTTCAACCTGACAGAATACTACTATCGGGTACCCTAATGCTGGTCAGCACCGAAGAGCAGTTTTCAGCTCTGCCTGCTGAATGTCGCTCCCCATGCCCCAGACCCCTTCTGGCCTGAGATGTCCTGAGGAAAGTATTAGAAGCCAAGAAGGAAACAGAGAAGAGCTTTGAGCAAACAAGACTATGCAATATACCTACAGCATGGCAGTGGCAGCAACTTACCCCAATGATACTGCCATGGCAGAAGCTCTGGGCCAGTGCTGGAAAAGACAAGCAGCAGTTGTAGTTCACGCTGTTCAATGAAAAAATTAATGCAAACAAATACTTCCAAGACTGTGGTGTCTAATGAATCACCGGGCCATTAACCTGAACAGTCGTAATGTATATTCCCAAGTCAGTATTGCTTGAATAACCCCCAAGGCAATAATTAGAAGTGCATCACATGGAGGAACGTGCAATGCATTACTGGACCCTAATAAATACAAAGACTCCCTAGCTTACTGCTATGAATTCTGATAATTTGAGTATCTCTTTAATGGCATTGAGGCTGAAGATGTGAAGCAGAGAAGGAAGGAAGTTATTTGGTCAGATCACTTCTAGATATGATGGTATTTAGTCCTTCCAGTGGCTAGCCTACTTGTCTGACTTTATCCTTACTTATTCTAGACTCTGCTGGTGTCTACATAGTCCATACTTCAGTCATGATACCTCAAACTTGCATTCCTTTTTAGTTAGCCAGTTCATTCCATCCTTGAAGCAACCCACAAAGAGCTGGGTGAGTAATTTACACAAGGTATGCTCCAGGCAGCAATTACCACTGTTACAATCTGGATCCCTACACAGTAAAAGCTGGCAGGCACAGTATCTCAAGATAGCAGCAGCACAGGAGATGACATGTTTAAATGAAAGCTTATTTGAAAATGGGAAAATGTGGACAGTGACTGGCAAATCTGACAGAGCTAAAACCAAGTGGGATGTGCCAACAAAGGTGCTATAACCTGTAATGGACTCTGGAGACAAGTCAATATTTGAGGCAGTGCAGAGACAGTGGAAGGATGAATAAAACTCAGTTGAAAATTACCTCTGCAGTTTGGACAAGGGGGCAGAGAGAGGAAGTCTAGGAGAGCAGTCTGCAGTGTTGGAGCATAAAATGCTAAGAGCCAAATGTATACATTGCTGATCCCGTGCTTGTCAGATTCACCAGGCTATTCAGCAAACTCAGGGCTGCAGCCTGTGTGCACGAAAACAAACTCAGTGTTGGGGGAACAGTTATTTTCTCTCAAACATGACATGAACTGTGCTTATGTGAGGTGTTTTAAATGATGGTAACAAAGTCCATTGCTGCTGAGTGTCAATAGGCAATCGCATAATCAGCAGCATGGTAAAGAAGCCTTATCCCATCGCGCTCTCTCTCTCTCTGCATCACCCCTTCCTGCCCACACACAGCCTTCCCCCCGAGGTTGATATAAAGGTAATCTCAGACGGAGCTGCAATCCTAAAGGGCCTTTACAAGTGTATTCATAGGATAGGGAACTGGTACCAGTTGAGTGTCAAGAGCACATGAAAGGCTCTCCTATTAATGGGGGCAGAGGGGGGGAGAAAAAAGGAAAAGAAAAAAGAAAAGAAACCCCCCAAAAAATATGTACAGAGAAAAAAGACATTCGTCAGCTGCTGAATTGTTCCCACTTCTAGGAGAAAAGGCATGTCCTGCCTTGCTCTAACACACTTGCTCTGCAGTATTGTGACCCCAAAGTTCAGGACTGTTAGAAATGTGAAGAGATAATGCTCCAGAATAATGAACTAATGGGGGAGAAGCCCATGTCTGTGCAGGGTCTGCCAGCAATGCTGTGCTGTGAAGGCCTCAAAAACTCCAAGGGCTGCAAGGTCCCACCTTAGACCTAGGCAAGGGACACACTGAAGCTCTAGTGCACCATTATTGCACAGTAATAGGCAGCGGGCAGGGATCTGCATGGCCATGTCACTAGGAGTCAGTTAGTACAAAAATGAAGTTAAGCTGACTCCCCTAAAAATCTCTTTGATGGGAGAGCATCTAAGATGGTGCAAAGGCATAAGCAACTTGCTGTCCTGCATCTTTCCTACTGTGGAAAAGATTTCAGGTAATACTGTCATTCCAAGACCATGAAATAGAGATACATATCCTCCATCCACATTTTTTTCCTCACAGGCATGAAGAGTACATTAAGTGACCTTCCTTTCCAATAGGATAAGAAATCTAATGCCAGCTTAAGAAACTTAAAAGTTGTTAGCAGTTATATATTACTGGCAGCATATTTTACACTAGGCAGCTATGAAAAAAAAGTAATAAAAAATGCAATTAAATGTCTGAACTGTTGCTATTTTGGAAATTAAAACAACACACAGTATCCTTGCTGCAGCTTATATTACTTACTTATGACTTGTGCACAGTTATTTTCACCAGTTTAACCATGCTTTTTTCCCATAAAAGTCTGCTGTTAATAGGTCCTTTGGGAACCCTGAAAATAACAAGATCTGTAATAAAAAAATTAATAACACTGGGAGAAAACTCAAGTAAGAAAGGCTTTTTAGAGCACATTAAGGGATCTATTTAAAAAAAATATTTGCAGAGAACTCCCCCGTGCTCTGTAGCAGGTAAATCTGAACTACTATTGCTCAGAAATAAGAGAAGGGAAGCCTAGTCTTTAAGGGAGTGTCATGATTTCTCCATGCGTGTGACTTTGTGCTTATAGAGAACCCTACTAGACTTCCGATGCTGCGCGTTTACACTATTTCCCCATATAAATTCTTCCTGTACATGAAACATTCTAAAGGTAGCCCTGCCTCTCACTAAGCAGAAGGTAGACTTGGAGTTATTGCCAGCAACCGTAAACTTATGGAGAATAATTCTGAGACTAAATCCATCTTTTTTCCATGTGGATTGATTCAAGTGCTGCTGAAAGAGTCTTCACTACAGAAACTGACTTGTCATAAGACACAATTCTCATTTAGCGGCGGTGTCAAGGTACTGGCTTCTGAGAATAAAACAGCTCATTGCAGCTTCCTCTTTTTCCCTTGAGAGGTCTCTCACATATTCTTTCACTCATGGTCCACCCTTGCTGTATCCTCACTTGTTCCAATGTAATTGTCTGTGAGACTGTAAATTGATCCTTTGGAATGATCTGGGTTAAAAATACCCCTCTTCAAAAAACAGGTTTACAACTAATTAATTATTAGTAGATAGAGCTTAATTTAGATTACAATTGAATTGGGTAATTCCAGCGAGCACCTCTCGAGGGTACCCAAATGCTATAGTGGTACTTGCACCCCTTTTTCCTTACAGGAACTGCTACTAGCACAGGGGTTAGATAAGGAGTAGCAATCTAACAACTGCTGCATTTGAGAGCAGAGGTAGAGGCGAGCAGTTTTCTGTTCCATGCTGCTAACAAGTGTAGCTGGCCTTTCTCTGGGTGGTTGGTAGCTCTGGGGTATTAACAGTGATTTTCCTACAGGCCAGAAAAGCTTAACTCGTCTACCTCTTTGCTGCCGATTCTAACCTAAGATTTCTGGATCTGCCTGGGAGTGTGGCAGGGGTTGATGCAAGCAAGCAGAATTATTTTGGCTGCTTGTAGAAATCTTAACATTTGTACAACAAGTTTGCAAGGATCGCAAATCATTATCTGCACTATATGCAGGGAAAACCTGAGCAGTCTTTGATGGGTCTTCTAGTATCAAACTTAATGGTTGTTCCTGCTGCAAGTAGTGTTGCTGCCTTTCTCAGGACCAAAAATATGAGCAGAATGAGACAGGAGCAAAGCTGGGAAGTATCAGTCAGGAGGTCTCTCAGTGCACCCAGAAAAAACAGGAATGGAATGAGATGCACTTAGCAAAGCTCTGGAAGTAAAATACACCTCAGGAATAAATCAGTGGTCATTATAAAATGAGTAATAGTCTAAGTACTTTCCCATCTCTCAACTGTTGTGGGAAAAATAAAGCAGCTGTGGATGCATTACACATACTTCTTGTGTTTGAAGATGACGAGGATTTGTTACCATGTCCTCCATTAGCCACTGAAGCTAACAGTGCTGACAGCATGCAGGGAAACTAGTGGAGTGATGAAGGTACAGCACCATAAAAGCTCTCCTGTCTCATGAGGGTGTGCGAGCCCTCTTTCTCCACCCATCCTAGAGGAAATCCCTCAGACCCTTGAAAACCATGAAAAACATACCATAGAAACGATGTGAAACCTGTTTGGAAACAGGTGATCTGCAGTGACTAGGTGCTAAGAAGAACACCGCAGGGCATGTGCCTCCTCCTCTTTCCCAAAATGCCAAGTGTCCATTCTGTCCTTTTTGGAAAGTAAAACAAAACTGAGTTAAAATCACGTCTATGATGGATCCCTTGGCTGCGGTATGTGGTCAGGGTTTTGAAGCCCAGGGATACTTGTTTGTATTTTTTTCTTTTTATCTTTTTTTTCCAGTCCTATTCCTTCTTTTCAATCCAACAGAACTACTCAAGCGATTGAAAACAATTATGCGAACTGATCACACTGTCAGAAGTCAGTTTTATTTCTTCTTGTGTCATCCAGACTTCATAATGTAAAACAATAATAAAAGATTACTTTTGCACAAGCTCACACAAACTTGACGTGATGGAAACAACTCCAAAGACCAGCTTTTACAGTATGTGTTAGAAGCCTCATGCTGCAGTCTTTTAAACTGCTGACTTTGGTGCAAAATGTATTTTAATAACTAAAACATCCTCTGTGAAGATAAACCTGGACTAAAAGAATAGGGCATACTATACTACCATTAGAGCTGCTATTTTTATTATCAACCCTGCACCCAAAATATGTCAGGCAACCACAAATGTGAAGGTATTAATGCACAGGCTACTTGAGAGAGAAAATTCAAGGATTGCCACACTAGTCCTGTTTGACTTGAACTTTAAGACAGTAGGCAATCATAAGTGTTTACTAAATGCTAATTGTACATGAGATGAACAAATATTTGGGGGTTTAGTTTTATTACCAAACGTTACTGGCAATGTCTATACAGTCCTGTAGCAACAGCACGCAAGACCTAGATCTCTGGCAGCTGACGTCAGCTTCTATTGACTGGGAGCAAAATGCTGTTACCAACAAAATTATTTAAACTTTCTCTAATGAACACTTTGTGTCGCTGAGAACTCCCTCGCTACACAGAAGCAAAATGGTTAACTAGTGAACTGACATCTGGTGCACTTGAAAAGCCAAGAATGTTACTGCAGAGGTCACAAGGTGAGTTGTGTAGCGCCGGAACAAAATGAACCAGGAGATTTCAAGTACAGAGTATCACATTTCTGAGCGTATTCTTGACATCTTGTCATATACACATCACCACTGTTATAAATGGGTCGTAATAGCAGTTCCCTTTGAATGCTTAAACCTACAGTATTCTTCCAGCAAATTCCCTGTTTTGAAGAGATTTGAAAGCCACTCATTTTTAAAGCAACATGCTCAGTATGAATGAATAACGAATCCCTGCAAGTTACCAATGGAGAAAAGGCCTTTTACACTTATACTACACATTTGTATTCAATTCTTCACTTCATCTACACATCTACCTGGCAAAAACTGGCAGCAAGAGAGAAGCACTGTCTGTGGAAACCATTTCTGAACTTATGAGGATATAAAATGTTCTTTGAGCACTTATTGGTGTTTAAATGTCAGCAGAGCAAAGCCTGCACATTGCGTAAGCCATGGCAGAACAGACACGGCTTGGTGTGAAGGTCTCGATGGCAGTGCTGGTCATTGTCCACTGCCCCTTCACCTACTCAGTACCTCCCCATGCTCCACGGGTGTTTCACCTTGGAGTGGGGAGTCAAGGCAAGGTGAAATCTTAATCTCTGAATGCTTCCAGCAGTCAGGCACTCCATGTGTCTCGCCTGACTTTCCTAAGTACCATTTTCTTCCTGCTTAGCGCTTGTGCCACCAGAAGCAACAGTTTCTAATACCTCCCCGATGTGAAAGAAGCCATGGATGTTACTTCTTTCACTGTTCAAAACCTGCTAAGCACCTGCTAATGATCCCGTCGGTTCCACAGGTGACACTGGAGAAAAGCCTTTCCTGTCCACAGCTGCGTTTGTTCTTACAGTAAGAAAGGGTCACTGCGAGAGCATGATTTTCCGCAGACTTTTTGATTTCTGACATTATTACATTCTCTCTTTTTCACCCCTTCCCTTAACAAAACCAAGTTATTTACAGTAAACCTTTCTGTTGCCTGCCTCTCTGCTGTTTGTACTGTACCATTTTAAGAATAAGAAGTGGACAGAATAGCCCTAGAGCTTCAATCTGAATAATGTAGCTGCAACAGTTTTGTTTGCCTGATCTTTACTTACCTCTTTGCTTTGACTGAGGGCTGTATTTTCTCTGCAGAATATGCTCTCCCAAAACATCTGTTCTCCTTCTTGCCAGCAGCTAAAATGTGTTTTCACTGCTCTGGAAGTCTGAGGACACCCAGGCATATGACATTAATACTATCTGCACTTCCAGAGCTTTTACTTTGCACCGATGCTGCAGACTTACTCAAATGCCACCAGCACCTGGTGAGCACTCCAAGAGTGTGGTCTAAACAACATATCTCTGTTGAGCTTTTGCATCTATTTCCTCCCCTATAAGCCTCCTGTCAGCAGTAATAACAATGCCAAAGGCACCATATCACCAGTTATATTTTTCTATGCCAGTAGCATACTTCAAAGCCACGTTTGTTATAAAGTTCATACGTGATCCCAGATAGTGCCTCTTCGGAAGCCGTATATTTTTGTTCCAAAATAGTCTTTATTTCAGTTGCTCTGCTACATTTTCTCTGGCAATCTCACATCTACTAACAAGCAGTAACACTACAAATTCCAAGAAGTTACTGATGGTTGTATGAGTCATAACAAAGAGACATCAACTCAGCTAAGGTGTAAGAAGCCTCCTTGGGCCTCATGAAGTCACCTCTAACATTTGCTCTGCTTAATGCAAAAGGCTGAGGGAAAGCATCATATTCCTAAGCCTCTGTCACAGAATCAGTACTGTGGTTCTAGGAAGCGGGGAGTGCAATAGGATAGACATTTGCATATGCCAGCTACTACCCTGAATGCTGAATAGATGCTGAAAGACATGACAGGGCCATTTCAGTAGAATGCTAGCAATCTGCTATGAATTGTAACGTGAGTACTTTCCAAGCTCACAGGAAGGGAGACTAGTTAGATTTTTACTTTGCTATACTGCTCCTCTTCCCTGTGATACCAATAGCAGTAACCACACTGTGCAATCTCCTCACAAAAGATCTGAGCTAAGAGTGATCAAGGTTCACATTTATGAGGAAGCAATGAGGATGACAGATTGGACTCTTGCAATTCCATAACCAGTCTCGCAGCACCCATAAGCAATGTTCAGCAAACCTACAGGCTTACAAGCTGTTTCATTTTTGCAAAAACAGTTCCATCTCAGTAATGGACTATACAGGAAAAAATATGCTATATGGTTAAAGCAAGAGCCATGCAGGAAAAGGTATTTTCTAGCTGTGGTGTGTCAGAAGTTCTGGTGGTCATATCTCTGGTCTTACCCAAGGTGAGATAAGTGGTTGGGGAGCTTGCGTGCCTGTTTCTTCCACTACAGTACAGTCCGTTTCCAATCTACTCCTGTGCTAAAATCTGAGGGTGTAGGTCCCTCACAGTGCTTTGGGTTGGTACTGGGAGATGGCTCTTCACCACCACTGCTTTATTAATATCTATTGTCAACACTGACAAATGTACAAGTCTTCCTTCAAACAAGAACTCAAAATATTCCTGGGATTATCTTGCATGTCAATGTTGCTATCCAGTCACTTAACAATCACTCAAAGAAATGATATAAAATATCACTTTTTTACATAGATGAATAATAGAGTGTTTGTCAGTCACTTCTAGGCTGACTGAGCCCCTTTAACTCTCTGAAACTAGAGTCCTTTTTTTTTCTAAACCTCCCGAGAAAATGTTGACAAAACAGGCAATTTTCTGTAATTTCTCTGCGAGCTTCTGTCAGCGCGAGAGGCAGTCAGAGCCCGCTCATTTCAGATAACACCACGGGGTAACCTTTGACATCCACCCCCTAGCTGCCTTTGGAGGCTCCTCTAAGTGCAACAGTTGTGTCTTTCAGGTTGCAGGATGCAGGCCCACAATTTGGGCTCTTGTTCGCTGAAGGCAGCCTTTGTTTCCCAGCTGACTAAGAAGCTCTTATAAAAGGGATAAGAAATGTAGTTAATAGCTTGAGAGTGGCCTAATCATCGGCTGCTATTACCCCTCCAATATTAGGGAAGATGACAGACCTATCAATAACACAGCCCCAGGTGAGGTACGGGAGCTGATAATGTGAACTTTGGCTTGATCTTTGCTCTGCAGAGCACAGCGCTTATTTGAAAGAGAAGCCAGCATCTACTTTTTTCTTCATATTGTGCCAAAAATCATTCAGCTGAGCAGCTTTTGTTGTGTTTTTCTATTTTAAACTACAGGGATTTGACCAATTTCATTTATAAGCAGAGATGAAAACTTAAGAACTCTCCTATCAGGCCACATAAGCTAGAGAATAAGCACCTGTATGCTTGTGTCCACTTACATGATGGTAAAATGAGGAGAAATGAGAAAGCAGGTTTCCATGTGTTTCAAGCAGGTTTCCATGTGTTTTCATGTGAGTGCAGTCACGTACAGGCGCAGATTTGCACACACTTGCATTAAAGCATTATGGTTTCCAGGCAGTTAGTCTTTCCTTGACTATACAACATAGAAAAGCAGAACACAGCATCATAATGCAATCTTACAGTCATGGCAAATAAAACACCATCAAAAGCTACACACTAGTACCAATGGATGTACTCTCACTTGAAAACAAAGCTTGAGCACCCTGTACCCGAGTCTCTTCTACTACCATATAATCTCAGAAGTTAGCATTCTAGATCCAGTCTACATGCATCGCAGTGACCGGCACTGCCTGTTTCAGAAGAAGTGCAGGAGCTCTGCATTTAGAGATGGGAGAGACATCATGTCTTTCTCAATCCATACTAAAACACATGCTACCCACTATTTAAAAGTCTTTCACAACCGTCTTTATCCACAATATACACACAGCTCTTGTTAAAATCCAGATATGAAGAGCATCCTGTGCCACTGAGCCCCATATCCGTATGTGTGCTTCATCACAGTGGAAGTCTTTCTGTTCTGGTGACACAAGACAGTAAAGCCACATCCCCATCCAGATTTTTACCTCAGCTCCATGTACTCGTCTCACTCTTGGAAAGCATACAACACAGTAACCCTCAAAAACAGCTCTTACTAGTGCTCAGGGTAACTTCACCAAGACTGGAAGTGAGACCTCTACCCTGGCATCAGAGTGGGGAAGGTACATCTCAGAGTACATTTTCAGTACTGCCTGAAGAAAACACTTTCATTATGCTGTTTTTCTCCCTGAGCACTGAATGCTTTCCCCCACCCCGAGAGCTGAGGGCTAATTAGGGACCTGCCCTATGCCTCATCCTCACATAAAAGAGGTTATGAAGGCCTGCTGGCTCAAGGAGCTCCACTTCCTTACTGGGAGGAAAAGGAAGAACATCTTTGCATCTTCCACATCCAGCTAGGTTACGAAGGAAGGAATCTGATTTTAGCCCTGGCTAGGGCACCTCCCTAAGACAGAGAAGACCAGAGGCAGTAGGAGTGTGGAGCTGAAGGACCAGGGCTGATGAGAGGATAAAGGAGGGAGGTGGTGATTCACCAATTGCTTTCTTGTGTGCATTTTCTGCCCCCAGTCTAGAGGGAAGTTAGCGCAGGCCCTCTTCTCCACAGGCTTAGCTTCAGCCCTGAGGAAATTGGTGATGGCAGTGTTCCTTGGGTCTGAGGCTCTAAGCAACTGTTGCTCAAGTAGCTGATACTCGGACCAAGTCGCCTTTTGTCACAGTTTTGACACTGAGAAACCCAGGATGCAAACCAAAGAACCATACCACCATTATGCTGCAGTAAATGAGGCTTAGAATTCAGCAGGGATTACAGCTAAACAGGTTTTCTTCATTGTCAAGCTATGCTTAGTTCGGTTTATTTTGCAATACAATAAAACTCTGTTTAATCCTTTCAATTTGAAATAAGGGAACCTTTAATACAGCCAAAATGTATGCTGTTCTTAAACAGATACAGTCTTTTGAGAATGGCTTTGTTTTCATCAGGTATTTAACTGGAGTTTCATTACTAATGCAGGAATTACAGTAGCTAAAGGTAATATCATACCCTCTCAAAATATTACTTAGAAATGCTCAGGCTGATATTTCCAAAGCCAGAATTCTTTGAAAAGCTAAGAGCACAATCTCAAATGGCTCAGAGTCACATGCCACAAAGTCTGAAGAGAAAACTTTCTTTCCCCTGGGCATGTTTTGTTCTTAACACTATTGTGGCAATTCTTGCATCAATTTCTGCTATGGTAGCCTTTTCCTAATCATCGGTCATGGCCATCTGAAAAGTGTAAGAATTTATAATCCCAACACTCACGAGAGGATGCAGTAAACAAATTGGGACCTGAACCCAAGGAAATGTGAACCCAGGAAGAAATAATCCCTTTGAATGCCAGTAGCATGCTAAGGTAAAGGAACCACCCCAGCTGCACTCTGGGGCCGTCTGTGATTTCCTGTCTCAGAGGATTAAGCAGCTGTCTACAGAGAGACTGTTTCGTCCAGCTACTGCTGCCTTGGTCTCAGAGCAGAGAAGAGCAGTTTTGATTCAAAAAATGCAGTGGTTCCAGACTTTAAGACCAATGAACAGCCAAGCCCTCTCATGACAGCCCCAGCACTTGGTGGGCATGGGAGTCCCATCTGGACAGAGCTACCTTCTGCCTCGGGTCCAGAGACCCAGGCACCATCCACCCTTCAGCTCTGCACCAGGAAGAAACCCTGACATGCCAGAATGGCCTAATATACATGCCTGCAGCAACAGCACTGCACACAGCAGCCTGGATGTCCCAGACCCTTGATGCTGTACTTGAGAACAGCAGCGGCCATAGGCAGGCAGGCTCTGGAGAAGCACACAGCATTTCTAGAGCCAAGAATGAACAGAATGCTGACCGATTTGGCTGAGCTTTTCACATACAGTTCAATCAACATGCATCCTTTTCCAGTACAGGATGTGCATTTGGAGGATCCTCCTTTGTCTACTAGCCTCATCCTCCTTCCTGTGAACGATGCAGCACTGATGCTTATGTTGTGCTGCTGCAATGCCATTAGTTATATTAACTACCCTCCACCCAGAAATGACAATCCAGCATAACTCCAAATTAGCCTTTTTATTGAAATCAATAAAGGAGAAAACACATGCCACTAAACTATTTGGTGGCAGCTTTTTTATAAACTCATTACTGGAAAAACAACAATTGGACAGACCTTTAACCACTGTCATTGATTCCAGTACAGCAAGAGTGATCTATTGAGTTAATCACGGTTAGTGGTGTCTCTATGCTGCTCTGCTTGGGACTCAGCCTGATGTCAGTTGCAGGCCAGGTCTAAGTCTCGCAAAAGCAAAAATTGTACCACTCCCTCCCCAAACAGACTGGGTTTGAGACAGTATTTCACATTCTAGAAGAACTACACTAAAATTGCAGCTTCAGTGACTGCCAACACTTGCTTTGGCTTCTATAGCTGTTTAGTTTTGTGAGTGACCTGTTTGTGCAGCACATCTGGCAGCATCACGGGGTAAGACCCACTCACCCTTACTCTTGGGCATTCAGATGATGCCTTTGCACAGACCACGAAGCCTAGGACAACAGCACAGAGATGTCAAGAGCAGGCTCTGCACTTTATGCAATTCTGCAGAGATGCTTTTCAGAATTGAGCAGAAGATTCAAGGGATACGTTTATTTAGGTGACTTTTCAGGAGTTGATCTTTCAGACCCTCATTAGCAGTGCCACGATACAAGTTTTACTAGTAGCTCTCAGGTTGGTGTATCTAAGGAAGGGCTAACATTGCTTGTTTTTCCTCTAGTGACTAGATTTTTAAGTTCCATTTGTGTTTCTTAAAATTTCTTACCTATCAAGGCTGTTGACAGAAAAGAGACAGCATCAGGATTTACCACAGTCACCATTATGACAATAAAGATGCATCCTCCCCATGACTTCTGTATGAAAGCTGAGCAATGGTGGTTTTCTGCTCTGCAGATTATTTTTTAATTGCTTTTCCCATGCAGACACTAACTTCTTACTACAGCATCTTGTGAGGATGATCAAATGCACCCTAGAGAGAAACAGTTCTATTTCTTTGAATGAAAACCAATGAATTCCATTGGGAATTTCATGAACGTTTGTCCCCTGGATTACATTCACTATTGTTATGTGAAAATGGAGTTAACTGTTTCCAGAGTCGTTAGGCTTGTTTGTTTTAGAAAATAACTGTATTACACAACAGTAATAAATAGCATTTTCCCCCAAGAAAAACAGGAAGCAAACTGAAGCAAATGTGAGAACGCACTTGTGAAATTTTCTAAGGATGAAAGCTCTTAAACTTTCTTCTACCAGAATAAATTCGTATAGCCTCAAAACAATGCTCTTAATGCCAGGAACATGGAAATAAAGCCAAGATACTTAATTAGACAAAATCTTCCAGGGAGATTTTGTCCATTTCAAGGACTAAGAAGATAGACTGCATCTGTTAATGTCAGCTCCTGAATGTCCTTTCCTCATGCAAAACTACAAAACTTAAGAGTCATAAGGTGTATGTGATAAGCAACTAGTCACACACTGTTCTAGTATTCCCTTGGATACTTGTGAATGACTCAGAGGGTTTCCAAGGTTAGAAACATAGGCAAGAGCAGCCTACTGTACATTTTGTTGAGACATTCCTAAGCTACACATTTTACTTCAAAATTACATCCCAGTTTTCCAGTTCCAGCATAGAGACTTCTCTGGAGACAGTTTTGGGTGTCACGCTTTGATCCCTTATTCTACTCAGAGGAAAAAGAAGAATTTTGTTAACAACCAAGTCCCCCTTACTCCAATCATAATGCAGAGCCAACTACATCCCATTTCAAAGGGAAAGGAAGAAGACACTGCTGTGAAATGGACAGACTCAAACCCTCCTATAGTACTGGAACAGGCTAATGTACTTTTCATGGGAAATATATAAGTATAAAGCTTAAAATAGCTCATACAGTGCACTGTAATGTGAAATACATTCTGATATTAAAAAATGCTTTGAAGATACAAATGCACAGGTACTCTGTATTCCAAAACTTCTAAATTTTGTTCATTGCATGATTTTTTATCATCGATCCCATACCCAGCAAAATTAAATTTACTGTCCTTTCTTCTTATGAAATTACACAGAGGCTTCTGCTTTATTCCTCTCCAGGACAGTAAAAAGCAATAAAATTCTTGCAGATTTCGACAGCAGGCAATTCAATAAAAGGCCATGTATATTTTATAAGTACAATAAAGACAAGTCTATAGCTGAATCATAAATGGGGTTTTGTTTGGTTGGTTTGTTTTCTGTAAGAATCCTTGTTGGAGCCTGTTTTCAACACAGATTGGTCTTCTCAACACACAGCCTTCTCTTTTTGTGGAGAAGCAGAATGGAATTTATATCTTTATCATGTATTATTTAAGTTTTACTCAAGGGATTTTGCAATGTGTGTCTGTTTAAAATTTAAAGGTGCTCTGGAACTCAAGACTTCCCTGTTCTTGATTAGTGCTATCAGATTTTACATACCATTTGTAGCTACATTCTGAATTGTACCTATCGTGATTAGGGCATTCCATTTTTTATGAGCAGAAGTCAATATCTGATAAATATATAATTATTTCCTAGACCTGTACCAATGCTCAGATTGTTTTTTAATTCTGCAATAATGTACAATTACATTGAGATGAACAGACTGGTGTTAACATGGACCAGCAGTGCCTCAATGGAGCTAGTGACACAGCCTGCCCCTGACAGGAAAATTCTTGTTTAAATGTAAAACACAAACTTAACAACACGCAAATGAATTGCCCCACATAATTAGAGATATGCGTATTTTTTCTTCTCACTTGCAGAAATAAATGTAAAGGCTATGAAGAAGGAGGACTCAAATTAAAAAAAAAAATTACACTTCCTATCCCCAGTCTCTAGGACAAGTTGTCCAGCACTGAAAATTGGTAAGAGGTTCATCTCAGCAGGAATTGTGGCATCAAAACCCAAGTTTCCTGAAGAAGGAGACTTTTCTGTGCTTTAGCATAGAATCCACAGGTACCAGAGGCTGCTCTTCTAAGCAGTTTGCTAGGGAAAGTCTGACTCATACATTGAGATACTATTGCCATCTTACCGGATTACACGAGAACAAAAGCTTTCAGAGTATCTGGATTCTACGGCACAGACCTAAATATATTTTCTCATCATGATTATGCAGCTAAAGCTGTTGTTGTGCTTATTGGAAGAATTACAAATACAGTTTCTGTCTTTACAACAGAAAGTGATGAAGAATATCTCTGTCTTGAAATCAAAATATATATGCTTTGGAAAGAAAGTACACCAACTCTTCAAATGCCAAGAAGGAATTCCCTTTTGGTTGACTTATTAGAACATTGCATCTTGCATTGTAACAGAAAAAGTATGAAACCCACGACCTTAAAAATCAGTTATTTCATCGAATCACAGCGGCAAGCATAGAGAAGGGCAAAACACACTATTATAAAAAGAAGCATTAAAGAGACAAAAATTATGGCCTCTAAACTTAGAATGATCAAGACATGAATTGGGGGAAAAAAGGAAAGAATGAGGGCTACGGATTTATCTCAGATTTCTGTTTCCAAATTGTTGGTGATTTGAAACCCACTCCTAGATACCACTCATATTAGACCTGGTACTCAGAGCTTAGCGTGTTAAGTGCTAAACACTTCCTAAAATAGTTGCAGCCTTCTGCCAAAATCTAATGATAAAATGGTCCCTTAGCCTTGTCACTTTGCTATTTCAAGGTGTGAGTCTGGTGACAGTACATTTCTATATTTGTCCCTTTGGTGCTTAAATGTTAGGAGGTTTTGTATCACAAGCATGAGACCTGACTACTTCTCCTCTCCTTTGTAAATGCTTTTTACCTGATCAAGGCAGATATACCCCTGAAAAAACACTGAGTCACACTGGGTCTGTACACATACTGGCACTTACATATCATGCAGGATACAGTGACTCAGATCCAGACCCAGGAGTGTAGGTTTGCCAGAATGTCTTGGTTGTTCACTGGAGAAGGAAACAGAACACAGTGGTCAAACCTACACTTGGAAAATCAGAAGACCTCTTACAACTTAGTCATAATAACTGACAAATGACATTTTTGCCCACAGCTGAGGCACTGGTGGGAAAAATAGAGGACCTGGTAAAAGAACGTGGAGTGCTTTGAAATTGCTGCCTTGAACACACTACTGGGTACTGGAACACACCATTCACCATCTCCCCAGGGTGGGGGGCTTCAGTTTTCTCTGAAGGATGTTTCTTCTGGTCTCATCTGAGAGAGGGCAGACTGAGTGTCAGCACAGGGACCGGCAAGCTATCGAGTAGGCATGGCCAGTCGTACACCACAGTACCACTGCAGACTGCTTTATACAACTTAGGAAAGTCCTGCAGACACAAGAACTTCTGTGTTTTCAACTCTGATAGTGCAAACTCAACTTTCCCAATGACCTTGAGCAGACAGCTCTAGCTGAAGTTGTCTGCTCACTGTAGGGGGCTTGGACTAGATTAGCTTGTTTTGCTGTGATTTCCCACTAGAGATGTCAGGGTATAGCAAATACAGGGTGCAGCTGTTTGAGACAGCTGTTTCTATTCCCTTTTCAGGTCAAATTTCCACTGAAGCACAAAACTTGAATTTTACTAGAAGTCTAGTACAGAACTGGACTCAAAGCTCTCAGCCCTATCCTGTGGCAGAGCAATGGGCACTCACTGTGGCATCGGAGGAGCAGCAGGGCACTCAGCTCCCCAAAGTCTGCCCAACCCTTGAAACACTCTGCCCTGGTCAAAGCTTTTGTGTGGAATACAAAGGCTATATCTCCGCCACTACAGTGTATCCAGCAGAGGATTTTCAGGCCATAGAAATGCCCCATGTCATGCCCAAACTCCCACCTCTTGTAACCGTGACTGCCACTAACCTCACCCAGTCTAAGAGTCGGTATCTAGCAGAGGCATCATCTGAGCTCAGGAAGATTGTATGGATTCTTGCAACAGTTCTGAATCACAGAGTGTTATGTGTTGGAAGGGACCTCGAAAGATCATGTAAGTCAAACCCCCTCTGCCACAACAGGGTAAGCATACAGCACCCAGTGTACCCAGACAGTCTCCCATCCAAGTTACTAATTTTCTCTGGACCAACTCTTACAATGACTGGTTCAAATTCATGCAGAGATTTTATGACCTCTTACAAGTGCATATTTCCAATACTCAGATGTGGGTATAGAAACCAGTTGACACTGGCACTGCAACACTGAATTTCTCATCATCATCAAATTTGTCTTAGCAGCCTGTAGAGCTCTCCACTGTACTAAACAACTGGTGTTCAATACCTCAATAAGCCAGACACAAGAGAAACAGTTCCAAATAGGAAGAAAACAATGAAGCCATGTCCTAGCAAAAAAAGGAGGGCACAATAGGGAAAAAAAGCAAATAAAAATGTATCTTCTATTAGGAACCACCAGACCATAAGGGGGGGCCCTGTATGCTCCATGCGATTATTTTCTTTGGGGCAGTGATGAACATGTGGTAACGTAGACTCGGCCTGACAGTTCAATACACCTGCCCAAACACAAATGCCTCTACCAAATGCAATAGGACATGCCCTTCCTCTTTTCATTTTGTAATTGTACATGAATTGTATGTCTCAGCTTGGAAAGAAATAATGGATCCTATGAGATGAAGAACTGTCTGTAAGAACGGACACCTCACACCACAGGACAGCTTCAAAGAAGTGTGTGATTTCTCCTTACCTGTGGATGTGATTTTTAGCCTTAGTATTCTCGCTCAGCAGTGTAAAAATAACTGTATGCCAACAAACATCTGACTGACTGAAGCTGCATTTTTGTGTAGTACTTAACAATTCTATTATTCCCATTTTAAAGCACTTTGTAACAACTACTGGTTAGAACAACCGCTAGCCTTAGGACACTTGTTTGTGCTGCAATTAAAATGCAAAATAAACTTGGACATGCTAGTAATAGACAATGAAATTCTATCATTTGCTTTGTTATCCACAAGGCTTCTATATTTTTGTCATGGCCACAGATCCCAAACTGAAGCTTCACTATTTACAGGGGTCTGGGAACACCAGCACATGCCCAAAATGATAATATACTTGCTTATATCCATGAGTTTGATCCAAACTTTTATAACCTTCTGGAAAAGTAAAACATAAAAAATAGTCAAGGTTTCTTCCATTCGCTTCTTTTTAAAACAGAAATTTTGATTCAGTAAAATAGCCTTGACTCTGCAGCTCTGCTGCTGGAATCACTGTGATTACACAGAAACTGCAGAACTAGCCAGATGACAAAAACCCAAAACACTTTTCAGGCCATGTTCATGGTTAATCGTAACTGGCACTGCAGACAAATTTTACCTCTAAAAACATGCTTTTTGTATATTTTTTAAGAAGACACCAGACCAGGAAATCAGATGAAGATAGCAAAAGTAGCTGTTAATTCCCCAAATCCTGGGAACCAAATCATTACAAGTACTCACCGCACAACAGTTCTCATACTGACATTAGAAGCAAGTGCTGTCTTTACCTAGATAGGATGATTTTGTATGTACCTCAAATCAGAATTACATATTCCTCACACCACAATGCCTTTCTCCCACTTGCTCCATTCATGGAGTGTGCTGCAGCCAGCTATCATGTCTTACATCCTTTTCTCAACAAAAAGCGCAGGAACGTCCATTCTTTATTCATTACTCATCACTAAGGGATCCTGACAGTAACAGGGACTGACACTGCTACTTCAGAGTAAATGCTGAGCCAATATAATACCCCAGATATTTTGCTGACAGTTTTATGCAAAAGAGCAATGCAGTACACATTCCTTAGACTTGGAAGAAAATGCAAGACCTCTTTGCTCAGTGTCTTTTATTTCGGCCTGCCTTATTGTCCTTGGGGAGGTAACTGACCTTGGTTTACAACCTTTTCTATTTTCATAATTTTGACATGATTCAACTTTTGAAAATATGTCTTTGCTAACAGCCCCCCTTTATTTGACTGCTCAGCCTGCAAAGTTGGAGACAAATCTATACAAACTTTGCAATGGCATCATGTCCTACGGTGTCATTTCCTCAAGTCTATGGTGGTAGGAGGAAACTCCTTCCTGATCCTCTCTGCCAAATTCCCACCAGCACGTCACCATCACTGTTGACATCCTAATCACCACAGAATCCTTGATTTTTCCTATCTAGATCACAAATTCCAAGATAAGAATGTTATACGTGTTTTATATTGTGCTGATACAGCTTAGTTTATCTGATTTGATCCTCTGAGATTTTTTGTGCTCCTCTGTTGTTTTCCAAAACATTGCACAATGGCACTGCTCAATGTTCCTCAGACAATCTTTTTTCCAACCAAATTTCTAACACAAATGCGCCAGGGTCTTTCTTAGTCCTCGTCTCACTTTTTGCCTCATCTGCCCATCTTTAGTACTCAAGTTTTCCTCCTCCCCCACCCCTGTGTTAGAGGTTCTTCCGCAGCAGCGTAATATTAGGTAATTGCTCCATTTTCAAATTTAATCTGAAAGCAGGTCTTTCCTAATTCACAGCTTCCTTGCCCTACTGCTTACCGTGCACATGTATTGCTTCATTTGCTAGTGCCGCGTTCTGACAACGACTCCAAGAGCAGCTAGGTATTCCTGTCGCGTTCACTACTGGTGTTCCCTTTCCTCGTGTTTGTGTTACTTGTCTTGTAAGAGTTCGCGCACCAGAGGAAGGATGTGTGCCTAAACTGTGCGAGTGTGCGGTGTCGGCCTTGAAAATCCCCGCTCACACTGAATTTCGTTCGGGTATGGTGCTCGGTGCTCGGTGCTCGACAGAGCCCGAAGGGTTTCCGTCGCCGAGCCTGCCTGTGGCGCCGTGGCACGCCGTGCTGCCGCCGCGTCCCCCCTTTGGCGGGTTTTCCTGCCCAGGCCTCGTCAAAGACCCGACTCCGCTTTAGCTGGGGCGCCGCTCTAAGAAGAACGGGCTGAGGCGCCGAGCCCCAGGCCGCGGGTCTCCCTTCACCCTTCGGCCGGTTCAGGGTCTCGAGCTCTGCCGGGGGAACGGGCTCTGCGCAGGGGCTCCCGCATCGAGCTGGAGTCTCTGTCACCAAAGTAAAGATCTCGAGAGTGCCGCCCGTTCTCCTTACGACAGGATCACACGGGGCCAGCACTGCCTCCGCCGCCGCTCCGCCACCGCCTCGGACACCAGCGCTCTGGCCTCGAGCGCCACCTGCTGGGACAGGCGGGACAGGTGCCCGCCTGCCCCCGTGCGGTCGCGCTGCGGGTGCGTGGCGGGTGGCGTTGTGATTTTTCCTTATGTAACACGAACGAGCTGCTTGAGGAGTTTTCGCCCACCGTTCCTCACAATGATGGCGCATGCCAGTCGCATTCCCATAACGACTGTAGTTATTCACATGTAGCTTCACTTTCCGCATTCAGAGACGCGCGGAAAGGGGCAGGGCGGGCAATGCCCTCTTCACGTTCCGAGCACACGCAGCTCCCCGTTCTGAGTTCCTCAGCAGCACCGACGTTGCTGTCTCTCTTTTACTGCCGTTGGCAGCGACCCCCGGTTCTGCGTTGACTGTTAGCGACAGCCCTGGCCGCGCGGCTCTCGTGCAGCTCGGCACTGCCACTCGGGGCCGAGCCCCACCACGGCGGTGGGAGCATTGTCTCTGCTGTACCAGCAGGGGGCGACGTGGCAGCCCAGCGCGGTCGAGCAGGACGGTCCCGCAGGGGGCGCGGCCGAGGGCGGGGCTGGCCTCGCGACCGGAAGCGATGGGGGGGCTGATTCGGGCGGTCATGTGACGGCGATGCGGAAGTTCCGCGCAGGACGGGGGCAGCTTCCGGCGCGGCCGGAGTGGGACGCGCGAGCAGAGCGGACGCTCAGCTATGCGAGAGACCTCGCGGTCCGCAGGTGAGACGCGGCCCGTGACCGGCCTGTGGCCCGCAGGGAACGCTCTGCCGCCGCGTCCGGTTCCCCGTGCCCGCTCCGGGACCGGACGGCGAGTGAGGCCTTCTCTGTCCCCGCCGGCCCGGGGGCGCCTGTTACCGACGGTCCGGGAGCGGCCGTAGGCGGCCGCTGGGTCGAGGGTGCTCCAGATGAGGCCGATCGGCGGTTTGGCCGCTGACGCCGGTGCCTGCCGGGCCTGTGGCCGTCGTCTCTGTGCTGCCTTTCGGACAAGGCCCCGGCGGGGCGGCCTCGGTAGCCGATGCTGCAGCGAGCTGAGGTGCTACCAGGGCACGGATAACAGCGCGGTTTCTTCAGAAGCTCTGCGAAGGGAGAGCTGAAGTAACTACTTGGTAGCGCTTCTTGAAGTTGCTTTGTTTTCGAGCCATGATGTGTGTCTTGTGTGTTTAACTCAGTGTTGCTCCAAGGAGACTTATTTTTTCTTTAGTAATCAAAATGGAAAACCTTTGTTCTTTATGGGTTGGGATAGAGAAAACCCAGAAAGAGCAGGCTGTAGAAGGAGGAAATGAAGCTTCTTTAGAAAAACAAAGTTTTGTTAACCTGCATTGCTTTATTAATGTAAAATACTTATGTTCTGGTGGCTTTGGTTTTCATGAGGACTTAAAATACATATTCTTCACTGACACAGAACTGGTTTGGTGGTGGCATGCTGAGATGGCAGCTTAGACTATCAGTAATTCTGTAAGGTCTGTGGACATGTCTCTAAATTTCAGTTAAACATGTCCTGAAGACTTACCTTTTAGTAGGTATGTATTAAATAGTTTTAAATCAGAAGAGGTGTTCTGAAAGTAGGTGAAGAACTATGTCCACCTTTAATAATCTTGCTCAAAAGAAGCAGGTATTTTATAATTATGCTAGATACACCTAAATAACATTGCTAATTTTTTTTTAACTAAAACAGTAAGAAAAATCAATGGTTTTGCTGGCAGGCATGTTCTGCTCTCTGGAAAAAGATCAGTAGCAGATTTAGTCTCCTAAACATTGAGGTCCATTTTCTCCAGAGACTGTAAGAGAGGAGTCAAATTGGTACTGTGCTTCTAGTGAAAATGTATAAAGGAAATTTAAAAGCATAATCATCATGGTTTTGCAGAAGATTCCAGTTTCAGTGTTTACATGGAGTTTGGGCAGGTATTTATATAAGTCTTCATGACTTGCTGACTCCCATGCTCTTTTTTCTATAGAACATCTAATTACCTTTATGTGGCTAACAGTGAAGAGTCTGTGCTTCGTATCCTAGTTGTCCTTTTCTAGCTTTGAAACTTGTAGGTGAGTCACTTGAGTTTTTTGAGGAGTGGGGGAAAGCATCAAGAATATGAGAGAAAGAACAGATCAGAGTGACGGTGAAGGGGTTATGTAACCCTGAACTGTTGATTAAACATCATGTGATTTACATAATCGCTCCTTTGGGTCAGTATTTTGTAATGTAACACTGCTGCTTTTTCTGCATTTAACAGTAGTACATTTAGGGTCTGGAAAATAAGTCTTATGAGGAGTGGCTGATAGAACTTGGGTTGTTTAGTCTGGAGAAAAGTAGGCTGAGGGAGACCTTATTGCTGTCTACAACTACCTGAAGGGAGGTTGTAGGGTCTGATCCGTTCAAGTGAGTAACAAAGGGTAGAACAAGATGAAATGGGCATAAGTTGCACCAAGGGAAGGGAATGACTTGCCCAGGAGAGTCATGGAGTTCCAGTCCCTGGAGGTATTCAAGAGTCGTGTAGATATGATGGATGTAAGGGTATATTTTAGTCTTGTCACTTGCTAGGCTCACTCAGTGATCTTGCAAGTCTTCCAATCTGGGCAATTCTGTGTGATTTGTGCTGCTGTGCCAGCATTTTTAGGCACTGCACTGAGTGTTCCATTGATGGCTATGTGTGTGGAAAGTACTCTGGTTACTGTACAGGCTCTCCAGCAGGGATTTGTAGTCATGTTTTCTCCTTTCCATATTTCAGTAGACATTCAATTAGAGTTCTACAGTTGCTTGCAATGCAAATTCTATTGTGGCACCATAGTAACAAAACACTTTAAATTCTGTGTATGCTGTCTGCTACTATATTTTCTCTGGTGTGCAGCCCCATCTGTTAGAACTCTGACACTGTCATTTACGAGAAACAACCATACACAAGAAAACTGCTTGACTCTCCGTGGCTTTTGTAGAATTCTATTGTACTGGGTGCTGTTTGTAGTTCCTTCTGATTCATCCACTTGTGTAGAAGAAATGCAAGAAAGTATGCTGGCATAGCAAATTAGGACCTCAGTACAACTTCCACAAAAGGGAGAAATGAAGTGAAGTGGGAGAAACAGAAGTACAGCAGTGGCATTGTTGCCAGAAAATGTTGGTTTGAGTTCCATATAGGTGTGCTTGTGTTTTATTTGCTAAAGGGAAAAGTGTATGAAGATCAGTACTAATAAGAATTTCTGATTATTTTGTCTTTTTTTTTTTTCCTTGCAGCACAACACTAAATTTGTAATGAAATGGAGTCTGGGTCAAGCTCTTTTCGAGTGGAGTTTCCAGATTTTTCTAGCACCATTCTGCAGAAGTTAAACCAGCAGCGCCAGCAAGGACAGTTATGTGATGTGTCTATTGTAGTTCAGGGCCATCTCTTCAGAGCCCATAAAGCTGTTCTTGCAGCTAGCTCACCTTACTTCTGTGATCAGGTTCTCCTGAAAAACAGCAGGCGAATAGTCCTGCCTGATGTAATGAATCCCAGAGTATTTGAAAACATTCTTCTATCTACCTATACAGGTCGGCTGGTAATGCCTGCTCCAGAAATTGTTAGTTATTTGACAGCAGCAAGTTTCCTTCAGATGTGGCATGTAGTGGATAAATGCACCGAAGTGCTCGAGGGGAATCCAACTGTTCTGTGTCAGAAAATGAATCATGGCAGTGACCATCAGTCCCCGAGCAGTAGTAATTACAATGGCCTTGTTGAAACTTTTGAACTTGGCTCTGGAGGACAGACAGAATTCCACAAGGTGCAGGAACTAAGAGATGGTGAAAATGAAGAAGAGAGCTCTAAAGATGAACTGTCATGTCAGTTGACGGAACATGAGTACCTTCCCAGTAATTCTTCAACAGAACATGATAGACTGAGCACTGGAATGACAAGTCAGGATGGCGAAGAAGGAACTAGTGATAGTGCAGAGTATCAGTATACCAGACCTATGTATAGCAAACCCAGCATCATGTCTCACAAGCGGTGGATCCATGTGAAGCCAGAAAGATTTGAGCAAGACTGTGAAGGAGTTGATAATCCTTATGATGAACACCAGGTTTCTGAATCCATGAATAACATTCAGGCAGATCATTCAATCCAGTCTTCAGGTGTTGAAGACTTTCATATAGGAGACAAAAAGATGGAGGCGGAATTTGATGAACAGGCAGATGAAAGTAATTACGATGAACAAGTTGACTTCTATGGCTCTTCCATGGAAGAATTTTCTGGTGAAAGGGCAGATGGAAATCTAAATGCTCACAGACAGGACCTTATGATAGCTGCAGGCTACGGTGAAGGCATTGAAATGGCTACAGGAATTAAAGAAGAAACATCCCTTACTGGATTTTCACATGCTGATAAGCTATATCCTTGTCAGTGCGGAAAAAGCTTTACACACAAAAGTCAAAGAGATCGGCATATGAGTATGCACCTTGGTCTTCGACCTTATGGCTGTGGTGTCTGTGGTAAGAAATTCAAAATGAAACACCATCTTGTAGGCCATATGAAAATCCATACAGGTATAAAACCATATGAGTGTAACATCTGTGGGAAAAGGTTTATGTGGCGGGACAGTTTCCACCGGCATGTGACCTCTTGTACCAAGTCATACCAGGCTTCTAAAGCTGAGCAGACTACTACTGAGATGAACTGAGGGGTTAGACTAGACGACCTTTGGAGGTCCCTTCCAACCCAAACATTCTATGATTAATGCTTACATTTGTTTAATAGAGTAAGCAAAATAAACAAATGATGCAAATAATGTCTGGTACTTGCTATTGTAAACTCTCAAAAAAACAGTATTTAATGATTATGCTGGTATAAGCAGACCAAACGTGTTATTTTACACAGTGGTACTCCAGATGTTTGATGTGTGAAGTGCAAATGCTTAATCTGAAGGTGCTTGCAACCAGTATCAGTAGTCTTTGTGACATTGCTTGTAATCACAGCAGTATTTAGAAGCCCTGTTGTTTTTCTGAGTCTTACAAATTCACAGCAAAACTCGGCTCTTAAATTGAGCCAGTTCCTGGAAATGGATGAAGTAGAAATTCAATGAAATTCCTATTTAATGGGGAGAACTAGGATGACCAAGTCAAACTATATGATTCACATTGCCATGAAAAAAATTAGAATTCCCCCTCAATCCGCAGACTGCCAACACAGTTAACATGCATCATTAGACAGTCCAAATCACTAAATAGCCTTTGCTGTATGGCCAAATGGAAGGCTGCATTAAACATAGTTTGGGTTTTCTTTACCTGTCTTCTGTTTTTAATCCATCTTCAGTAAAACAAATGTAGTCTAATTTTGTGCCAGTTTCTATTTAGAGTCTGTAAAGCACTTAAATATAGTTAGGACTATATAAACTTAAATTTATACTAGGTGTTTGTTCTTTTAGGGTCTAATGCTGTATGACTCTTTTTGGCTTGACTTCATTTTGATTGCTGTATCATGAGAACTTCTAGTACTGTGAGTTATAAGTTTGTGGCTCACTACAGTAGCAAGTACCAAACTCTGTGGAATCACAAATTCACTTTTTATTGGTACAAGAACTTCTTTGAGTACTTCTGTCTAGTTTTAGAAAGCTCCTTTAGGAAAATTACTTGGTAGTCATTGATAGGTATTTATACTTTTTAATTCGTTGCTCTTTGAATAGTAAGACCTTTACAGATTCTTGGTACTGAACTACTGTAATTGGTTACATGTGATCACAAGCAGCCAGAGTTTACCTCTTCAGGTGAAGTTGTTTGTGGAAAAAAGTAGCAAGTATCGTATTTGAATCTGTTAATGGTACTGCAGAATATGGTACCACACTCGTGTCCAAAGTCCGGACTTGGACTGCTGCTGAGAAAGCGGCACTTCTGCTTCATTAGGATGAGAATCTGTATGCTGAGCTCTCATTCTTGGAGATGGATGGATGGAGGAGTGTTAGTAGTTCTGAGAGATGCTGCCAGCTCTGCAGGAAAAGTGAATGCATCCGTTGTAAAAGTGGCAACAGGATTTTGGGGTTGAAAGCTTAATGCAGTCCTGGGCAAAAGCAATTAACCCTTCTTTGTAGTTTACTGAAACATATAAAGCAAAGAGCTTTTAGACCATACATAGACTATAATAGAAAGCAGTGATGTCCAAGTACAGTGCTGGTAACATGAGGAGAAAAGTTAACTGGCATCAAAGGCTTAAGCTTGTCTGGCTCAAATGTATGTATTAGATGCTGCAATACACAGGATAATATACTTAATCAGACTACCCAGTATGGTAAAGCAAAACCACACAAAGATAATTACTATTTAGATGCTTTTTTGAACTCCCAGTTACAGATTGTTTTAAGATACAACCAAACTGAATCCTGAACGTGAATGTCTGGTACCAGCTGTGAGTTTACTACGCAGTGGGCTATAATTACTGTAACATCTTTTCTGCATACAAACTTTAGTTTTTTTAAGAGGCTCTTAATTAATAGTCTTTGCTCTTAATTCTTAATCTTCTAATGCTCCAGATATTTTTCATATGGAATTTTGTTAGAACAGATATTCCCAAATATGATGAACCCATTGCTGGCAATGGGCAGTGGTCAGCACCATGGAGTTCCTATTCTTAGCACTTAACTGAACTCTACAAATTACCATGGTGGCCATATATAACCCTTGTAATCAAGGTAGCTAAACAGGGATTTGCTCACTAACACTGTAACCTGCTTAATGTATAGAAGCACTTTGTATTTAAAAACAAAAACAAAAAAAAAAAGAAAACCAGACCATAAAACTTTATAAGTGTGTTTTTTAAACTTAGAAATTATATTTCCTTTATGGTTTGTTTCCACACTGCTAACACTGTCTTTTTTAATATAAAAAAATGCTATAGTGCTTGCCTGTTTACATGAGTGTAGAGGAAAGGGTTCTTGCTCTCAGTGGCCCTATTTTTCCATTCTCCAAGGCCTTACTACATACAGGGTGTCATTTCTGCGAGTACCATAGTTACGTTTGAGGGAAGGTATTCCCATACTCATTGCAAGAATGATCTTGTATGTTACATTAGTTCTCAACCCCTTTCAAATTGTCACTTCAGCATTGCACAAATGTTTAAGGTTGCCTCTTCTCATTTAACCATAAAAATGGCTGATCGGAAACACCAGACTGAAAACAATGGTCAAGCAAAAAAATTTCTGTTAAACCTAGATCATTCTACAGAGCAGCCAGCAAAACTTTCTTTCACCAGCCTGGAATGACTTTTATGAGTGACATTTCAAAGTTAAACATTGCTCCTGTTTGCAGTTAGTTTACTTTGAAATAAAGCTTTAAAATAAAATGTACTATGAGAGACACTTTAAAGATTTTATAACAGGTTCAGTAGATCATATTATAGAACCATGTGCTTTTTTAATAACCTAGCATGAGTAGTAAGTTTTTGATATTTGCCTGTTACTGTTTTACCCCCTATTATGACTGTCTTGAAAGTCCAAAAAATGTTGCTGTACTGATTTTGTAGCACTTGGCTTTCCGATTTACATGAATACCAACTGGTTGCAGGAAAACGCAGATATGTTTGTCATAAGATGTAATTGAGAGGATTGGTGATTTAAAGAAATGCTTCAGATAAATGTGTAAAATCCTTACCTTTGCTTATCATGGGCAAAACAGTTCACTGGTGGTGGTTTTCTGAATTTAATTAATTGCTCTTTGATGAGCTGCTTAATCACTGATTCAGATATTGAGTAACAAAAAATTAAACACTTGAGGAAACACCTTTCCTTCCTCAGGCTCAACCTCCCTGCTCTTCTAGTCTCAGTTGCTCTTGTTTTTACCAAGAGTAGCACTCAGTCCATGCCAGTTCTTGTCGTGAGGTGACACATCACACAGAGGGTTTGGCTCGTATACATATTGCCTTGTCTGGCGCTCTTCATCTCTTAGCAGGTGTCCTTTGCTGGTCAGGGTCACTATTCACAATGACACCAGGCCATAGTCCCTTCAGGAATGTCCCTGTTCCAGCTTGTGTCTCCTGCAGGCCTCAGTTACTTCAGAGGTGTACCTGCTGTGGCATGGCTTAGCTATAGGCCAAAGTCTCCTCAGGCATGGAGTGCATTCCTGTGTGAGTGTCTCTATATATGTGTTCTCAGCGTCTTCTCCACGTGTCTTCAGTTTTGACTCATGTGTTTCCCCAGGAGATCAGATTTGTCCCTGCCACTCTTTTTTTTAATTACATTTCAGCAGAGGCACTGTGCACAGCTCTGGCTGAAGTTTCAGCATGTGGTAGATTGCTGACATCTGTTTCAGTGCAGGCTAGAACCCATTTTGATTAGCACCATGCATCTCACAACCTTTTGCACATCTCACCCTTGCAGCCCCCTGATACTGAAACCCTAAATTTTATGGCCATTTCAGTTGTACATAGTAAGACAAGATACGCAGATACAGCTCCTGTCAAGCTCTTAATCTTTGCTAATAGAGTGGTCTTGTTCAAGATGCAAGATGGTTCCTTGTTTGTGAGAAAGAGGAAAGCAATCCATATATATGTGTGTAATGTGAACACATGTGTATAAGATTAAATTCATTAATCTTCCCTTAAGCTTCATTCACATTCAATAGGTGATGAAACACCTGTATGTTTTTGTATTGCTCACCGTTGACTGTAGTAAAGTGCATGCCTTCTGACAAAACAGAATCGTTGCACGCACAGGAGACTTTCAGGATTTCTGCTCTATCATCGTCTGATCAGTGGTAGAACACTACAGCTAAGTTACTTTTCATTCCATTTTGTAACGAAGATGTTAATTTCCATGGAATCTGTGACTGCCATTCTGAAAAATTCAGCTATTAGCAGGGTTAAGATCTCCACTTAGGTGTGTATCTGACCGTTTCGAGGGAGGACACTGCTATTTCACACACCACCGTTGGGGTTTTAAACATTACCACCTTTGTTTTATGGGTTGGCAGGTAGATTCCAGAAAGTACTGTCAGTACAATTTTTGTTCTCATCTGAGGTGGTTTTGGGATTCAGAAACTTGCACTTGTCTCCAAAGCAAGGCAGATGATCAAAGGCTGATGAATTATGTTTCTTGTGACAAAAAGCATACTTGATGTCCCTGTATCTGTGAGCGTGGATGAATGGAGGCACATCAGGTCCTGAATTCAGAGAGGTCTGAAAGTCTCTGAATTATGAGAGCCTGCAGCAGTATATTATTTTGCTTTTACAGAATTAGAAGCTTTCTCAGAACAATGAAGGAGCTCTGACTTTTTTCCTTTAAATGCTCCATTGGATAGCTTGGCCTTTTTATCTATGAGGTGTAAACTCTCAATGCTCATGGGGAAGATGCTGGAAAAAAAAAGGTATATTTTTAATGTGATTAAATGTTAAGTTCCGATTTTTGCTTGAAGCCTGTGTCTGTTGATTGCTGCTCCTTTTTTATTATTCATGGGATTCCGTATTTCTTCCAGAAATGTATGCAAGTTAAATGAATCTTCCTCAATGAGCTATAAGTTTTTATTCTAAACAAGTCACTTATAACAGTAAATTTGCATATCTGGATATTTTGTGAGATGTTATGCCTGTATTGCAGAGGTTGGATAGTTTTGTCTATAAATATTGCTGTCCTAACTGTACAGCATGGTTTTAATTTAATGTTACTGTTCAGTATTTTCTTCTTATAGAAGAGTCCCATGCCCTCTTTTGTATGACATGTTTTAATAAATGTTATCTGTCAACTTTGTAAATGTTTTCTTAAGCTTGAATGAAAGGAATGCATGTCTAGTACTAGTATTTAATATTTCACTTTTGCCAAAATGATAACTGCTCAAAAGTACAAATCCAAAAGTTGTTGATATCTAACTTTATTAAATATATATAAAGAAAAAGTGTATCTAGTAATGTGTCTTCTTGAAATATCAAGAACATGCTGGCCTAGCCTAAGAAAACACTTAAAACATGATTTTTGTAGCGCAGTAGGTAGATAAATTTGTGGATTTGGACTCATTTCATTTTGGTGTTTAAGTAGGTAGTTCCCATGTTAGTCCTGAATTATCAGATGGGTTTTCCTTATAACCGCTTTTTGCCAAATGGTGATCTCTAATGGCACAATGTAGAATGTGTAGGCTATTAAGAAAATTACAACCCCCAGGTTCTGAGTAGCTGCAACTGCATGTCCAAAAACCCCACAGGTAAATTAGAAGCAGGTAGAGATAATCTGTGGGTATTATTCTTGTCTAAGTACAGAAGAAATTGCATACCGTGAAGGAAATACTAAGTTTCCATTGTTGTCTGTAAGGAGTCCTCCCTGACCAAATCTAGATCTTCTGAATAATTTACTTTTGTCCATCTATTGAGTCCTCATAGAACTCGTAGCTGATGCTTCTTACTCAGCAGTTTAGTGCTTGCTGTCTAAACAAAACACGAGCTTACTCTCATTTTAAAGCCTATTCAGCTAATTCCTACATAAATCAACATTTGTGTCCCATACTAAATCTTGCATCAAGTGTTAATCGAGTATAGCACAAGCAAATTAATTTCCTATTGCTGTTGGTTACTCACTGTACTTAAGAGCAAGCTCCAAGTGTTCTGTTTGGAATGTGTTGTTTGGTATGAGTGAACAAATGCTACTTGTGCATTCGTTATTTATCCGTTACTTATATCCTGGTCAGGATGCTCCCCCAGGCTGCTGCTTCAGCTGATCAGTCACCCACACCCAGTTTCTGAAGACGGTGTTCCATGTGTTTAATAGCGAGAGAAAGACGCGCGTCCTGAAGGCAAACGCGGTGTCCAGGGTTGTGCTGTGGTACCTACTGGCACCAGTCACTGACCAGTACAGGTGGAACTGAACGGCCGCCCTACACAAGTGCAGCCAAATGCAGGGCGTGTCAGTCACGCAGCGCTGCCCACGCTGTGGATCCGGGGGGAACGCTCGCGGAGTGCGCGAGGCTGCTCACGGCAATCTCCACCGCTTTCGTTTCCGTGTTTTGAAACAGCCGCCGACGCCGCGCTACCCTCAGCCGAACGCTCGGGAACGGACGGGCTGGGGCGCGCATTGGTTGGGAAAGCACCCCCTCCGCTCCCAGTACGGGCGGGCAAACCCCCTCCGCCACCTCCCGGCCCGGGGAGGAGCCGCGTCACCAGGAAGCGGAAGCGCCGCCACGCGGAAGCAGTTCCGGGTGCGCAGCTGTGGGAGCGGGCGGGAAGCGGCTGTGGGAGCGGCAGGAGCCGGGCCGGACCCGCCCTGTGAGAGACCCCGACAGTCCAGGTGAGCAGCGGACGGCAGGCGCTCCGGTCTCCTGCCCGAGGCCGTGCTCGAGAAGGGGGTCCTGGCGCGCTGACAGGGCCCGCAGGGGCGGCGGCCATGGGGCTCGGGCTCGGGTTCTGTTCTCCAGTGGCCGCGGGGCCGAGCCGTGACACGGGCAGCTGCCACGCCCGCTGCCGGCCCCGCTGCGAAGGAGCCAGCCTCGCGAAACATGGTTCCGAATGTTTGGGCTGGTGCCCGGCTGCGGGGGGCGAGGGCGCGGGTGTCTCCTCTTGCGTTAACCCGAGCGGGGCAGGAAACTAGCGGGGCTGGGCCGGTCCCAGCAGCTCCGGACCCTTGTGCAGCTGCTGCCCCCTCAGAGGGGTCGGAAGTTCTAGTGTAGCCCCAGTCCCGGCAATGGCACTGGCCCTTCAAAAATCCCTGCAGGTCGGGGTACCAGAGTCGATTTGATTTATTTTAGAATCAGCCAAAGTTGATAGTGAATTTCGAACAGGTCTGAACAGTCCCAGAAACGAGATATGGGAGAACTGGGCTGCCACGAAACTGTCGCAGGATTAGCTGCACTACAGTGATTACAAAACGCTCAGCATCTGGAATCAGCATGTGAGAATGCTTCTTTGCCTGCCCAGGGAGAGCTACAGAATGTTCCCTCTATCACAAGCAGCATACTATAAAAATACTAGAAAAACGTGTTCTTGAGAGCCACCTTAAATCTGGCCCCAAAACTGTTGCAGTTATCTAGAGAACAGAGCTACTTCATTGCTTATAAGAAACACTGAAACAAAAAAGAGAGCGACTAAGGATTTTCCATTTCCCAGAGAGTGACTAAGGATTGGGGTTAAAAAGAGCAAATGGGTTAAAATGCTGACTTATCCCAGTGCCAAATAACTTAATATTGCAATAGCTGCATGTACAAAACCCTGCTTCCCCTCCTCTTTCTAACTCCCCACTTCATAAAGTCCTGGGTATACATATGTAGTGCAAGTCTCTTGCTGTCATTTGAGGCTTTTTTGACACTGATCATGGCTTCTCAACGTACATCTCAGAGCTGTTCAGAATGTAGACGGTAACTGTTTAGTGTTTATAAGGGTGTATTAGAAGTTTGTGCGCAGAATAAAATGTTATGGTTGTTACTTATAAGATCTTGCAGATTTTAGAGGGTTTGTATCATAAATGTTCCTCTATGTTTTATTTATCATATGCAGTACTTATGTTCATCCGGCTGTCTGCAGTTTGCCTTCCAATAACTTCTGTTTTTTCTGTATTTAGTCATAGATGCCTACCTGTAACTGCTTTCATTTTTAACCTTTTAATCATTATATGCAGACAAGCAATTGGGAGGAAGACAATTAGAGAATGAGAAGTTAAGGTGGCTCCTGAACTTCAGCTCCATAACTGCTTTCTTTGGGTATTTGCTCAGATAAGAGACTTCTGTGTTATCTGTAGTTCAAATAACTTACCAGCTGTACCATATTAAGCATTAAGAATAGGTTTGTAGTGTTAGTAATACGAGCTTTTGTGTCTCTGTACACGTATATGTGTAAATATCAAGTAATTGGTTAAAATTTTTATGTTAAAATCAACTCCTTCAAGTGTTGGGTTTTTTCCTATTCATTTTGTTATGAGTGGTGGTGAGGTATTTTTGTTGTGCAAAAGTCTGAATCAGTAAAAAGTTTTCTGAAAGCAGTGTAAGGGTTTAATGTATTGCTCACACTTGCAAAAGATCACAAAATCACAGAAGGGTTTAGTTTGGAAAGAACCTTAAAGATAATCTAGTTCCAACCCTACTGCATAGGCAGGGACACCTCTTACCAGACCAGGTCTCCCAGAGCTCCATCCAACGTGGTCTTGAACATTATCAAGGAAGAGGCATCCACAGCCTCCCTGAGCAACCTGTTCCAGTGCCTCACCACCCTCAGAGTGATGAATTTCTTCCTAAGGTCAGATCTAAATCTTCCCTCTTTCAGCTTCAAACCATTCCTTCTTGCTCTATCACTAGAGTTCCATGACAGTAGGAGTGCTTACCTGACAGAAAGAAGCTCTACTCTTGATTTAACTTTGGATGTTAAATGCTTTGAGTGTTGCCACTCTGTCTCTAGAGAAAGAATAGTGACATAGACTTTCATTGTAGTGCTCTGGTATCTACTGAGAACAGTGTGGGAACTAAGTTTTCTGCTAACTGCATTTCAGCCTGTACTAATTTGTCCCAGTTTTTGAGGAAGCTGGGGTTCTCCTGCATTTTTATAAGGTAAAGTAATAACGTTTTAAATTGTAGCCTCTAATACTACTCCAATCTGTAGATTCTTTATTTCAGTCTAAAAGAGAAGTGAAGCAGATTCATTTTCAAAGCTGTTTTTCAATGGATATTAAGAAGTGCACCTTTTATTGTATGCTTTCCTACAGACACTCCCCTGCTTCATGTTTTGGCCAAACTGTGCATGTCCTTTGGCTGCAATGGACACATTGTTTTGTCTTATTTCAAATTTTCCCAGAACTTAACACATCATTAAATTTGTGAATTAAATCTATACAGTGGTTTATGAACTATTTGCATTTGGCGATAACAGAATTTGGTGTCTAATTTGATTAAGAAAAAATCTAATTGCCTCCATAGCCATTTATTTCTGAGACACCATCATTTCCACAGTTTCTGCATTACTCTATTTTATCCTGTGAGGAAGATAGTTTGGTTTTCATTTAGGGGTGGTTTTTGGGGGTTTTTTTGATGTCTTTTGAATCAGAAATCAACAGTACCATAGGCTGTTCAAAATCTAGCAGAGTGATGCCTTGAACTGAGCTTGAAAGGGTTTAGAGATCACTGTAGATGTACAAAATATCGTAAGTGCCTAACTGGAGAAGCTCCAAGCAAAATGAAAATTCATGCAGTAACAGAAATTTTAACAGGATTTTCTGTTGTGCCATAGCATCTCTTAGGATCTGTATGTCAGCTCTTTTTTAAACTGCCAAAATCAGGACAGTCATTTATTCTGAGATACCAAAATTTCGTGTTTATATGCAGCAGCCTCACTACTTGTACTCCTTACTTCAAAAACACTGAAGTGAGTTTAAGAATGAACAATACAAATCAACATAAGCAAAGACAGTTGTTTGTTCTTCTACTTATAGTACTGGTTCTAGAATTCAGCTGTGTAATTTCCTAGATACCAAAAGTTTACAAAAGAAGAATCTGAATAGGAGTGGTTTAGGAATTGAGCTCATTTGACATGACAAATGCTTGAGCAGCAAGTTTATGTTTGTTTAATGTTCAATTCAAGGTAAACTTTGAAAGGAAATGGATGAAATGATCGCTTGATGAGTTCAGGCTGATAGCTGCAATTTTGCCATCTATCTTGAAGCCTATTGCTTTGTGTCATTAATGTCTTGGGGTTTAATTAGCAGTCATGAACTTGTAAATTACTGCTGCAAGATAACTTCTAGGTGACCACATTCAGAAAGAATAGTTTTCAGCAGTCTTTTGCATATTGTAGTGCTGCATGGTGTTATGTTAACAAGCTTTTAAATGTTAGTTCTATGTAGTGAAGTCTAAGCGTAGTCTAGTTTGTACTCAAAAACTCGATGTATTTCCCTTCCATTAAGCTCCAAGTATTCCCTTAACTATTGAGTAGAAATATTCCCCCATCATCTTTCCTACAGTTTAAAGGAGAGGTTTTAAATTTATAAATGTACGTGTCTGTGGTTTCAGTGCGTAAACGACAGGGAGAAGAGTGTCATTACATATACTTAGTGTCATCGAGGGGATGCCTCTGGCAATGTGTTGGATGGACCACAAAATATGGATGAGGTGAAAATACACTAGGCTTTATTTTTATTGTTAATTGTCTGTATTTTGGGGAAAAACCTTCGGTGTGATTGATTTTTAAATATGTCAAAAACAGTAGTATCAAATTATCTCACTTGTGTTCAATATAAAATAATATAGTTTTCTACATAGTCTATAAAATTTGAGAATTCTTAAGAAAATGGCTGCTTGGATTTAGGAATAATTGATGCAAAAGCCATCTTTACACAGTACTGCTTGTAAGTTGTCTCAAATTCCCCTAACAATCACAGTATAGATAGGGTTAGTTTCCTAGGTTAAAATTCTTTTGAATTTTGACACTTTTTTTCCCCCCAGTGATGTCTTAAGTTATCATAGATGGCACAATAAATGCTGAGTCCTACACAACTGGGGGAGGAATGCTCTGATATGTAGAAATACTTGCTGCTTCTCTTGATTTTTTTTCCCTGTATCCTTAGCAGTAAGGAGTATCCATTCTTTGATACTCATGGAGCACATTTTTTGTTTCAGTCTAAATTTTTATTACAATCCTCCTGACTTTTCAGTGTATTTTTGTTTTTCAGACACACATTACAACAGTAGTTATTTGTGTGTAATGTGTGATTTATTTCTTTTTTTCCAAGGAACCCTTGTTGCTGAGCTAACTAAAGGAAATACAAGGGTTCTTCTCTCATACCTTTGTGTGAGTTAAAATGAGCATAATTTGTATCATTCACCTGTCTGAGGATGCCGAATCATACATCAGAGTGAATGAAATTCAACAGGTGCAGACTTAGAGGCAGAAACTAATACAGTGTTGGCAGACACACGGCTTCATGTCGTAGTTATATGATGCTTCTTCCCTGCTGCTACTGTATGATGCCAGTAAAATTAAATACTGAATGTGTTTTGTCACAGTCTATTCTTGGATTTTTAAGTTAAGAAAGCTTCCATAGAATATAATTTTTAAAGCAAGTTTCTTTTGAGGTAATATGAGAAGTTTCAAATGCTACTCCCACACTTGCAGGTTAGAACACTTTTGTTTGGAGACATAGGGCAGCAATACACTGCTAGCCAGTTGATACTACGGTCTGTATTTGCTGCATAAGACCCTGATGAATAAATGTAATATAGATGCAAGGAGAATTGATCTGATTCTTTTGAGTGTGACTAGATCTTGTACAAAAATAGATAGGAGGCTCAAAAGAGCCCTGCTAAGGCTTAGTGAACATATTGTCTGTTTCTGGCCAGTGCTTTAAAAAGAGAAAGCCAGTTTCCTGGGTACATTATGTCTATGAAAACCTTAAACACCTTGATGTACTTATGCAGGAAAGTCAAGAGAGGACTTTCATAGACAGGTGCCCTTAAGAGATAGACTTAAGTTTTACAGGACTTGAACCTACAGTCAGGGGTGGAAGCCAACGCAAAACAAAATGCATTGTTGTCAATGAGTACCTAGCATTGCTCTGAGTTTTAGTTCTCACTACCCCGTAAATGTTTGGTTTGTGTAATAGAAATACAACTGACTTCATTCTCCACTACTGTAGTGTGGTCTTAGACCTAAATAACAAGGAGAGCTCCTTGTGTACTGAAATATGGGAAGGTACTAGACGTGACTTCTGACTACACATTCATTTTTTCTTTCACCTCTGCTAATTCTGCTTATTGCTGTGTGAATTAAAGTAGTTACATTCTCATTGCTTTGGGAACAAAGCTTCCTTACAACTGCCTGGTTAACTGTAGAGATAATATTTTTCTTGAGAGCATACAGTGGATGTGTGCAGAGTTAATGGCATCTTAGAGTATCTTTCTGTTTCATTTTAATGCTGCATGCCTCACCCTAAAAGAGAAGAAATTAGGGAGACATTTCAACTGGAAGAAAGGGTTTTAAAAATCAGTGGCTTCCTATTAGCCTTTTCAAACTGCAGTGAGTGGTATTCCAGGACTGTTCCAGAAATCCTTCAAACATAAATTATATTGTCTTGAAAGACCTACTGGCCTGCCAGCATTGATGAATAATTGAGTATTGGTACAGTACAGGGCTCTGCTGAACAATATTTTGGTCAGTTCTGCCGGACTGTGATTATGGAGCTGCTAAGTTGATTCTGCATACAAATAAAATAAAACTTTTTTTGTTTGTGGGAATGTAATCTGAAGATGACTGTTACTTTTTTGACAGCAACATTGAGGCTTTACATGACTAAATAGGATCATTCTTCTTCTATTCATTATTCATCAGTTTGATGCCTACTTTTTTTCCTTGGGTCTTGCCTTCCCAAACTGATGCAAGGAAGTTGTGGTGCCCCAATACTAATCCTAGTGAAATAAATGCATTATCAGTGCTGTTTCTGCTACAGTCCTGCCTATTCCTGAGTGTGATGGTCGTTGGCTACCCCATCAGTTCCATTTCTTTTCAACTAGAGATTTCAGAGTTTACCTGGAAGTGAAAAAAGTGTTACCCTCTGTAAAGTCCTGTTGTTCAAAATTCTTATTGCTTAGCACCACCTTTCTGCAGATGCTTTCAACAAGAAAGCATGTGCCTTCAAAAGGGGAAACTAAGGTAGGAAAGCAGACACAAGAAGTGCATTTCCCACTGCTTTTTGGGCTCTTCTGTGTGCTTTATCTGTTTGTTTGCTCTAAAAGCAATGGTATTTTCCCTGAATCGCTGTTTCTGCTTGTTACTGCTTATCTGCTGCACTGTCAGCCAGACTTAAAAGTTCTTTAACTACATTATCCTCTTCACTCACTGGCAGAATTTGTATTGTTTACTCCTAATATTTTAAGGAATTAAAGATGAAAGACCCCTGAAACAAGGATATAGGATTGCTTATGTAGATATGTATGCTTGTGGAGATGATTAGATGTGTTCTAACAGAGCTGTGATGTGCATGGTTTGTTGAGGATCCCTTTCCTTTTGGTGTCCCTCTCTTCCTAATTGTTATGCTTTCACTGGTGTGTGTTCACAGTCAATTTGCAGTGTGTGGTCAGCTCAGAGTGCATGAATTCATCTAGAGATGCTGAGATGCCATGATCAAAAGAAGTGAGGCTCAACCAACCTCTTTTTCCTTAGCTCGAGGATCCAAAATGATGTAGGAATGGCAAATTATTAGGGCTGCAGACTGGTATTGTTTTTTGTATACAGTCCTCAAACCTGGCTAACTTGACAATTCATGTCATTGGACATCAACAACAGGTCTTCCTACACTTAGCAAAGAGAAGCTTTATCAGGAATGTCCTGGTGTTGCATCTGTGCATAGCTCCTAAGCCTCATGACCTATGTTGGGTTTGTCAGGGAACCTGTTGCCCTGTCAAATGAGAGGACCATTGACAAACGTATCCTGACTGCTGAGACTTTGGTCTTCCCAATGGGAGTGGATGCATCTCACAGCAACTTCAGCAGTGCTCCTCTGCACAACATGCCCAGATGCTCAGAACAAGGATAACACAATTTAAATACACCGCTGGTGGACTGGGGCTGGTTTGTTGTAATGTTTAATTTTTGACCCATGTCTGACTTGCATCAGCACACAACCTCTGAATCGTTTTGTCACTTTGTTTGTAGAAAATAAATGCTGTCCTGCCAAAGCTATCTTTGTATAGATGTCTGTGACCATGTCACTTGTGATAACTACCTTCTAGTCCATGTTTCCCCATTGGATGTAATCTGTCTCTGCATTAGCAAGGTAAAAAACTCAAATGAAATCTAGTTTGTGCCTTGTAATCTATGACACATTGATAACTGACAGAACATGTTTAGCCACATTGATAACCAGGTGTTGAATGCTTTGTGAGAGTTTTTACAGTTTTCTAAATCAGACATGCTAGTCAAGTCAGGAAACTGACTGTCCTCTTTCTCTGCTGTAAAGATGTTCCATTTGTGAAGATTGTGAATGTTAATTTCACGTGATAGACACTTGATATAGCGTTCTCTCCTGTGGAGTTCTTACCATATTCCTTCCTGTTGGCTTTGGTTTTAGAGTGCTTGAGTATTCGTAATTTGATTTAAATTGATCCTATGTCCCATTACAGCATGTAAGACATAAATAGGAAAACAAATCCACATGCTTCCTGCATCAGAAGTCAATGGATGATGTTGAAGTCTGTTAGTTCAATTGAAAAGACAGGTGTGGTGCTAATATCACATGAATATTGTGTGTTTAGATTTCTACGTTAATAAGAACAAGAATAGTTACAAAAGTGTGGAGGTTCTTGGGCCCTCAATTAGGGACCAGTCTTGGAAATGTAAGGTGATATCTGCTGCAGCAGACGCTCTCAAGGGGAGAAGTGTGTTTGTGCTCATTATGGTAACAATTAAAGCAATTATGATAAATTGCTTTCCTTTATGTTATGTTTTAAAATGTACATATCTCTCTAAAGCATCTTGGAATAAATGCTGTAACCAGCATTTCCAGGCCACTTTGAGTACCCCATGGCTTTTGAGTAAGGTTAGAATTTAAACATGACATTATTCCAGTTAGGAAATCACTGCTATATCAGATGAGCTTCAAAGTTCATATATTGTTTTTAAAAAATTGCAAAAGGAAATGACATTAAAATTCCATGGGTGGCTCAAACACTTTGCCTTAAAATGCTGCCTCACATATTGATAGAAATTCGTTATTAACTGGGAACCTCTGACATACTGGGTAAATAGTTTGCGATTGTGCTAGGGAACGCTTAGAGTAGACAATAGGAAACTTCTTTGTGGTCTTCGGCAGCCGAGCAGGCTGCCAGAAGAGGTGATTGAATCACCATCCCTGGACACGTTTAATTTATGGAGATCTGGAGCTTAGGGAAATGGCTTAGAGGTGGGCCACAGAGTTAGGATAATGGTTAGAGTTGCTGATCCTAAAGGTCTTCCAACTTAAATGATTCTGTGGGTCTATGAATGGAGTCCACACTTAAACATTTATTTTGTAAGTATAGAAAGATTTGGTTTTACTTTGAAAAGAGTATTTTAAATTTTGAGACTATTTTCTAAGGAGGTAAGTGTCTAAATATAAATGTCTTTGGTGTAGTAAATTCATCTCCTCTGAAATGAATGAAACGTATCTAGGCCTAAGGAGGTAGGGTTTATTTAAGTACTACTTTGTGTGTGTGTGTACACATATATGCACCTGTAGCTTTTTCTAGCAGGCGTTTCAAACTTCATGAAGTATCTTCCAAGATTGATTTTGGGGGAATATAACAATGCAGTTCCCTACAAGAATTGATGTAGTGTCTGTCTGGAAGCCTACTGAAGGCTCTGAATATTTTAGCTTGCCTAGGAGCTATAAAATTAATATTTTGGGAGAGTGGAAGTATTGTTCTGCAGTTCTTATCAAGGAGTGAAATTGTGAAGCTCCTTTTAGGACATGGTCTGTCCCAGGTCGCCTCTGACATGTGAGAAACTGAATTGTGAATGTTTCAGGGAGGTAATTCAAATTATAGAAATGTTGGAAAGCATTTATACCAAACTTTTTGTTGTAAACACACCTCAAACAATGTGGTGGTTTGACTTCAAAATGTATAAGCATCTACTTTTTAATGGAAAATTGTATTAATCCTCAGTTGTAAATCTTCTCTTTTTTCTTTCAGATTTCTCTTCACATCAGTAGAAATGGACAGCAGCAGTTTCATTCAGTTTGATGTGCCTGAATACAGCAACACTGTTTTGAGCCAGTTAAACGAACTCCGCTTGCAAGGAAAGCTATGTGACATAATAGTGCATATTCAGGGTCAGCCATTTCGAGCCCACAAAGCCGTTTTAGCTGCCAGTTCTCCCTACTTCCGTGACCATTCAGCATTAAGCACCATGAGTGGCTTATCAATATCAGTTATTAAAAATCCCAGTGTTTTTGAACAGCTGCTTTCCTTTTGTTACACTGGAAGGATGTCCCTACAGCTGAAGGATGTTGTTAGTTTTCTAACCGCAGCTAGCTTTCTACAGATGCAGTGTGTCATTGATAAATGCACACAGATACTGGAGAGCATTCATTCAAAGATCAGTGTGGGTGATGTTGATTCTGTAACTGTTGGTGCTGAAGAAAACTCAGAAAATCGCAATGGAGTTAAAGACAGCAGCTACTTTGCCAATCCAATTGAGATATCTCCCCCCTATTGCTCTCAGGTGCGACAGTCAACAGCAAGCAGCGATCTTAGGATGGAAACTACTCCAGGCAAAACTCTACGTAGCCGTCTGCAAGAAGAAGGACATTCAGATCGAGGAAGCAGTGGGAGTATCTCTGAATATGAGATTCAGATTGAAGGTGATCATGAGCAAGGAGACCTGATAGTAAGGGAAAGTCAGATCGCAGAGGTGAAAGTTAAAATGGAAAAGTCTGACAGGCCAAGTTGCTCTGACAGCTCTTCCCTTGGTGATGATGGGTATCATACTGAAATGGTGGATGGAGAGCAAGTAGTGGCTGTAAATGTTGGCTCCTATGGGTCTGTCTTACAACATGTTTATTCGTTTACCCATGCCTCGTCACAGGCTGCAGGTATGTCTGAAACCTATGGAAGCCTGAGCAATACGAGTCCTTCAAGGTCAATGCTGAGCTGTTTCAGAGGGGGTCGTGCACGCCAGAAACGGGTATCCGCTGGTCACTTGCACGGTGATGTCCAGGGCTTGGTGCAAGGGGCTGACAGTGAATCCATGGTGAGTAACCCAGGATATGAAAACAGTCCACGGGAAAGAAATACACGAGGTCACTGGTATCCATACAACGAGAGGCTAATTTGTATTTACTGCGGGAAGTCTTTCAACCAGAAAGGGAGCCTTGACCGACACATGCGACTGCACATGGGAATAACTCCTTTTGTGTGCAAGTATTGTGGGAAGAAATATACCCGCAAGGACCAGCTTGAGTATCATATTCGTGGTCACACAGATGACAAGCCCTTTCGCTGTGAGATCTGCGGAAAATGTTTTCCTTTCCAGGGTACACTAAACCAGCATTTGCGAAAAAATCACCCTGGGCTAACAGAAGTAAGAAACAGGGCCGAATCTCCAGACAGAACAGAAGCATTTGTGGAACAGAAAGTAGATAATGATGCTTCAGCTTCTGAAGCTATGGATTCTAGCATGGAAATTCATGCAATGTCTAACACATCCGATTAAAATGTTACATTCTAAGTGCAACACAAGCAAGCACATTGCTAATGTATTTTTAAAGCTTTTATTCTTTTTAACTTTGGTAGAAGTATAACAGCCCTTTAATTTTCCTGACCTGGAAATCGGTTTGAATTGGTTTCTGGAGAAGACTTGCAGAAGTATTCTTTATTTTTGAAGGAAGCTGAGTTGTTTGGTTTGAGTGTTTCTACTTTTGAAGATACTCAAAATATAAAAGTGTGCTGGAGAAAAGATAGGAAGAGTCTGCCAAAGTGTCTCTACTGGTTGATCTGGCAAGACACAGATCCAGTGAAAGATGTTAGAACAAGATTGGCAGCTCTGCTGGATACACCAAGAAGCTGTAATCTCCCTTATTTTATTTGTGAAGTCCTGTTGCTGGTAATGAGCTACACAGCAGTGGGGAGAGAGAGTATTGTAGCTTTGACTCTTATCATGTGTCATGATGAAATCTGTTTGCTCATACTAACTGGGTTTGGTAGGTAGACTGTTTATATATATAAATTTGCTTTATATATGTAAAGTGTTTTCACTTTTCCTACTCTGGTTGAGGTGAATGTAAAAGTATGTCAAAGTTTATACCACGTACCACTCTCAACTGCTAGGTCTCCTCTCTTCTTAGGATTTAGGACTTGGGACATTGGGAGGATGATTTTGGTTTTAAAAGAATGTTGAGTTTCATTTTATTAAGCTATTTCTTTGTGTGCAAAAATGAGCAAAGTGAATTACCTTGTTTTAATAGATTTGTTTTATAACATATGTAAACCAAATGCCATAAAACTATTAAATTGTGGATAAATTGTTGAGGAATTTTGTTGGTTGTCCAGAACACAAGCTGGACAACCTGTGGTGCTGACCTTTTTATATATATAGAGATAGATATATCTATATATATATATATACATACACACACACACACACATATATATATGAGAGATATATATATATATATATATATATACATACACACACACACACACACATATATATATATATATATATATATAAAAATTAGCAAACCTAAAAGTAGCATTGTGGTTTTAAATGTGTTTTTACTGGCCTCAGAATCTACCTTCATTTCGTACTGTAGAACCATACCAGGTAATTAAATTTAACTTCATCACTCTTCACGGTTGGTTAAAACCTGAGAGAGATGTTGTAGTTAAAGATACAGTATTTCCAAGCAGTGTTTTAATAGGTCTCTTAACAGAGAGCCGCTTTCAGGTGCACATCGACTTCCTACTTAAAGCTCCAAGTGATATGTCAGCACTTGGAATTTGTACTTTTTTGTATAAAATAATGGGAATTTTGAGCAATATGTCTGTTATTTCATGTGTGAGTATTACAGAGTTGCTGTGGCTTCCCTACTATTTTCAGTGGTTATTTTCTGCATAAAGGAACTGCCAACAACTTCAGAATACTCTTAAATCTTTTATTTCACCAAATGTGTTTTTTTTTAATATGGTGCTAACTTCATCGTTTAGGTCAGTATAATATATAAAATGTGAAATATAATGGTAACTGTTAAGCAAAACAAAAAAAACCAACAAAAAAAAACCCAACAAAGAAAAAAAATGTGCCCACCCTAAACAAACCAATCACAACAAAAAGTACCCAATAGCTTAAGAGACCTCAAAGCATGAGCTGGCAAACACTACTGCGTGAAATTACACCTGATGAACAGCATTAATCACACCCTTCTTTAAAGTACAGATTTTATGTAATACAGCCTTACGTTTCTTTAGTGAAAACACATCTGTGAACATGCTGTTCAGCTTCTGAAATTTAGAAACTAAAAGCTTGTTGCTCAGTTACAGGAAAGCTGAAAGGTAGGTGTGCTATCTTGTGCAGCTTTTCTGGCCCGAAACTGGGGCATATTTGTGCAGTAGCTTCCTTAAATACACTATTTCTTACTGTTGTGGCAGTCTGCAGTAAGAATTAATTTCACTAATTACAGATTTACAGTGTATGCCCCACGTGCTCTGTTGGAGCAGTTTCAGTTAAATTGACCATGTTATTTTCTTCTTTATCCTAAAACTGCCCAAATAAAGAGGCAGAGGGTGGGGAGATTTCTCTCCTTGAAGCAACAATGGAATGTTTATTTCCAGTAAAAGAAAGCGTGTGTCTATGTCTGGGGAAGGTGATTGTTGCAGTGAACCGTATGTTTACTCACTTAAAAAAACATGTTGGTGTTTCTGATACTGGGGTTTTTTCCTCTTATGTAATTACATGCAAACAAAAGTCATTTGAGACATGCAAAATCCAAGAAATATACAGTTACTCTTGACCCTTTATCTTGTACCTGTGCTGTGGTGCCTTTGGTGTGATATTTTCCATGGAAGTAAGAGTTGAGGAGAGCAGGATAGGGGTACTAATTTTATATTTCTTGAATTTCTCTGTGTCACAATCCTAGCGTTATTTAAATCTAGTCCTTTGTATTTGTAAATGTATTAAAATGGTTTGAGTTTACCAAAGAGTGACTTATCCAAAACTGTCTCTGACAACAAGACAAACCAACCAACATCACTTTGATTGTACAGGTTCAGGTTCAAAACGTTGTAACAGGACTGTTAAGGGGCAGGAAGTGATCACTTTTTCTACAAAATCATGACTCAGCAGTTTGCAAGTCCTACTTGTTTGTGATCATGCAGATATGCCATTTACCCTTTCCACTGCTAGCAGTGTTAATAATTACCAAGCCATAACACAGTACTGTAAAGTCCAGCAGTGCTTCAAAGGATATGTTCATAGGTGAGCACAGAACATCATCAAGCATTACATTTACACTTACAAAATATGCGACTCTGATAGAAAACGAACTTCAAACCTGGCAGCAGCAGCAGAACTGTGCCTTGTCACATAATGGCTTGCCGGGATTAACATCGCCATGAGACACAAAGCATTACCTGACTGAAGTTCATTTCACAAGTCCAAAACAGTATGCTGTGTTATTTTAAGCAAATGATGTACTGTACAGTGTCTTGTGTCTGTACAGTTTTAGCACAGAGCTGTTACACATTTCATTTACAATAAATGCAGAAGTCAGTAAAATATGTGAAGAAATATTTGACAGCAAAATAGATAACAATTATATAGGCTGGTTCATAATTGAGTCTCTTGTTAATCTACCTTTTTAATTCTAGACAAATGTGAAAGCAGTGACAGTGTCCTTTCCTCTAGATGTTTAATCTATTATGACAAACTGTGAAAATAAAAGATTTTATACCTTTGCTAACGTTTGTGGTTTTAAACAGTTATTTTAATTTTCTTAATTAGTTATCTTCCATATCATTTCTTTTGAACTTGTAAATACACTTAGAAAACGGCTTTGTAAATACCTAGAGTATATTGACAGTTCAGTTTGGTCAATAAGGTCTCAAGATTGGCCCTGCTTTTTTAGTGCATCTTCTAGTAGCATAAAGGATACTGTCAACTCACTGTTCAGCAGAATATACTGTAGGCCTAAACCCACAGTTAAAGCAGTCTTCCCAAGCACCAGTTGATGTTTTATGCTGAAGCCTTTGGTTTACTCTTAAAAAAAAACAACCAGCAAAGCCTCTTGATGTGTTTAGGCTCGATTATGAGAAGAACAGCAGGAATAAAATCAAGGGCTGGGAAAAGATTGGATGAGCTTTACCTTTAAATATATATATATATATCTTATTTAAATTTTTGTATTAGTTTACTGTGATTCTTTATTGTCATTTTTCTAAAGAGGTTTCAACTAGAAACCATTGAAAGGGACTCAAATATGCAACACCTAATCTATTTTCCAAGGGAATTTTACCCTTGAATGGTGCTTTTTGACTGGTCAGGGTTATTTATTAAATTTTATATTTGAAAGTATTTGGGGAATTATGTAAATTCTTTATATGAATCTGTTTATTTCATGAATTGTAAATTTCATAATACTCAGTGATTGAATTGGAAGTTTAGTAAAGTCATTCAAAGTGTTCAAAGTTTATAATCTGTGCATTTTAAATATATTGACAAGTGCCAGAATAGTTGTATTTAATATTGTAGAGTTAATACTACTTGCACATCCCTGTGACAGCATTAACTGAAGTTACACAAGTTTACATTATATAAAAAATACCTAAACAAACAAGTAAGCCTGGGACACGTGTCCCTGTATTTCTTCAGGGGATGTGGAGCCAAGTAACAGTAACTGAGCAGGTTTGATGTGACTCCTGCTGTGGTAGATACCAGAAACTGCTGTCTTTCCCATTTACATGTGCTCTGAATTCAGCCGTTGGACTTGTACTGCCAGCCTCTAGTTATATACCTGATTAGAGGTAGAGCTCTTGCACGATTTTAACAGTGTTTTGTTTCTGACTGAAAAATTGTATTTTTAAATAATTTTTATTTGTATGATTGTTTTTCATGATAAATAATTGAACAGTTTGAATGACTTGACTTGGTGTCATGATCTTGCAATATAAACCGGTAACCTCACAACTCCACACTTCATCACTATATGAAGTAAATGAAGCTAGCTAAGCTGATGCTGTAACAATTAGTAACTTGCCATTAAGGATTATTTTATAGCATGAATTTTAAAATATTTATTCAGATGATATTTTACTCTTGTATTCACTTTGGTTTTAGATTTGTGACATGAATATTTCAGTGCTGCTTTACTTTGTTCTGATGAATTTGTTTCTTGCTTGTAAATTGCATTTTTTATGGTATAAAGTCAATGGGAATTGCTGTTTGTAAATTAAAATGCTTCTAGAGCAAGTCATGGTGTGTCAGTGTCTACGTTTACGTAAGTGATTACTATGGGACTTGCATTTTAGATGCTTTTCCTGAAGAGTTACAGGAAGTCCCAGTTTAGTGCATCAAGAGGGACTGAAAAAGCTGTGGATACAAACTACCCCTGAGGTTTCTCCTTTTTTTTTGCCAGCGTTGCTTATTTAGCTCTGAACAGATGATCATTTGAGTTTTGCACTCCAAAATCTCATCCAATTCTCTGAGCAAAACAAAACCTTGGCCAGGTGGTGGCCATCTGTCTTCTTCCAGACCAGAGACAGGGCTGTTGTCTATGCGTTCATTTTATGTGATCCCATATGCAGCAAGAGAGCCAGCACCATTTCTAGCATGTATCACACAAGGCTTCTAGTCCACGAGCTTCTTCAGTTTGTCAGAGCTAGCAACTGCTTGGCTCCTTCCAGCTGGCAGCACCACCCTAACCTGTTTGGGGGCAGCTGGCTGCTGACAGCTCATTAGGTGCTTTTATAACAAGTGACTTCTCAGAGAAGTTAATATCTCCTCAGCTAAAGAGGCTGTAAACTGTCCTGATTTGCTGAAAGAGACCTATCCCTCCTGGGACAACAGGCATTTATTTCACCAAATCTTTGCTTTGTGTTCATTAAAACAGCTGGTATTACTAAATTAGCTTAAAATTTACCAGCATTGTTGCCACTTTTTCATCGTGTATGGGATGTATGCTAACAAAGACTTGCTCTACAATAAAGTTGAATTACATTAAAATGAGTTTTAAACCCACATAGCAGCAAAGAGTGTGCATTCATAGAGTGCTAATGCCACTGACAGCTACTAGCTTGCCCTGGGATTTGGGGCTCAGGAGGATAGGAGTGGGTGGGTTGGTTGGTGCCCTGAGACCCATGGGTTTATAGACTCTGTAGATTCAGAATTACTTCACTTTAGTGAAATACCTGTTCAAATCCCCCTGCTTGTTATGTCTGAAAATTCAAGTGAGGCAGAACAGGGTAGACAAACGTGTCCTGGTCTGTGTGTCCAGCAAATCAAGGGAGGAGACTGGCCCTCTGCTCCCCTCTGGTGAGACCCGTTTGCAGTGAGACATGGAGAGACAGGAGAGACATGAACCTATTGGAGTGGGGCCAGAGGAGGCCACAGAAATTATATGAGGGTGGAACCCCTCTGCTGTATAAGAGAAGTTTCTGGGGAGATTTTTACTGTGGCCTTTCACTGCTTAAAGGAGCCAATAAGAAAGATGTGGACAGACTTTGGAGCAGGGACTGTTCGGACAGAACAGAGGACGAAGAAGGAAGATTCAGATGAAGAAGAAATTTTTGTAACTGAAGGTGGTGAGACCCTGTCCCAGCTTGCCTGGAAAGGTGGTGGGTGCCCATGGCTGGAAACATTCCCGTTCTGTTCTTCTGATCTCTGTGTGCGTGCGGATACACTCCACATTGCTTAAGTGTTCATAATGCAAGCTTCTTGAAAACGGCTTTAGGAGCCAGAATAGCCAATGAGCATCACATATCACAGAATTTATTTTCTTCCAGCAGTAGTCACGCAGGAAAAATTAATCCCATGGATGCTATGGCTACCTTTCGTTAACTATATGAAATAGCATGTTGTGTCTGTATTGTGCATGATGTAGGAATATTCAGCCAAAAGTCGGTAGAAATACAGACAGAAGCTTTTCATTAAAATTGGGGGAAATCGCCTGGCTACTGGCACTGTGTAAAGCGACAGTCCTTGGCTGAGCGCTTTGCAGTCTCCAACAGCACAAGGCTGACTCTCGCCTCTGCGTTTTCTCCCACCAGAGGGTGCTGGCCAACGCTCTGCAACGCCAGCTGCGCAGGGGTCGCTCCAGGTGCTGAACATAGCAGAACACTGAAATGGGAACTGCCTCCCGCACCGACAGCTGGTCAGTAATTCCATTCTCGACGGTGACAGTGTTTGTACCTGTGTCAGAGGTGTCCTGCTATAATGCAAAGGCCGGCCGAGACAGTGGACAGTCACTTTGTAGCCCTTTAGGCATTAGTTTGGAAACTGACAGCCCCTCATAGTTACTAGGATAATCAGTAACTCTCAGACTGGTTCTTTTTTGGAATCTTTGTATAAATACTAGTAGCCATTTTTAGTTATTGATTTATTTATTTGTTTCTGGTTTTGTTTTGTTTTTTTTTTTTCAGAAGGACTGTAGCCTACAAACACTTCTTTTTAGTGTCCTGGAGTAGTGATATAGGGCAAGGTGGAAAAATCTTTTGCCAGAGAATCCTGTACTATTGCTCCAGTGGGACTTAACTCTAGAGGAAAATCTACGTAGCTTAGTTGTACCAATAGGATGAACTATAGGAGGTATAGTTTATGCCTGTGAAATCATTGGAGATTCATGTGAAAGCAACAACTATTTTGAGAAGGAGGAGATGTTGGGAAAATACCTTTGCATATAATGCATTTGGCTTGGACATTTCAGTTGAGAGCATTAGTATTCACAAGCTGAGCTGAACCTTGCTGTTTTGGAAAGAAAGGTCACACACTTAGTTAGGATGTCTGAAGATGTTTAAACTACTCTGAATTTGAGAATCATTGAAGACCTCTAGCAACCAGGAGACTGGAAAGGCAACGTCTAACTGTATCCTGCATATTGTGCAGCCTCTCAGGGGTTCCTCTGCACAACCTCACTAGGCTTTGGTTGTCTGTGTTCAAGACTTCAGCTGGGTGTGATGCACCAAATCAATTCTGCTTGTAGCTACCAACGCACCGAGCAGTATCTTCCCTGCCGCGATGCCTTCAGAGTAGTCACCCTCCAATATGGGGCTAACGCAACTTGGAGACTTTCTCACTCTAGAGCGCCTTCATAACAGTCACAGAGCCAAGAGGAACACGCGGCTGTCCCTGCGGGAGGCGCCAGCGCTCCTACGGGAACCGCACCCAGGGCTCGTTTGGGGCTCTGTGCCGTTCCCGAAAGGCACGGTCAACCCCGCGACACGCCGGTGCCACCGAGCGGCGGCTTCGAGCGCTCCGTGCTGACAGCGTTGGCCTTCCTGGGGCTGCGACTCTTCTCGCCAAGAGCCCACCCCGGCGTTCCGACCTCGCGGCCCAGGAGCCGCTCAGCTGCAGCTGGCCCAACCAGCCTCAGGTGCCCGCGGCCACCTCCAAATCGAGGCCACGCACCTGCGGCCGTCGGCTCCTGCGCAGTGCCCGCGCTCTGGCCCCACCCTGCCCCGTGCTCATTGGCCCCCGCCGCCGCGCCCAACAGCGGTTGGCCAGCGGGCCCGTCAGTCCGGCACGCCCCGGCTCCGCCCCTCGATCCACTAGCAGCCACGGCCTCAGTGGTTGCAGCGGAGGGGGTGCTCGGAACGGCTGTGGCTTCATCGCTTAGCGCGCCCCCACCCGCCCCAGCGCCGGTGGGGGCCCCAAGCTGAGAGGACCGGTGGGTGAGGCTGGGGGCGGCGGCTCCCGGACNGCGGGAAGCCCGCTCCTCCTAGTCTTTCCGAGGGGCGGCGTGGGATGCAGCCCTTCTCTGCCGGCGCCTTGCGGCGGCCTCGGGGTGGAGCGGCGTGTAGCCCTGATCTGCCGGTGCCTTGTGGCGACCTCGGGGCGTCCCCCAGACAGGTGTGCGGCCTGGGGACTTTGGGTCTGGGCTCGGCTGGGGTCGGCTGTGGGTGGCCGCGCGCGGCCTCCGGTGTCGGGCCGGGCTCTTGTGCCGGCACCTCGCGCGCCATCGGCCCGCTGTGCAGGGCCCGCGATTCGCCCCTTGAGGCCGGGGCTCCGGGCACGCGACGGCCGCTGCCTGTGCGCGGGCGTTTTGCGGAGCCTTCATGTTTCCAGGACTTGGCGGGGGCGGTGAAATGAGCGGGTCCCCAGGGCGCGTGGGGGCAGAGGGCTCTGCGCTGCTTCAGGGTCGGTGGCCAGTGCGGATCAGACATCGGTGATCCGTCACCCGTTTCGTGGCCGGCCTGGCCTCAGCTGGTGGCTGCGTTCCTTGCGCGGGGCATTGGGGGAAGCAGATGAAAACCCGTGTTTGGTCACAGCCTTCACCAGGCTCGTGGAATACACGTGAAAACTGTTTGCACATCGTGTGAATAGTGTTGTGCAGTGCTGTTAAGGAACCGTGCCTGAGATNACGCTGAGAGGACCGGTGGGCGAGGCTGGGGGCAGCGGCTCCCGGACAGGTGAGACGCGGACGAGCGAGCCTCGCGGACAGGTGGGACCGGCCGTGCCGCGACCCCGCTGCTGACGCGGGGCAACTGCTCTCGCCCCGCCCCGCCGGACTGCGGACCCAGTTGCCGCCGTCATCCTTGCTCGGACGGGTGCCTCGGGCGGACCTTCCAGCGACGGGCCTGACCCGGATCCACCTTCTGGGGTTTGCGGGAAGCCCGCTCCTCCTAGTCTTTCCGAGGGGCGGCGTGGGATGCAGCCCTTCTCTGCCGGCGCCTTGCGGCGGCCTCGGGGTGGAGCGGCGTGTAGCCCTGATCTGCCGGTGCCTTGTGGCGACCTCGGGGCGTCCCCCAGACAGGTGTGCGGCCTGGGGACTTT